>JAANYP010003248.1:605000-965000 GCA_020465985.1 Centrapalus pauciflorus | reverse complement strand
AATATGTTTATGAAAAAAAATTTAAAAAAAAATGTTTTTAAGTCAAGTACATTCTGATACGTTGCATAACAAGTGGTACGTACTCACTTAAACCTAAATATTTATGTATTTTATATGTATGTATGTGTGTGTACGAATTGAAGGATCAAATAAAATCTTCAATTTATAATAAGAACAAATAAGAATTGATTATTTAGACACCAAACGTACGTATGTGTCCTGCTAGACGTTAATAATTGAAAATTTGATGTTTTGTAAATAAAAAGAAATGCATGAGGTTTGTAAAACGACATATCTAAATTAGTTCACAAAAACACAATGTACATAAAACAAATCATGACTCACGTACACACATATACCCATGTAATTAAGTACACATGTTTGTATGTGAAAGATCAATCGATTTCAGAATTTAAAGTTCTGTTTAACTAAAGAAAATTTTCCGTATTAAGTTTTTAATAAAATTGAAAACATGATATCTTTAAGAAAACACATTTTAGATAATAAGAATCATCTAGGCGTGTTGTAAATATTTTTTGCCTTTCAATTCTGTTTCACTTCTCTTTATCACATTTTAAAGATGAGAATTGAGATTAATTTGGGATTGCAAATAAATGACGAAAACCTCATAAATGAGTTTTCAAGTTTACTTAGAACTTAAAAAGTGAAAATTAAGAACCCAAAACATTTAAAAAAAAAATCTAAATGTGTGTTCAGCTTGTTTAGTTAATGAAAACTTTAAGTTTGAGTTTTTAATTAAACTAAAAACAATAGTTACATTCCTCGTTGCAATATGAATTTATTGGATCCAACCCCACACACCGACCGGTCCATATATATGTGTGTATGATTAAATATTAACTATCCGTTTTATTTCTAAATTATATTTGAAATGAATTAATTACTCTTGGTTACAAGATATGACATAAAAAGTGTGAGAAATATTGTAATTCATTATTTACATATTTATTCATAATTTTTTGAATATATAAACAATGAATCATAAATTTTGGATTAAATAAAAAATTCATTATTTTTTGACATTGATTTATTAGTTTTTGAATTTATAAAAGAATCACAAATCTAAAAATAAATGAATCAATGTACAAAATTAGTGAATCAAGTGTCTCTCACAACACTTATAAAATTATCATTCACAACACTTATAAATTAATCATTCACAACATTTATTTGAATATTCACAAGAATTATTTGACCATTATAATTCTTCAATACTTATTTGATTATTCACAACACATATTTGATCATTTACGAGAATATATTACTATTTATAATTCTTCAACACTTATTTGATCATTCAGAAGAATTATTTGACTATTCACAATATTTATTTGATCATTCATCATACTAATTCAACTATTATTTGACAATTTATCATATTATATTGATAATTTGATCATTCGCCCTGATGTTATATGATCATAGTATATTCACAACACTTATTTTATCATTCACAACAATTATAAAATGATCATTAACAAGAATTATATAATGATCATTTACAGTACTTATAAAATGATCATTCACAACACTTAAAATATATATAAATTTCATCTATTCTAAGTGCATGAAATCATGCATCATATAAATGTATGTTTACATACATTCGAATTTATGTAATGTACGTTCACATCATTTTTAAGGAGTTATGAGATGTGAATTTATATGAAATTTAATATCATCTTTATAATGTTTATGAAAAAAGAAATTTTAAAAAGTTTTTTTAAAGGTGGTACTCTTTTCAGTGAAAATTGTTAAATCAAAGAACGTATATGTTGAATCAATATTTTATTTCGTGATTCAACAGTAAGTGTTGAATCAAATACAAAATGGTCATTGTCTCTTTTATTCAACAAATTTGTTGAATCATGAAATGACACGAGGATTCAAAAGGTATGTTCTTTGATATATCATTTCTTGTCAATATCTCAAATATTTTATTTATCATACGATTATATATATATGATTGGGTTCCGTAAGAACCCTTCAATCCGCGAGAAGCACTCTAAAATTTGTGCATTTAATGTATAAAATTATGAATTTGATGCTAAAATTTACACATTTGATAAATTTATGCATTTCATGTAAACATTTACGTATCTCATTATAAATTTGTCTACTTTATATATAAATTTGTGCACTTACCGTTCAAATTTCTATATTTAATGTATAATTTAATAAAATTAATTTTTAAAAATAATTTTAATATTAGATTATGATATATATATATATATTAATACTAAAGACCAATATGGTTTAGGTTATAGATTTAATTTTTAATTTGTGCATTTGATGTATAAATTTGTGTATTTTGAAGTGGTTCACAGGTTCTCACGAAATTGAAAAAATTCTTATCGGAACTCAACTCTCTCTCTCTTTCCATATATATATATATATATATATATATATATATATATATATATATATATATATATATATATATATATATATATATATATATATATATATATATATATATATATATATATATATATATATATAGAGAGAGAGAGAGAGAGAGAGAGAGAGAGAGAGAGAGAGATGAGATGAATTGAAGCAAGGGAAAGGAGGGTGAAAAAGAAAGAAGAAAAGCGTTGATTTGTGCAACTTTGAAAGTGTTGTGGTTGCTTTAAGAAAACCCCACTTACTATCACAAATTCACATGTCATGACTTGTTGTATGTGAGGACCACCACCACCCCATCTTCACTCTTCAATCTTCATTAATGGACTCATATCTACATATGGTTAAACCACCTTAAGTTTAAGTCACCACAAATGTGTTTCGCATTCATTCATGATTTTTTTTTTTTTTAAAAAAAATTATTTATTTCAATATTCATTTAATAATAATCTTTTTTAAAAGAGATTAATTGTAACAATATAACTTCCAATGCATCTTTAATTTCTTAGACAAATCTAATTATAACAATATAAAGATTGTTTACACAAGATCACCGCGAATGGTTGTGATCAAACATCTCTATCTTTTTTAGAATTAAATATTTTTCTAGCATGTATGACAGGTTACCGTGATATCATAGAGATTAATCTAATGATGTAGAACTGCAGAATCAATCTTTTCCACATATTAGGTCAATCTAATGCTTTTGGTTAAATACATCAAGTTTAGATTTAGTAAAAAAGATTGGTTGTAGTAGTTTTTTTTAACTCATTGAAAGGTAAGACGGCGTTTGGTTCGCAAAATGTTTTTTATTGGAATGGAATCTGTTAATGAATGAATTTTTGGAAGAAATGGAATCTGTCGGACTAGAATTGGAAGCTGGTGAAGATGAAGTCTAGGGTTTGGTTTTAGAACTTTTAAAATCTTTAGAAATGAATTTAAATTTCATGGCACTAACCCAAGTAAAATAGATTTCTTCAAAAGAAGTGTTTCTTTTAATGAATCTTCATTTCATTCTTTTTATTGCCAAACAGCACATAGTACTAAAATTTTCATTCCAATTCCATCAAATTCTGTGAACCAAATGCCCCCTAAAATTTTCAAATATTGATAATAACAAAAAAATTGTCTTAGCCAAAAAAATATCTTATTTATTTAAATTAAAATAACACTAATTTGATTAACTTTTAGATCAAAAAAATTATATCATAAAAACGAGAATTTTATACTATTTAAAACGAGACCGGTTATGATATATTTTTTTCAAAAAAAAAAGTTTACGTGTTTATTTTCCGGTAATAAAATTTACCCAGACGGCCATGCAATATATCATATCGAGATCATTCAATTACGAATTAACAATATACATTATATATTCAACATTACATATCATATGTGATTACTATTGTATTTCATAATAATGTATATTCAACACTTCATATATATTTAAAATTAAACATTTAAACAATGTGATTACCATAATTAATGATTCGAGATTTGATATTTAATATGCGATAACACAATATTGAACGTCGAATTAATACTATATATCATATATTTAGCATTGTATATACATTCAAAATTAAATATTTAAACAATGTGATTACTATTGTAAGTCATCATTCGATATTTGGTATAAATATTTAATGTTTATATTTATATATTATCAATCAGGGCGTTTATTAAATATCTCCTTAAAAAACTTTACATGTTTTGTGTGTGTGTCTATATATATACCCTTTATATGTTGTGTGTGTGTGTCTATATATATATATATATATATATATATATATATATATATATATATATATATATATATATATATATATAATTTTAAATAAAATAAAAAGATAAATACAATTAATGACATCACCACAATTCATTTAAAAAGTTAATAAATGTTATTATTTTAAAATAAAAGATAAATACAATTAATTATTTATGATATCTATAAACATTAATAAATAATTAAGTCTATCCACTATTTAGCATAAAATAAATAAGCTCACATTTGAAATATGTATATAATATTAAAAAAGAACATGAATCATAAAGATTATATAAACAATATTAAATATTTAAAATGTAAACATACTACAATATTAATAAAATAACATTTCATAACATTTCATAACATTTTATTTATTGTTAAGAAACATATATACATTATGTTTTATGTAAAACTAAAATTTCGAATTACATCATATATATATATATATATATATATATATATATATATATATATATATATATATATATATATGTGTGTGTGTGTGTGTGTGTGTGTGTGTGTGTGTGTGTGTGTGTGTGTGTGTGTGTGTGTGTGTGTGTGTGTGTATGTATGTATGTATGTATGTATGAAAATAAAGAACTTAAAAGAATGTTAAAAAAATAATTATCATTCACGTATTTTAAAAAAATTAAATAAATAGTATACATGACAAATATTTATACTATTCTTGTATTTTTTAGGTTTAATATTGAAAAAGACTCAATCAATTTTTCTCATTTTCTCAATTAAGTCCTTAAATTTTATTCCAATTGTTTAAGTCTCTAAACTATGTTTATCTTTTTCAAAAGTATTTATTTTTCACCGGCTACCGGATTAGCCGGTAAAATACAACTGATAAAATAAAAAGTTTAGAGACTTAATTGTTAAATATAAAAATATGATGGGTGTTCAATAACATTAATTAAGTGAAAAAACTAAAACTAATGTTACTTGTTTGGTAACCGGTTAAACACGTTAAATATATACTTTTGAATAAGTCAAAAATAATTTAGAGTCTTAAACTTTAAGAAAAAAAGTTTAAGAATTTAATTATAAAAATGAAGAAAGTTGATGGTCTTTTTTTTAATATTAACACTATTTTTTATAAGAATTAATAATTATATTTGTTTAATTTAAAGTTTACATATATTTTATGTAACTAATTATTTATCAGAAAAAAATATTCGCGTAAAATATCATTGTGAGCATGTTATTTTTTTATCTACATTTCAATCTAAACTTTCTTACCATACGAGGTATTTTTAAAATAATGATTTTTTATATTTATTTTTCTTGTTTGTATATTAGATGACAATTAGTATTCTGTTATAGTTCTAATATATCCTATTACGAATATATCACATTCCAATACAAAACTTATTATCATCCAAAATATTTTTAGAAGGAATAACAGTTTTCTATAATGTAAATCTTTTAACTTGTTCTTTTATAACATTTAACTGTTTTTTTTTTTTTTGCTGTAGTTTTTGTTTAATATAATCTGTTTTATAAAAATATGAATATACTATTAAGATTGTATTATTTTATCAAATATATATATAGAATTTATCATTATCCAAACTATTTCTAAAATAATGATTTTTTATAATGTAAAATTCTTCAACTAAATTTTTTTAACATTTGTTTTAATTTTCTATATAGCTTTTAATATATTCTTGATTTTAAAAAAAAATTCCACCACTGCACGTACTAGCTTTTATTTTGAAATTAGTTTAGCAACTCATGTATTACATAGGTATAGTTAAACAATATATTTTTTTAATCAAGTTTATAAGATTAACATATCATTTTAAGTATAATAAAATGTTGATAATAAAATTACATCAAATATTAATTTTAAATATGCTATAAATTATTTAAAAACAAAGAGTCTACATAAGCTAGAACATAATCACATTTAAATTAGAAAATATTATTTTCAATATTATAAAACTACAAATATCAATTATATATTTATATCATCAATTATTATATATTATATTGTTATTGTCAATAACTCAATATTTTGATTTATTTATAGGTTTTAGTTAGGGGTGTTCATGGATGGTTAACCGAATCGAAATCGCATTTCGGATTTTTAACCGGAGATACCAGTTCGATGATTTTATGAACCTAAACTAAAACCTAAAAAAACCGGTTAACCGACAATCAGTTAACATGTTTTTTCGGTTCAGTTATTCGGTTAACCAATTAACCATTTTTTATTTAATTAATTAATTTTTAAATTAAAAAACTTCAAAAATTAGTTTCTAAAAACTAAAAATGTTTAAGATATATAATAAAAGTGATGAATAAAACTACAAATTATCTATATAGTATCTTTAAAAGATTTGACATTATCTTTAAAATTCTAATAAAAAAAACAATTTTATAATATTCTAACTTACATTGTTCAAGTGTAAATTTTTTTGTTTTGAATTTAAAAATTAATGTATACTAATAGATAAGTTATAATTTAAATTATTGTTGGTATAATAAGTTTAAATTGGCGTTCTCATATACGAGAAAAGTTGTACTGATTTTCAAAACTGATTGCGTTGGTAACATGATGTTAATTTTAAATTTAAATTAATATAAAAATTTAGGGTTTATTATGAAAAAAACAATATGTTTTCGTATTATTTGCGTTTTCATCCATCCATATTATTTTTTTTCATAAAAGTACTTAAGTAATTTTTTCTTTTTGGTTTAGTGAATTTTGGACATTAGAACCCGATTATAATTAGTAAATCGGGTTTTTAAAAATTGAAAACCCGGGTTCTAACGTCCAATTTTCACTAAACCAAAAATAATTTAACTTGGGGACTTTTATGGAAAAAAATAACATGCAGGGACGAAAACGTAAAAACATGTTGGTTTTTTTCATAATAAACCCAAAAATTTAAGATTGAAAATAGATTTTAAAACTTAAAACATTTATTTAGATTGACTTTCACTAATAGTGACTAAATTAGATAGTAATTAGTATTAGGTTTCCAAAATCATTAAAAGAATAATGTGAAAGATTTATATTAGAAAAATTAATATGTATAGATGTAGATATAGATTCAATTAGTTATTTGGATTCGAATGTATGATAATAAATTTGTAATAATTTTTTTATATCCTAATAGATTTGAGTAACAAATATACCGTTAAATTTATTTTAAAGGTCTTCAAGATAGTTTTGTGTTTACAAGTCTAATTACCCGTACAATATACGGGTCTGTTTGTATAATAAATTTTAGAATAATTAAAAAATTCGATAATAAACGATACAAACTATGAATATTATAAATGACATGTAACTTAATATTTATTTATACGTTATAGAATGAAAAAAGTTATTGAAATAATTAAAGAAACCTCCAAAAAAAATGAATGAAAAAATCATAGTAAAATTCTTAGTTTTATTTATAGTTAATAACAATACATAACTGAGATACAATAAACTTTAGTTTTATTAATAATTAATATCAACCCTTAGAAATAAGATTTTTCATTTGGCAAGTATCGTATATTAACCATTGAAAAATGATTTTATCAACCTAAGGATGGTAATAGAATCCCTAAAATATAGTAACTATTTATAATTATTTAAAAATAATTATAAAGTACACGTATCAAATAAAGGCTTCGCAAATTGACAGTTTAGTTAGGTGACAAGTTGGAAGCTAGTTACTCTTATAATAAATAAATAGATTATAAAAAATATTTTGTTATTACTTTATACTATGATTTTAATAGTATTTATTAAATATTGTTTTTGAATCCGCTACAACACACGGGTTAGACAAACCACGTTAGAACTACTGGAAAACAAGTAAAAACCTACAAAGAGTACTTTAGTTATTAATAAACTAATTTTATAAAATATTCACAAAAATTTCAATTAAAGATAATTCTATCATTTATTTATTATATACGTTTCAAATCATTTACCGAATTCATACAAACCAAATAAGTTCATTTCGAATGATCATGCCATCAGAACATGCGACATGATTTGAAATCGTATCATATTTAACTTTTTTTTTTTAATAAATTCAAGATTATTAATTGTAAATAAATATGTAAACCAGTATTCCAACGTAAAAGTAATTTATTTAATTAGTATGTTGATAGTTTCAAATGAGATAGATAAGAAAGGGCAAATAGGCGATAGCAGAGAGTCGCACTCATTGATGATGGTCAACAACCCCTTATGCCACCATCCCATCTAAATTCCTTTATGCATTTATTCATTTTTAATCCTCATATTTCTTTTAGGTATATTTGGCAAAAGTAGCTGTAGTTTTGTGTTTTTAATAGAGGTAGAGCTTTTGGTAGCTGAAGCTTTTGAGAGCCGAAGCTTTTTAAAAGAGATAGAACTTTTAGTTTTATAAGTATGTTTGGTAAAACTAGCTGTAACTGTAGTTTATAGTATTAAATTACTTAAAAGGACATTGATATTAATTAAAGGTGGTAGTTTATGATTAATAGAAAGGTAAAAAAAATAAATATGTTTGACTAAAAGCTCCGGAGCTTTTCAAAAGCTATTTCTACTAGCTTTTTAAAAAAGAGCTTATTTTTTAGAAAATGAAAGTTCTATGTATCCTTCCAAACAAAGCTTTTATTTTTTAGAAGAGCTTATTCAAAATAAAAGCTTCTAAAAGCTCTTAGAATCTCTCTACCAAACATAGCCTTATACATTACTTTCTGAGCTTCAAGATCGATATCTTACCTAAAATTGTTTTCGTCTTTGCAATATCAAGATCGTAAGATCGGATCAAATGGTAAGATCCTACCACAAGATCACTACTTATTTCAAAAAACATTTCCTTGGTACTATAATTTTTATAAGTTTCTAATATAAATTAATTATATAGCACTACAAAAAACTATTTATACAATCAAGGTTGGCCTTGAGGGGGGCCTTATCGGCTCCATCCCAAATCATTAAACCATGAAAGGACATCATTTTTGCAGTCCAATAAATAATATATTAGGCTTATACATGTATTTAATTTTTCATATCAATAAATATACAAAACACTTTAAAAAATAGCGTGTTGTATTTTTAAAAAGACATTTTATGTTTATCTTGGTCAAAACTTTTTAAAAATAGCATGTTGTATTTTTGAATTTTTAAAAAGACATTTTCGTTATTGCACTGGGCATAAAAATACTTTGGATCAGCCCTGTATAATAAGGAAATAATATACGTTCATGTTTAAAATGTTTATGGTCATTCAAAAAAAAGTCAACCAAATCATATATCCTATCAGTTGACTCAGTATCCTAATGTATAAAATAGTTGGATCTATATAAAAGGTTGGATTGGATCAGTAAACAATCGTACGGAAACCTGATCAAAAAGGTCCAGACCATTACATTGATTCTGCTTGAAATCATTTGGTGGGATCATAGGATTAACTGATCCTACTATTTTACTCGCGATCTTAACAACCATGTTTTCAAGTAGGGATGGAAAAAAAAAAACCTAAACCCAATGGGGAAACCCAAATACGATCTAAACGGGGGTGAGTTTTCTTCGAAGCTAGTTATTTTAAGCATCTATAGGATAAGGATGGGATTCAGCATACCCGCCCAGATTATCATCCCCGAATTAAAATCTCTATTAACCTTTTAAAGATATGCTTACTTTTTACATAATAATAATAAGTACTTTATCTATATTAAATTTATATTATAGATATAAAATATTATTTATATATGATATAATATTTTATTTGTTTTTACACATTTGTATAATTGTTAAATTTATAATTATTTTGTTTATGATTTAATTCATTTTTACCTGATTTTCGTTTGTATTATAATGAATTTATTTTGCCATTTAATTAACCGCTTAATGTAAATGGGTTTTTCTGAAACTCGCGATTTTTCCCGCCTATCCAATGGGGATCCTCGTTAAGCCCCCGCGAGTTTATTAAGCGGGGACAAGATGATCAATTTTCGCCCCGAACCAGCTTCATTGTCATTCCTGGTTTCATGTTGCAGTTGTAACTTTGTTCTTTTTAAAACCGAAACTTTTAGTTTTATAGCATACTTGATAAAATAGCTATAGTTATAATTAGGAGTTTTAATTTATAATTATTCAAATGATAAAAAAAAAATAATTTTGTTTAGCAGACACGCTATATGACCTAGATCTACTTTTATATACTTGAATCAGTTTTTAATTTTAAGGCATATTGCTTAAACTAAAACAATATCACAATATCTTTCAACCAAACAAAGTTTTTTATTGTAATAGGAGTTTGTTTTATTTAAAAGTATAGTAAGAGGTCAAACTCTTAAAATATATATGTAAAAAAACGTCCTATGACTTATTGGTGCTCTCAACTTAATTTAAGATGCATAATTAAAGCATACACATAAACATATTGTGTTATGCAAATAAATAGTCTTATTGCGTTAAGTAAAGTTTTGACGTACAAATAACCGTCTTATTAAAAAATACTTCATATGTAGTACTACTTTGGTAAATAAATTGACTATTCAGATAGTACGTATTACCTTGGTGCCCTGTAAAAGGTATGAATCGTATATGAAAAAGAAGCTAAAAACGGGTTTGGGTGAAGGTAATGATCGAAGAAAGATCGAAGGGTTGATGAGTTTATGAGCAGTACGTCTGTTGCTTTCAAATTTCTAGTTGTCCTACTCAAATGATGATAACTCAACATTCAATGATATTGTTCAAAAGTCTTTAATGCATAATGGCTGCACCCTCTCCACTCTCACTTTGTACCATCTATGACTATCCATCCACACCAATTCAAATTCAAAATCCACTTTTTATCCAACCCTTTTTTTCTTTTCTATAGCACGTGGGTCTATTTTCTCATATCCACATTTTAACCCTGTGTCGCAGGGTTTTTAAATGAGATCCTGAGTTTAACTTCAAAAGATACTTGTTTTCAATAAAAAAAAGATTTTATGTATGTTTTGTTGTCTATTATAAATACATAACTAGTTATAATAAGTGTAGTGGCGTTTTATTCTTTTCTATAAAGTTATTACTATCTTATGATCTCTAGCTAGATTAATCGAGTTTATAATCGTCAAATAAGTACTTGTTAATTGTTATGAAAAGTAAGATTTTTCTTTCCGTTTAAAATCAAATTTAGTCGAAGAACGAAGCTATAGTAAAACCATGTGTATGAACAAACGTTTCGAGAGGAAAGAAAGATTATATATAACATTCCAATAAAATTGAAAGTGGCAAGGAGGTTCCTTGTAGGGCGGTTCTATGTTTGGCCAAAATTTGAAATAAAACCAAAATTATGATAGAACGTGATTCGTAGACATTCCTATTTCATGTGATTTTGTTAAAAGTAAAAATAAAAACGTACTAGACATTCTATAAATTTTTAAAAGCATTAAAGTTAGTGTCCTAAAAGTAATCAAAAATTTTGAACATGTATGCAAGTTAAAAGTTATAAATATTTAAAATTGACTTGTTATTTTACAATATTATCGCGAAGTTGACTCTTTTTTTTACAATATTATCATGTCCTGATCGTGCTGTTTAATTAATATATGAAGATTTCTTGTAACGCTTAATATACAACAACTTCAATTCAATTAATAAGGTGGAATTGCATGAAAACCAACCTTAGCATAGTACGTAGCACCTCCAACGAAAAATGTAAGATAGCGTAAATAACATGTAAATCAACTACATACACGATGGTGAAAGTGTGAGTTTGACAGTCAACATGCTACACTACGATCGATATATAGTGATGGGTGAGAGTACTGTGATCCGATACAAAAACAACAAATTAATTAACTGATAAATTGATTAGAATATATATTTAGATTGAAGATGATATATAATATAAGAGGTGATTTAATTAATAGGCTGCTAGCTACAAATGAGTTGAAGGAAAAAAGAAAAAGACAAAAGAATCCAAAAGTGTGTTTTCCCAACTGAAAAAGTAGATACAAACTGAATAATGTAAACACCACAAATCTTGAGTTCATACCTTTTGTAAGAAACAGCAAAGTAGCTAGATGGATCATTGATTGTAGTAATAGGTAGCTAGCTACAGAGAGAGGCTAGCTATAAATTAAATTAAAGAGAAGAATTGAAGAAGGAAGTGGTCCAGGTCCAATCTTTCATTTTCCTTGATTACTGCACACAGTTACACAGGCTTTTGCTTTCAAGTTTTTTCCTTTCATGGGTGTTCTTCCTTGTGAATAGGAGAGACCTAATTTGCTAACTTCCTTTCCTTTCCTTTCCTTTCCTTTCCTTTGGACTGCTATACCCCTACACTTGCTTTCTTTTTCAGTTTGTCTGCCCTTTTCTTCTCATTTTCTCTTTCTCACCCTTTTCACTCCATCTCCATCTGCCATATAACATACTGATAACTTACATCCATTCCATGCACCCTCCCTCCATTTTTAAGTTTTTAACCCCACCATAACTTCACAACATTAATATATATAATTGGGTTCCAATATATTAATCCCCTTGATTAATTTGATCGAAGCTAGCTCCTACACGAATCTTGAATTGATCGAGTTAACATGCAGTTGACATTAATTAATTAGTATGATTCTATCGATCATGGGGTAATATATAGGGGTAATTAGTGCGTAGCTTGTCATCGAAAATGAGAAATCAATCGATCTGATCCTATATAGCTTAAACAATTGAAAATGCTGTTTTTGTATATATAGTCAGTGACAGTACTCGATCAACTTAATTAATCAACTGATCAAAGAAGGCTATCTAGCTAGTGTCTATATATCAAAATTAAGGTAGGAACAAATTTCACTTGAAATTTATCTCCTCAAGGCATCTTGTACACAAATTATGATTAAAGATGAAGGCTTTTGTGACCCAAAGGTCGAGGGTAAAATTAAATTGAAACCTTAGGAATTGAATTGAAGTGCAGGATCGAGGTTTGTAGTTATTGATCGAAGGTGTAATGAAGAAGAATCATAAGAGCAAAAAGGGTAAACTAAAGCAGAAGGATGTAGTAAATACAATGATAAAAGTGTCTTTAGAAAAGCACATGCATGGCTGCCTGAGAATGCACACACACTGCCATGAATTCTGAATGGAAACAATATAAACACACTGACATCTTCACATGGTTTACCAAAAACTAATTAACCCTAACTTTCTTGTTCTTTTACCCCTTCATGTGAATGAATGCATATGAGCTGAGATAGTAACAAATTAAGTTTTTAACTTACCTCAGATCTATAGGTGAATTCTTCAACCTTTTATTAATTAATTTATAGTGTCAATATAAGAATTGGAATCAGTGTATTTCATCTTCATCATATCATCGTCATCAAGCATGGAAGTTCCAAGGCATATTATATATATATTTATTAATTCAACTACGTGCCGTATATATGTCATCATCATCATCTTCAACGCATTATTAAAAGAATATGAATCCAAAATTTAAATATAAATTTAAAAACAAACACCATGTTTATGTTATAAATAGGAAATTGCATTGCAGTGCTTGCAGTTTGGTTGTTCAGAAGCAGCTGCAAATCAAAACAGTGACTTCATCATTTTCCAACCAATTCAAACTTCTTGTTTCCAAAAGAAATTATACCTTTTGGGTATCAGAGGAGTGAAATGTGAAAAAAGTTACAGGAATGAGTGGGGGATGATGCAAGCAAATTCACTGAGGCAATCTATCAAACACCTTGAGATCATGATTTCTGCATGCGCATAAAGTACCTTGTGCTTATGGGTATTGACATCATCAGGATATTCTGATTAATAAAGATTATCGTATTTGGGATTTTATAAGATTCATGTTTAAAAATTTTCAGTTCATCGTATCGTATGATCAGCATATATGACTACGTCATCAACGACAGTGTCGGCTAGGTTAAAATTAAAAGCCCCCGCAGGAGAAGAAAAGAACGAATGTGTCCAGTTGATTATAAAGGTATAATTCTTTTACGATAATCAAAAGGCGCCCATGGCCTAATGGATAAGGCGTCTGACTTCTAATCAGGCGATTGTGGGTTCGAGTCCCACTGGGCGTGTTTTTTTTTCCACTATTGTTTTTCAATGAAATCTTTATTTTTACCATTTTTGTACGCTAATACTTTTACAGGTTCAAGTCCCACTGTGTTTGATTTTTTTCACCATTGTTTTTTCATGAAATCTTTATTTGACATAACTAGGCGTGATTTTTTCCACCATTGTTTTTCAATGAAATCTGACAATATTTTTACACTTTTTCAAAATAAAAATAAGTTTCGAACACAAAAAATAATAATAACTTAAGGATTTTTAGAAAATAATAATGAGAGACGAAATCTTTATTTGACGATATTTTTACAGTTTTTCAAAATAAAAATATGTTTTGAAAACAAAAAAATACAATAACTTAAGGATTTTTAAAAAATAATAATAACGATAGACGAAATCTTTATTTGACGATATTTTTACACTTTTTCAAAATAAAAATAAGTTTCGAAAACAAAAAAAAACAATAACTTGATGATTTTTTTTAAAATATAATAATGAGGGACGAAATCGCAAAAGACGTAAATGATTTTGGTTTTTTCTTTAATTAACCCATATTTTTATTAAAAGTTAGTGATTTTTTTATAACTGTTTTCAATATAATCTTAATTTGAAAATAATTTTACTAAAATGACAAGATATTTGTTATAAATAATTAAAAAGTCAAAATAGATTTTCGTTTTTCAAACAATTTATAGAAGATATTAACAAGGGCTCAACTTTTGGAAGAAGAACCTTGTGAAGACCTTCATCGTCATGCCTAATCGTTTGAAAATACGTTGATATAGAAACATGATTCTTCAATCATATTTTATTGTGAATACATAATATCAGTACAATTACTTTATAAAAGGAACACATTTAATTATACAAGACTAGACAACTTTATGTAATTTTCAATAGTTACTTTTTAACACTACATGTATAATAATTAGTTTGTAGTGAATTTATATATATTGTTGTACTAGTTTATTTGTTATTATTGTATCTATATAGAATAAATAATCTATGAATTGAAGAATATTTAGATATGGGATATACAATCATAAGCAATAGTAAATCGTACACTTTTAAGTTGTATTTGGTATAAGAGAATCACAACAATTAAACAATTCTTTACGATATAAATTAAATTTTTGGCATAGAAAAAAAATTAAAACTCGTTCGTTTTTTAATGTTTTTTTTTTATTGAGAAGGTTTTTCAAGGAAATGATATTCGTACTAACTGGGTAAACGAGACGTTTGGTAGATGGAATCTAAAAGAAAGAAAATGAGGATAAAGACATAAAGTCAGTGATTTTTTAGCCTATGACATTTTTAAATACAATAACCACAGAATTAGTGTAATCTTTAAGCATGTGTAAAAGGATCAAGTGCAGAGGGCCTTCAATTCTAAAGCAAGTGAACGAGGTTTTTCTAGCCTTAGATGCATACATGTCATGTGGGTGGGTGTGTTACAATAAAGTTCATCTAAATGCATAAGATTTGTTATTCACAACCCCTAGTTTACATATTAAAATTCATCCTCAATATCAATTATCAATTTATTATTATTAATTTTCGTTTTTAAATGCATGTTTTGTAATTATGTGTAATGGGCCTCCAAAATCAATTAGACGACCCTAATAAAATTGTTATAGTTCACTTTCCCTATTATTAGCTTGTATTCAGTTGTCCATCATTGGTAGGAAAACAAGATAATTGAATTTTATATTCAACTTAATTAATCGATATAGAATTTATATTAATGATGCAATTCTCCTAACTAATAATTTATCTTCATTTTTTTTAATTCTCTCAACCAAATGCCCCTCAAATCAGTTTTCCATGTCATTTCTTAGAGAATTAAAGTCATGTGATTCTATTCTCTTTATTTTCTTTTACCATACATTCTTATTTTCTTGATGTTAAAAATAATGAGATACTGATTATTGTGTCCTTTCTAGAATGAGTGTTAATAAAGCATGCGAAACATATCTAAGAGTTTGATGAAAAAAACAAAAACACGGTGGCACCAGCACACGAGCCATTTGGAAAACTTAAGTTCAAGGTTAGGTATAGGCTAAGTAACTAGGACCGCATAAGAAAGACGAGTTTTTATCGAGCCATTCGACTTTATCGAACTTGATCTCTGTCAAGTTTGATCTCAAAAATCAAGCAAAAAATAATTTAACGAGTCGATGTTAAGCTTTAGATGGATCTACTTGAGTTCTTAGCGAACATTCCAACTCTTACATGTGTATATATCTATGGATGAAACAAGTCAAACGTTTTTCAAGCAATTTAAGGTCTAGCTATATTGATTCAAAATTGACCTTTTATGAAGCTATCGCATATAATGTTTATAAGTAAGTTATGATTTTTAAACCGAACTTAGGTCTGGATTTTAGAAGTTTGGATTAGTTCATTTGCAGCCTATAAGTAACTAGGCTTGCATGTTATTTATGGGCCTCATATAGGTTGGGCATGCCTAATTATGGGCCTGATATACATTTGTTAACAATTCTAACTAATCGTATTTGTCACGTTTAAAATATTAAACTTTGAAGTAGCTTTCATCTTTTCATCATATCAAGCAAGAAGAAGAAAAAACTGACAAATAAAGGTGAAAGAATGGAAGAGAGAAAAGGCCTTATCTTGGTACAAAAATAGTTGAAGAAACAAACACAATTCAATCTATTAGAAAAAGGTTTATTTTATTTGTATTTGTATTCGTATTTATATTTATTTCTGTGTTGTATTATAAATTTATAATAATACATCAAATTTTCAGTACATTATAAATGTCGAACGTGCATTTCATCTATTCAGTCACCGCCATTAGTCTCAAGATCGTGATACACTTTACCTTAATTTTGTAACAGTTCCCTTAATTATACATTTCACTTATGTGACGTTTGGTTCATGGAATTGAATTCGAAGAAACTGAAATATAAAATTTAGGTATAATATATCTGGTTATGATGGATAAAAAAAATAGTTTTTAGTATTCATTAAGTATGTAGATTGGAATCTAATTCATGTATCAGTTGTTAGAATCGTCAAATTCCTATAAACAAAAAAATTAATGACAAATAACTACTATTTAACTTTTCATCCTTATTATTAAAAGTTCACAACAAGCTAAATTTAAATTTCAGTTGCTTCAAATTTCATTCCATGAATCAAACGACACCTTAATATTAATTTTCATGACATACACATAGAACGACACATGATACATAATTTATTTAGTATGAAACAATTAAAGAACCATATTATAAATATTTCACAATGATTTTTAATAGATGCTTAGTATTGAGTGTTATTATTATTATTATGTGAATTATAAACTTTAATAATAAACATGCTAATATGCTATCTACAAATAATTTGTTGAGTGACCATATATATATTAAGGTAAGAAAGGGACTATTTTGGTATATAAGATATTCAAAATTATAAATGTTTGCAAATCTGTTCCAAAATTGAGAATAAAATATGAAGGTGGTAAAACAGAGTCGTCACGTGGAATATATGAACATTAAAATAGGCAATTTTCTAATATGAATTAAAACAGGTTAGGTTAGTTTATTGTTTTTAATTATTTTAAAAGGCAATGAATTAAAATGTGATTATATAACTATATTATACAAAAATATACTACTTTTTCGAAACAAAACAATTTGACTAGCATACGTATTCGAATATACTTTCCATATACATTTTTTCATAATTTATAATTTAATCATTAGACCTACTTCTAAAAAACTGTATTATCAATTTTATAGTACTCAAGTCTCAAGATTCGAGAATCAAGAGCAATTCCCATTTTAGATATGGGCCTCTGGGCTCTTTTTACTAAAATAGAACCCATTTTGTGGACTTGGTTCTTCCGCCCACTTTAAATTTAAAGTGTTACCTATCGAGCTTCAAATTTGGGACTCATTAGAGAGCCCTATCATAATAGAAAACACTTGAATACTTTTTTTCTTCACAAATTTGTTTGAATATTTACGACTTGGAAACCACTTCCATCGATCCGTCCAACGATTTCAACAACTCTGATTCAAACAATTCTAGGAAAAAAAAAAAAAAATTTCCCAAAAGCAATACATTGAACATTTAAACTTATGTTGTTCAAATAACTCGAACTCCAGTCAGTTTTCCCTAAACAAAAAAAAATGGAATTTCAACTTAAAAAAGAACTAGATTAGAATGAAACCCTAACTGAGAAACTGTTTGAAACATGACAAATGAAATTGAGATAAATGAATTGGCGACGATTATTTCCATAAGAAGCTTGGTAATTGGAGTTTACGACTCTTTGCTTCTTAGGCCTTTGCGACTTTGGATATTGCCTAAAAGAATCAAACTTCCATATGTAAAATGCAAACTTGTTGATATGCATCTCATGCACATACAAAAGTTGTCTTCACATATTCATTTACTTAAATTACATATCAAGTATTTAAGATCGTGACTTGAATATGTTTATTTGCTTATTTAAGGTTTCAAAACTTAAAAATATCATATAAGCATTTGTATAAATTTGAGTGATAAACACTTTGTATTTCTTTCATCATCCACACCACAACCTTTTTATAAGCATCATCCAACATGTTAAAAATTTTAAGTACTAACATGTTTTTTCGTACTTCTCAATTTATATTACTATCCTTAACTTATATATATATATATATATATATATATATATATATATATATATATATATATATAGGGTTGGTTCCGGTAAGAACCCTCATTACCGTGAGCACGAGAGAACCACTCCAAAATGCACAAATTTGTACATCAAATGCACAAATTTAAAAATTAAAAGTTTTACTTAAAACCATTATTAGTATTAAATATTAATAAATATCATAATCTAACACTAAAATTACATTCAAATATTATATTCATTAAATTATAAACTAAATGCACAAATTTAAACATCAAATGCTCAAATTTTCTTAAATGCACAATTCGTACATAAAATGGATAAATTATAGCAGAGATGCGTAAATTTTTACATGAAATGCATAAATATATCGAAAACATTTAATTTTAGTATCAAATGCACAATTTTATATAGTGGATGCACAAATTTTAGAGTGGTTCTCACGTTCTTACGGTAATGAAGGTTCTCATGTGAACCCAATCCTATATATATATATATATATATATATATATATATATATATGGACTTATGAACTAATTGAATCTTTCAGTATAGTGCAGGGCCGTCTCATTGATTTCGGAGGCCCTGTGTTTGTGATTACAACATAATCCCTTAAATATTTTAAATAGTAAATTGATCATTTTGGTACTCAATTTAAATAGGTAAAGTGTAGGTCGTGAATTACAAAAAAAAACTTATTAGTGAGAAATTAAAATTAAAAATACGAATCAAATTTAATTTGACATAAATTCCATTTTAATGCACCGATGCACAACGTACACATGTCAAGTAAAAAATTATTGTTCTAAATTTAGATCATTATTATGACCGTGAGACCCTATGAAATTGAGAGGTCCTGTGTGACACCCTTGCCACATCAACCACCATTTACAAAACACCCAGGATTAATCATCAAATACAATTACATAATGATCTGAAAGCTTAAATTAAAGTGCGGAAGCATTATAGTACGTAATTAAAATGACACAACATTGTCAAACACCCTACAGTGCTATAAGGTTTCAAATACTAAGTCTACATACTCAGACCTTTATTACAATCATCCCAAACATATTATAACATTTGTCCCACAACATAATTACCGATTGCGTAGCAGATATCTTCCAAAACTTCACACACGACCTAACTAGAAGGTCCGGCAGCAGATTTCCCTTTTCCTGTAAAATTATAACAATTGAGAGGTAAGCGAGTACTTAGTGAATACACAGATTACGCATTTTATAAATCTTTATGAAGCCCCAAGAGTAACACCGATGACAAACATCGTATACCCTCTTCGTACACCAATTACGGAACCAGAGCCGCAGCCCCTTCGAGCCCAAAGCTCGGCATAAAACATACCATCTGAGACAAACGTATGATCGTGGATGACATACTGCCTACCAGAACCTCGGAGGGATCAGCTCCAGGTCATATAGCGCAGTAACATCGGAGTAATTGATGCGACCCACCGGTCCATCACTAGATGCACAACAAACGAACGGACATGCAACAAATATGAATATGCATCTAAATCTACGCAAGTTAGTAGAGTTCCAAATAACAATTGAAGCAACACGTCTCAGCAGGCAAAAGCTATCATAAAACAGATATAAACATGTGAAATCTACTGTACTCACAGTGGGTGCGTAAATAAACTTTAACCAATATTTATTTCTCCTCGGAATTTCAACCAGATCCACAAAGTACCCCACTGTGGGTTAAACAACACCACAAGGAACCTGTAAGTCAGTTGTAACAACACATCGTGTCAATAACTGTTTCAATTTCATAAAACTTTAAATTTATAAGTTTTGCAATATTTGATCCCTGTTTCGGATCCAAGATAAATTTGAATCCCATTTCGGACCATAGCTAAATTCAAACCACAACTAAGTTTGAACCCATCTCTGGTTTGAACCTAATCCCTTTGAATAACTTTTGTTATTTTATGCGTTGTCTATGTGTTTCATTCAATATATTCGAGTATAGCACCAATTTCGACTCCAATGCTAAGTTCTAGAATATTAAATTCGAACATGGTATAAATTTGACTCACAAGATTCGAATTTAATGATTAAATTCGACTATAGTTACATAAATTCGAATTCTCATTCGAATTTAGGGGTTAAATTCGAACCCAATCTCGAATTTAGGGGTTAAATTCGAACCCTATGATGTTAAATTCGAATACATACTTGAATTTAGTACAAAAATCGAGTTTGTTCTTGCATTTCGACTTTGTTCTTGACATTCTCGAATTTGTTCATATTTACAGCTTAAATCATACATTTCTAAGTCTAAAAATCACGAATATGATAAGCATTAAGCATAGTTTCGATTCTATTATACATCCTCTATCATATTCTTGTTAAAACTCAAGCCAAACTAGCTTCATTCACGCAATAAATGATAAATTCGAGTTTCTATCATCAAAACCGAACATATAGAAACTTAAAAGGTCGATTCTTACCTCAAATTCGTACGAGATCACAAATGCAACCGTAGATTGTTGTAGTACTCCCCGAGATCTTTCCGATAACGTATAGAACTCGATAATCGGCCGGTCGGTTTGGGAGGAAATCTAGAGAGAAGGTAGAGAGAATTCTAGAGAGAGAGAGAGAGAGTCTAGAGAGAGAGAGGTGGTGAAAATGAAAGGCATTTGGCCTTTTTATTCTCATCTTTCCCATTTTGCATATTTCACCTCTCAACTTATCCGGTTCCATAAAATACTGATTTTATTCTTAGTTTTATCATCACTGACTTTTATAATTCATAATACTTCATAATAATAATTCAAAGTTCTAAATTTTCTTAAAATAACAACAAACTTTTAAATATCCCACACTACTAGAAAAACTGCAAACTGCAACGATTTTTTTAGTAACGATGCATGTGTCGTTGCTAATATCTTCAATTAGCAATGAAATCAGCAACGAAATGAACAAAAAGTTATTATATTATGTTAGCAATGAATTGTCGTTGCTAGATTTGTTGCTAATCAGCAAAAATAGGAGGGAAAATTTCCCGCTAGGTTTTTGCAACAAAATTTCTAGCAAAAGTCGTTGCTAAATTTGACAAAAATAATTAGCAACGATTATATGTCGTTGCTAAATATTTTATAAGCATTTAACAACTATTTATTAACTTTAGCAATGACCATGTTCGTTGCTATTTATGTAAAAGTTGGAGGAAAAAACCTACTTTATTTTAGCAACTATATTTAGTCGTTGTTATATATCCGGATATTGGAGGGAAATTTCCCGCTCAAAGTAGCAACGATATTTAGTCGTTGCTAATATATATTTTTTAAAAAAAATTCAAGTGGCAACAACTTTTTATTTTTTAGTGTTTATAACAACATTGTTTATTTTTTTATCATTAATGGTAACAACTTTTATATTTTTTATCGTTTATTAAAAAGTTTAAAAATGTAATAGTTGATATTATTAATTATAAAAATTAATATTATTAATAATATAAAAAATTAAATTGTATGAATTTACCTAATAAATAAATACTTTTTTAATTGAAAATAAATTTTCAAAAGTGTACATTAGCCATTTACCTTCACATGTTCTGCAAATAAAAAAAAAAAACCCTACTTGCGCCTCCTTTCCCCTTACCGTGCGACCGGCCTCTCGCCTCTGCCCCTGGACATCTCGTCGCCGCCAATTCTTCCCCGGAGATCTCGCCATCGCCGCCGGTATTCTCTCTCTTTCTCCCTCTCCCTGTCGCTTTCTCCCTCTCCCTCTCACTGTCGCTTTCTCCCTCTCCAATCGATATTGACATCGATTTTTATGTTTTTGAAATTGATTTTTTTTCTTCATTTTGTAAGCTTGTATGTTGTGGTGTTTTTGTATACAAATCGAAGATGGTCCAAAGTTTGCACCACTTCGATTGTTGTGAAAATCATTTCAAGGTATGACTTACCCTGAGCTCTAGTAAAATAATTGTTATATCTATTGATATGATCAATAAATTGATTGGTTGAATTACACGTGTTTAAAAATGGTCCAAAGTTTGCACCACTTCGATTGTTGTTTTTGTGTTCTCGATAACAATTTCAGGGTAACAATGGTTGTGTAGGGACGAATCAAGGGAAAAAACTAGTTTATTAAACCCATTATTATATGTATTGACTTATAAAATATTATTAATTTATGTTATACTTATATTAATGATATATCATAAATAACTAGTTTATCGACCCATATATTAGGTGACTATTTTCAATAAAAGTAATGTGAATAAAGGGTATATAAACTATAAAAATACAAATGTTAATCCTTTCATCACCAATACAGGAATAATATTATTGTTTTTCATAACTACCATTTTTCTAGTTTTATAAATAATTATGGATATTAGTTACTCTTTTATTATTATTTTAAACATTTTATTTTAAATTTACATATCTTAATTGATATAATTTGACATTTCAGTAACAATGGTTATAACTTTTATGATTATGGATAAAATGTTGAATATATTTATTTGTTGTTTTTTATAATAAATCAAATAAAATTAATCAAATAATTAAGAATCTAAGGTTAAGAATTTAATTAGCTAGTGAAATTTAGGGGGGAACCAAAAAATTTACCCAGTTTCTTCTTCCCGCCCCTCAATTTCGTAACCCGCCTAATTTTCCTACTTCTATTTCTATTCAGAAGACATGGACCTTTTCTTTTTTATCTATTCTCAAACCCTATCTGTAACCATCATCCACCATGCTCCGGACACCCGTCGCTCAGCCTCCTCCATGGCCACCGCCCAGGGGCCACTACCACAACCGCATATTTCCTGAAATGGTTTCATCGCTCTCTATTGCCATCGATCTGCAACGTTCTGCCTTCTCTAACGATCCCGACCGATGTAATAGCCACACTCCTCCAACGTTCTGCTTTCTCTAACAATCGTCAGGTAAAAGTCTTCCCACCTTTGATTTCTTCTTTTGTTCTCTGACTTCTCCCTATCTTCAATTTCCTTATCCTTTCCCTGATTCTTTTTAATTTTATTTTTGCAAAAAGTTTATGAACGTTAGAAGGTTTTGTAGTCATCATATTGTATATTTAGCATAATTTTTCTCATGATTCAAAGGTAAGTATTAGGGATTTAGGATGCTGAAATTTTTAAAATTTCATTGGCGACTTATTTTGCTTTTCATAGTTAACCATTGCAACTTTTACATATAATTTGGTTCCAAGATTTCTACAAAGGGTTTTTAACAAGATTTCTAGAGTTTGATTTTTAATGGTCTCCATTTTGTCCGTAAAAATGTTTATCATCTTTCATGTTGGTTTGGTTTTATGTATCTATTGTTCCTCATTGGTTCCTATTCTGAAATGTATAAATTTTTTTGTTAGCAATTGTAATGAAGGGTGGGGGCGTGGTAAACAGAGGAAGAAAACTTTTTCCTTCAAGTTAATGGATTATATATGAGGTTGTCACCTTCTTGTACCAGCAGAATGGATGAAGTGATGAACCATACAAACAAGGGGATTCATTGGCAGTTTGGCACTAGAGAGTAGAGACTACAACAAGAACTATACCATGGTTTTACTCTTCGGTCTGAACTCGTGTTATTGTATTTTGTCGTCGTCTTTTGTTACTACTGCTTATTTTTGTTGTGGTTGTTGGTGTCATATCGTAAAGGTTTATGGTAAAACTCTTTCATGGCTAACTAATATGCATGTTAGTGCGGCATATCTTTGTTTAATTTTGTTTCTTTTTAGTATTTTATATTTAGAAAAGCCACAAAAAAATAAAAGACCGATGTCTATATTGGTTATTATTTTTTAGTTGATATGTTCATCCTTTGTTTCATTTGATGAATGTCAATTGGTGTTAGATGTTGTGTTCATGCTTTGTTTTAAAAGAATTAAAAGATGATCTCTATGTTGATTATTATTTTATTTTTCTATCCATTTGTTGGATTGATGCTTAGCAATGGTCTAAAATCTCGTTGCTAATATTCTAATAGCAAGGAATAGAATTCGTTGCTAAACATAGAAATTAGCAACGAATAAACATCGTTGCTAAACATAGAAATTAGCAACGAATAAATATCGTTGCTAACTTAGCAAGGAATAATGGGTCGTTGTTAAATGTCGAAATTAGCAACGAAATCAACTTCTTTCAATTTTTACGACCAAATACAAATTTCGTTGCTATTTTAGCAACGAATTACAAAATTTCGTTGCTAAATTTATTTAGCATCGGGCGTTTCAGCTTCGACTTTATTTCGTTGCAAACACGGATTAGCAACGATTTTAAGGCAGTTAGCAATGAAAAATGGTCGTTGCAATTTGCAGTTTTTCTAGTAGTGCCAAATACATAATCATTGCTCATAATTCAACTTAATTATAAATTATCCATATAAATAAATCTGAATTTCAGTAATTGAATTCGAGGATGTTACATTCTATGCGGTCGAGCCGCTCGCACACCCTAAAAACAACCATCGGTATAGTGTATATACATATATATGGACTACGGACTGTGGAATGCCTGGAAATAAAATTAAAAAATGTGTAATAATATAAATCCACGTGGGCCACAATATTTGTATATGTGGTGTATGTAACGTGACCAGCTTTGTATGTGTGGTGCCATGTTGACCTTTTAAGCTCCATGTGATTTTATTGAATTGGGATTTTGGGTTCCTACTTGTTTAAATTTAAACCCTACTTTGCCTTATTAATTAATTATTAATAATTTTTCTACCTTTCTTTTATTACACTTGATTTGATTAATTATTTATTAATTAACATTTAATCATTAATTAATCATTTATAATATCAAATTATATCTTCAATGTATCATAATGCCAATTGATTTAAAATTTCTTTTTTTTTTTTTTTTACGGAAGCTTCGAAGTCGTTGCGATGACATAGAATGTTTTTTTTTGTCACAAAAGAAGTATCCTAAAATTATAAGTCAAACTTTCCGACAGAATTATACGATGGTTTTGCTTGATGACGACGTGAAAGCGAATATGTCGAGGTTTGAGCCTTGTCGGACTAGCACATTTGATTAAGATTAATTATTTTTGTATGATGCATTGCATCAATATTCGATTAAGATTAAAAGGAAGAAAAAGATGATTTATTTATTTACTGTCAAGATTAATCATTTTTTATCTGTAATTTTTATTATTGTGTTTGGCTTATGTCTTTATGGGTTTTTGATCCCCTATTAAACTCGAGTAAATTTTGATATAGATGTTGAGGGGGGTGTATCACGTGTTATATTTATAAATAATTATGCTGTAACAATCGAAAAATCAATATTTTTTAGAAAAGAACAATTAAAAAAAATACACGTGGCTGCTACATTCACACAAATGGATGTTAACAGCCTCATATGATTTGATTAATTGGCCCACTCTAATTGGTAACCAACGCGGTTCACGTGCGCTTTTTTATTTTATTATCATGTTTCTACACTTACTCTATACAAAAAGATTTTTAATTGTTACTAAATATTTTTTTGCAAGAGATAATCACAAAATTAACGATTTTTAAGGGATGTTTGTTTGAAAATATCCAAAAAATATCATTTAACGAAGTTACCTACTTTTTGAATGATAAAGTTTTTGTGATTATCCCTTATAATTAAAAGGGATGAAAGGTTGCCAAAATACACTTAAATTATGCGTACAAAAAAAAATCGATCATATACATATATTTTTAAAAAAATTTGTTATCCGGTGTATATGTGTGTAGACACGCGTCAAATTTGATAGCAATTGTGACCTATATATGGTATTATCACCGATCTACATAAGCATTATCATTTATGCATCGAAACTGAATTAAGTTTTGGTTTTTCCTCTTTGTAAATTGATCAATAAACGGACTTGAATTATGTAGTATATGTTTCAATTTAACCCAATACTTTTTTCAATTATTTTTTTCAAATTTCTTATTGAATATGACATAACTAACACAGTTAGAAAGTTGTGTCTCTTTCTTACAACCATATCTCTGTTTTGATGTATAGATAGATTGTTTTACACGTAT
Source organism: Centrapalus pauciflorus (assembly GCA_020465985.1). Taxonomy (NCBI): domain Eukaryota; kingdom Viridiplantae; phylum Streptophyta; class Magnoliopsida; order Asterales; family Asteraceae; genus Centrapalus; species Centrapalus pauciflorus. Next base: position 938,103 of record JAANYP010003248.1, on the reverse strand, counting down.
GTGAACGGTTTTGACGGATGCTTGTAAAATTTGCGAGCTTTCGTAAAATAATAATCCTTTAATCGTATATATATGGCATGGTATGGTCTTGTCACGACCCATGTTAATTACATGCAACTTACATTTCTATATATGTGCATGTATGCCATACTTATCCATGACATCATACGTACTCCATCATCATCGACTTTAGCTTTTTAATCTTTTGCCCTTTACAAAGCAATCATTTAAAGCCCAACAAAAGTCTTAAAAGTTACGAATTACTTAAAAAAAATTCAAATCCGTAGTAAGTTTTTAGATAAACATGTGTTGCTGATAAAAATTCTCCATTATTGGTTTTGAAAATTAAAGTACCAATTGGCAAGCTATATTTTTATCTCTTTGTGTCCCCTACCAATAATTGACGTATCCCTCGGTTTTTACTTTACCAAATTCACTATAAATTCTTGTTGTAGGCTTTAGTGTAAATGGGCGTCCAATAGTTTTGGGGAAAAAGTGGTCTTTTTTGGGTGGGTGTGCTATTTTTTTTTATCAATCATTATCCTATCTTTTTTCAATATTTTTAAAGTAAAATTAACATGCATTGCATCATGACATATAACATGAAAAAGGGGTTACGTAACATTCTTATTCTTGATATTGATTTTGACCTTTTTGTTATCAATCAAGATTTTAGATTATTAATTGTATGTATAAATATGTATAATCGTAGTTAATTAACGTTTAAGATGCCTATTTAGTGTAATCTTGAAGGTTTATACATAAAAACTTTCTATCGGAAACAAGCGTCCAAAGGCTTTGCTGACAAGTCATGGTATCAGTTTTCAGTTGGTGATCAGAGCCCTTCAAGGTGGTTGAGATCGTTTTTAACATGGCTAAAAATGTCTAATGTATTATATATATTTGCCTAATTATAGATAACAAGTAACAAATTCTTTTTATATGTACAAGTATAAAAACAATTATCATAAAAAATAAGAAATTAAAAATAAATACATCGAGATTAGGGGCGGATCTATTTGGATGGGGTGGAAGTCAAACAACCCCGATAACTTTTTTATTTTACGTGTTATATATCTAATCGAAATTTTTTTGACCCCTATGATTTTTGAAGTTCGACCCTGAAAAATCGTTGTTAGTTTTTATAAATTTTTCATATATAAAAAAATTGTTACAAAATCTAAGAAAATATACCAGAACTTAGTTTGTTGCCCATTTAACAAATAATTTAAAAATATTTGTGCATTGAACCTTCATTTATTTGCAACATAGAGAAAGAATTACTTGTCAATGTTTCGGACGATGATTTAATAACTAATAAGCCTTTTATAAAAGTGAAAACTCAGGGAACAACTGTAGAATCTAATTTCTTTTAATTTGTATTGATTAATGACATAACAATTACGTAGTTTTTTTTATTATTTAATCAAGATGAACTTACCCAAACTTTTGAGGTGCGAAAATTTTTTTGTAGAAACACAAACATTCGTACTATCGTAACATGATAAATTTCGACCCCTACAAAAAAAATTTCCTGGATCCGATCGAGACTAAGTAGATATTATAATGATTGACTTGTCTAAAATAAGACTGATGATACGTGCAAAGAACTGATAATAACAAGTGATAAATAAATGTTATTAAAAGAAAGAAAGTATGTGAAATCTATGTTTGAATCATTGAGTGGATTATGTATATCATTACTATATTAAAATTATTCATAACAGAAGCAGGCAATGTTTGGTTAGAGAGAGATCCCATGAAGATACTTTGAACTATGCTCCTTAATTAATTGATCATTAATTACCATCGTAATCTTTTATTAAATTTCTATATTCGATTTGATAATCTTTCAATATCTTTTCCTTTCTTTAATACTTTCCTTTTACAAGATTTTTCACACCATGAAACGATATAATAGTTGTTATATTAAATATATATATTTGTTTCTTTAAATAAACATATTCACACTTTAATTTGTTATTATTTTATTATTATCTTTTCTTTCATCGCTTAAAATTATAGAAACTAACAACCAATTTTGTAATCGGACGATATGCAAATCATATAAACCATGTTTCCCAATAAATATCCTCAACAATCACGCGCTCTTTCTGTTTTCCAATTTTAAATTATATTTCCATGTAAATCCAAATCCTATCAAACTTTACGATCTCTACTCCTATTTATACAACAATTCCAGTTCCCCACAATTCATCATCTTGTTCTTAGAGAGAGAAAGAGAAATCGATCAATCTAATACGCCCATGGAGTGGGTCAGAGGTCAAACAATCGGCCATGGAAGCTTTGCAAAGGTCAGTTTAGCAAAACCCACAAGGCAGGATTCAGGGTTACCGCCATTAATGGCCGTCAAATCTTGTGGGGTGTCTCAATTTGATACGTTGATGAAAGAGCGTATGATCTTGGATGAACTTAAGGATTGCCCGGAGATTGTAAGGTGTTACGGCGACTGTTTCACCGTCGAAAACGGAGAGAAACTGTATAATGTCGCATTGGAGTATGCTTCCGGCGGATCTTTATCTGACATAGTGAAGAAGTCGGAGAATTTAAGGTTGTCTGAGTCTGATGTCCGACGGTACACAAAGTCGATCTTAAAAGGGCTTCAATTTATTCATCAGAATGGGTTTGTGCATTGCGACATTAAGCTTCAGAATATCCTTTTATTCACCGGCGGTGGAAACGAAGAAGTTAAGATCGCTGATTTTGGGTTAGCCAAAAAGGCGGCGGAGTCGTCGAAATACGATATTAGGGGTACACCGATGTATATGGCGCCTGAGACGGTTGTCGGCGGCGAGCAAGAAACTGCGTCGGATATATGGGCGCTTGGGTGTTTGGTGTCAGAGATGTTCACCGGAAAACCAGCATGGAAGTGCTCCGACATCGGCGGTCTTTTGTTTAAAATCGGCGTTGGCGCCGAAATTCCAGACATTCCCGGGAAATTATCAGAAGCGGGAAAAGATTTTCTTGGTAAATGTTTCGTGAAAGAGTCAAGCAAAAGATGGACGGCTGAGATGCTTCTAAATCATCCATTCATCAACGATGAGGATGAGACCTCATCAACCTCTCCAAGAAACCCATTTGATTTTCCAGATTGGGAATTAGAGCAACCGGTGTTGGTGACACCGTCGTATTCGCCGGAATTCAATTATTGGAACGGAGAAAAAGCGAGTGTATCGCCGGCGAATAGACTACGGCAGCTGGTGGCCGATGCGAGTCCCCGTTGGTCTGTTGAAAGCAGTTGGATCACTGTCAGATAAAGCTAGCAATTTCCATTATCCTAATTTAGAATTAGAAATTTTAATTTTTGAATTTTGGCTCCTAAATTTTAGATCAAGATGTGAATACAAAGGGTATATAGATAGATAGATATCATATGAATGATTTTGGATTTTTTGAATTTTGATCAATTTCAATATATCATGAGTCATTATTCTTTTGCTGGCTTATTGAAATTATTTTATTTTTGTCTAGATTAAGTTTCTTTTTAAGGTTCAAAAAAATGGAAAGATAGTTACATATTTTTTACCAATAAAACTAAAATAAAGATACAGCAATATTTTTTTTCATGTTGTTGTAATGCTAATTATAATATATTGTTATTGTTGGTAAACGATAAAATAAATAATAAGATGTTGTTAGTTAAATAAAAGAAATAAAATGATGTTGGTTATGTAGTAATTTGGGCTATTTGAAATTAGTAAAATTATGTGTTCTTCTTCACATGATAGTCAAATGATTAAATTAATAATGATCATTCGTTGTGGAGTGATTGGATTAGAAAGTCATGAGCTTCAAATTTAATTATTTATTATTTTGTAATAATATATTAAGTTTATATACATTTAAAATAAATATTTAACTATTACTATTAGCACGCCTATGTAAAACAAAGGTTAATAATTATAATAAACTAGTTAAAGAAAATGTCCAAAAGTTTTTGATCTAACGATATCTTAGTATTATCCCGACCAAAAGGTTATTGATTCAAGTCTACATAGATGATACTATAAGATTATTAGATAGTAATGTGATAGTATTTCAAAAATAATAATAATGTAGTTAAAGATAATTAGAAAGGATAAAATATAAACATGGATTTGAATTTTCTGAAAAGGATTATATATTTTTTATACATGTTATCAAAATTTATTTATTTGTTGAGTTGATTTGATTAACTTAATTCAATTTCACCGGCAAAAGGGAGACGTAACTTGTGTTTGAAGCAAAGATAAGGAAAGACACTTTAATTAATATAGTCATTTTGTAATTATAATTTAATCTTGTATCTTATTTTCTTTTAGGATAAAGTTATTAAAATGTTTGTTTTATAAATGTATAAAGAGTGTTATTTAATAATGTTAATTATAATAAAAATGACAATGATACAACTCGTATTAATTTCTTTGGTTATTTAGAAATTCTTTTAGCTAATTTTCAACCAAATATTGATTAAAGAATTCAAATTTAGTGTAAAACGTTTTTAAATTAAAAGTTATCTCCTACCGGCACGTCTTTAATCAACGTAACACATAAATTGTGTAATATATTTTTTGAAAGACAACGAATCAATGATGAATATATAAATAACATAATACATATATTATAATGGAATGTGAAAAATTCTTTTATTAAGTCCTATAATATTGTTGATTGGACATGAAAACATGACATAAAATTAATGAAAATAACCGAATAGTTGAAACCTTTAATCAGCTTTTTTAAACATGACCCATAAAAGAGGAGTTAAACTCGGCGCTGGCGGGTGTAACCGTGTAAATATAAAAGGATCAAACCACAATATGGGCCTAATTTGGCTCAATATCGGCTTCACAAGGCCCAAGGCCTAGGAACAAAAAGGATATCTACAAGTGTTTTTTTTTTTTTTTTTTTACATTTAAAACCTACTCATTTCAAGATATAGAATCTACAAATAATACAAGTAACTATAAAAATGATTAAAAAACACATAAATAAAAATAAATAAATTGAATAAACTAAAGAGTGTTAATTAATAGGTATTTTGTAACTTTATACATCAAAATCTCCGACTAAGCTTTAAAAAGTAAAAGTCTGTTTGGGATACAGCTTGTGGAAGTTTGAGAGAGCGTAAGCTTATGGTTTTTAAAAGCTAAGCTATTTTTATCCATAAGTTGTGTTGGAATGATATTTCTTACTTGAACTTATGCATTGAATATTCATGCTTTTTAGCGTGATCAAATTTTTTGAATCGTACACATAAATATATGGATAATTTGACGTGTCTTTCATATTTAAAAGTATGAACAAATTGCCTATTTTGTCATAATTACGAAAATTTTGTATAAAGTTTCACACCTTTAAATGCAACGATTTTACAAATGTAAATTGTCTAGACTAACCTACCTCAATGCATTATAGTATGAAATATATGAAATCGTACATTATAGTTTGAAATGAATCAATGCATTATAGTTTCAATTACTACAATTTCATAGAGTAGTCATCATATTTACCCAGAACTTAACAAAACTTGATTTTCTTGCTATGTAGATTGTGTTAAACGGACTTAATTTGATTGTTATGCTTGCAGGTTTAATGTTCTAAAGATAGATGCAGTCTTGACGGAAAGCGTTTTTTATAGAAAATGTTCAGTTTAAAAGGTTTAGTGACATATACTAAAAAATTGTACAATATAGACATCATTCCTTTTATTTTAGCCGAAAATATAGAATTCATATTCTTCAATAGCTCCAAATTGTTTTAGGTTAAAAGAGTTATCTTTAACATATATCATATTCTTCTAGTTTCTTTATATATAGACAAGGTGTATTGTGCTTAAAGTTTTACTATAAAGCTGCTTGTAAACAAAAGAAAGAATACTTTTTAAAATAAGCCCACAAATAATACACGCGATTAAATATCTGGATAGTTGTATTTCTTTGTACAAAATCATATTCATAATATACCTTGAATGGTCCTTGTATGAATATTGTTGTATTCCTTTGTATTAGATACATATTCATAAGTTACCTTGTTTTATCATTTACGCCGAGTTCAATCACGTTGTGTTCTTTAGTTTTCTTACTAATAGACACGAAAGGGAGGAGGAGGCGAAAGAAGCAAAGGGACAACAAAGAAGAAGATTGGAGAAGATTATGATCACCACACACAGTCTCCTTTCACCGTCCAAAATCATGATAATAGAAATCAGATGTGATTTCTAATAGTTCTTTTCCTTTGTTAAATAGATAATGAGAACACGTTGATGATCTAGTTTCCGTTTTAGTTTTCTTCATCCCGTCTCTTTCTTTCAAAATTTGTCTTTGAGTGAATGGTTATTGAGTTAATATTGAAAAAACTCTATAAACTTATCTTATTTTCATGATTAAGTCCCTAAACTTTTTTTTTTTCTGATTGTTTAAGTCTCTAAACTATTTTTGTATTATTCAAACGTATATATTTTTGACCGGCTACCAGATGAATAGGTAAAACACAACCAATAAAACTAAAAGTTTAGGGATTTAATCGCTAAAACATGTAAAGATAGTGAGTTTTTTTAATAAGACAAAATTAGTTAAGGGACTTAAACAATCTAAAAAAAAAGTTTAGGGATTTAATCACAAAACTAAGAAAAGTTTATAGGATTTTTTCGATATTAACCATGGTTATTTTAAAACGACCCTTGTAGTGAATGATCAATGAATAGCCCCAAAAGAAAATCCAAATGAATAAATAAAGAAATATTCCCATATAAGTTATAAAAACATCAAATAATAAAAATACAACAAATAAAAATACAATACAGTACCCAGCCACGGCATCTATAGATTAAAATAGTTTCCAAAGGCCACCGACCCTGTCTTCACGGCCAATCACGTCATCGGCTGCCGATCATTTCAAACCTTGTCGGTTCCCATTTTTCCTCCCGGAACGCATCTTCTTCCTCATTCATTATTATAATGTTTTAATTTTTTTTTCTTTGGAGTTTTCTTTAGAAACTGTTTGAGTCAAAATTGTAATTGGTACATTGTACAATCTGGTCACCAACTGTTTGAGTTTATGCCTGAATGAGCTACATTACTCATTTACTTTATCCCTTCTCCAAAAGTCTTGAAGGTGTAATCTTCCATGGCTACTCGATGGTGCAAGAATTCTTGAGGGAAATGGGCGTATTTACGACCTTGGTGGGTTTGTAAACAACAGCACACGACACCTTTTTGTAGAACTTAGGCTTCACCAACTTGCCTAACACATAAGCCTTGGCTTTAACCGTAAAGTTTAGGTTCAGTGGCACTGGTGCGGTCAGTTTCCCATTCTCACTGCTCCAATTCACACCTCCACCGTACAACGGCACACGAGTACCTTGCACATTCACACTCACTATTCTGTGACCCTTTCTTGATTCATAAAATTTCTTGATCTGCACGGGGAAAATAAGGTCAGATGCCAATTCAAGTAACACAACACCCATGTGAAAGTGAAATCAAATCGTCAAATAAAAGATTTGTCACTTACAGTTCCGGTGGCTAGTGTGAGCTCGGTGTAGGCGAGATCGAGTGGTGTAGATGATACATGAACACCAAAGAAAGTACCCCGATTGCGAAAACTGAATTTGATTGTGGAGTTCAATGTCACCATCTCTGTGGCAACACCAGATGCATCTGCCCCAGCATTCACTACAAACTGGTCAAATGCAATACTCTGCACAAAAAAAGAAAAAGAAACATATATAAAGTCACTTCACATTTAACTTTCATATGCATATCTAATCTTTATGCTGAAATCTAACATACCCAACTGTGTAATTAATGAATTGGAAAAGGGGTTTTGTAATTTATTAAATTTACATACCAAATTGGCTCAAGTAAATCAAAATCGAACAATAAACATATAAGATTGGCCAAAGAAATTTCGTATGGTAAGTTTGTTGTCAATTGATTAGAAAAAGTTGCAGATTTAATACCCTCATAATGATAACGGGCTTTTGAGGTCTGGCAGCACCCCACAGAACGAGAGCAAAAAAAGTGAAGAGAACAAAGAAACCAACGACAAACGCCAGAAAATAACACCGGCGAGGAATCCCACTCCGACCATCTTCATCGTTGAATCCTTCTTCTTCAATCGCATCGAATCCCTTGTCTCCTTTCCGATGATGATGGCTGCCTTTCCTGGATCCAGGTCGGAGCGACCCGGAATATCTGGTGGAAGAAGAGTTCCGTGATTGACGGCCGGGTGATCCGCTGGGGCTGAGCACAGGCGTTGAATGAAAGGAGTTTGTAGTTTTCTCACCATCGTGGGAGTCACGCGACGGACTCTGGACGTAGTACACCGGCCTTGTCGGAGACGACGCCGTCAAGCTGGTCACCTCCGAATCAGTCTTTCCGTGAATGGACATTTGTTATTTCTTCTAGATTCACTCACGACTGAAGTTGCTGAAGAGTGAGTATTTGTTATGGTGTCAGAAGATTTATGAAAGTGAAGCTGAAAAAGAGGAAAAGGAAGTGGATCTAGTGCAGGCACAGGCAGTGTTTAATGACAGTCGTCAGAATGAGACAGAGTTTCTCTCTCTAAAAGAAGACAGGAATTGAAGAAAGCATGTTACCAGGGGTTGGTTGGAAGGCTGGCTGGACTTTAGTCCATTTGTACATGAAGGATGGCCGGAAGAAAACAAGCCATGTTACATTCATGGGAGTCTATTTACACCGGGTTGAAAAAATGGTTAGGTTGACCTTAAAAAGTGAATTGATAAAATTTGTCATTTTCTATTAGCTAATTGATTATAAAAAACTGATTTCTAATAATATAGTAATAATTAGGGATGGCAAAAGATTCCGAACCCGATGGGGAAACCCATAACCCAAACTTTTCGGGGCGAATTCGGGGATTTTATCGGGTACGGGTCGGTGATGGGGGACCAATCCCCGCCCCGCCCCGATAGTATTTATATTATTTTTCGTATATATATATAACATATGTATATATATAGATATATCTTCTTTCTTTAACTATGTTATAAATATATAATAACCTATTATTAATATCTACGTATTTTAGTTATTAATGCAATTGCATCGTTAATATTTATTTATCTAATTCAAGCGTGTTGTTTTAGTTTCATTTGGTTACATTTCATATAATTTTTCATCTTTTATTGTAAAAAAAAAAATATTTGATATCGTTAGAAAATTTATTAATTTTAGCTTTTTAGACGAGTTTTAGGTTCGGGCTTTTATATGTAAATGGGAATAAAAAAAACAAATGGAGAATATAGTCTTATTGGGTACCCAATGGGGATCTGAAACCCGCAAGTACCCGATGGGGATCCCCGGTAAGAAACCCGATGATTGATGGGGTGGGGACGGGGGGACCAATCCCCGTCCCGAACCTGCCCCGTTGTCATTCCTAGTAACAATGATATGGTAGAAAATAGTAGCACCCTACATTCATATATAACAGTATAAAATTTCATCATAGACTAATATATAATTTTTATAAATAATAATATAGAATGACTATATATTTTGAATTTTAATTGTTTTTAGTTATTACGTGTTTTTCTTGTGTTTTAATAATTAAATTTTTTTTATGACAGACTATTTGACAATTATTATAACATATTAACGCTTTGTCATTTATGTGACAATTTTTATTGTTTACGCAACAAATTTTATTCATGGAGCTAGTTACAAGGAATCAGTAAATAATTCACCGTCCATGTATCGTTTGCCTAGAATAAACATAAAAATTCAAACTTAACTATTTGCTTCGTGATTTTCTTTAACCATATTTTACTGATAATGTTAGATCATCATTTATCAACCAATCTTTTTTAAGAGGTTTCCAACATTGTCCATCAAATTTGACACTATCCATCACCAAATTAAACCCAAAAGGTTTGAGAGGGGAGTAGGAAGTGAACCAAAAACTAAACTTTTTTTTAGAAAGACATGATTTGTTATCAAACTTCAAGATGAAGCTCAACCATACATCAACAAGGGACCAAGTTACAAGTTTTTTTTTTTTTTTTGAAAGTCAAACTATCCTACTCCTACTCCTAAACCACAAGACTTACTTTCACCACCTAAATTTCAAACTTGTCTCAGACGGAAGTCGAACCCGTGACCTCTCACTTATTTATATCTTCACCCTCAAATCGCTAGACCAAAGGCTTACTTTCACCAAGTTACAAGTGAACAACCCACCATGAGAAATGAATCCATATCTCTCTATCATATTTCTTCTTTTTTGAGCACCGATTAGCACGTACCAAGCTGCTGGATTTTTTGAAACTAGAAAATTACACCTTAAATCAAAAGAATTGAAATCCTTAAACTAGGAATAAATCAAAAATTGTAAATCGAATTAGCCCTTTTATTAAAACAACAATACCGTCTTCCATCAAATCACTATGAAAACATATCCATAAGTTTGGAATAAAGCTAAAAAAATCCAAATGCGGCGTTTGATTCATGGAATGGAATTCAAAAGAATTAGAATTTAAAGTTTAGTTATTAATGTAATTGATGGTGAAAATAGAATATGGTTTTTAATATTTGGTTAAGGACGTAGGTCGGAATCTAATTCATGTGTATGTAGAAATTAATTCATGTGTAAATTGGAATGAATGTCAAATTCTTATAAATTAAGAAATTTGATGGAAAATACGTAAAATTTAACTCTTTACATTAGTTATAAAAAATTGTAAACAAGCTAAATTTAAATTTCAATTCCATCAAATTACAACACACGAACCAAACGCCACAGAATCTAAATTCTGAAGGTCAAAATGTGAAACAATGTAAATCAAAATTAGAGCCATGGATTTTATGTAAGTTTCCTACATTAATGCTATATAAAAGTTTGTACTCATGCATGAGCTTTATTAAAATTCTTTTATTATGTTGCTTTTTAGTTTTTACAACAATTAAATTTTTTAAAGTTTATAACTATAACATCTTACTTTGTATTCACATGGATTTTATCTTTTGACATGAAATTGATATGTATCGATTATGAGAGAGAATTTTAGAGGTCGGGAGACTTTACATTGAAATATGAATTTCGAAACTAACTATATAGTTGATGATTTTGTAGGAGTTGGAGATTTAGGGTTTATAATAAGGATGAGTTGTAAAAGTTGAATATTAAACCGGGTTATATTATATATCTCTATCTTTTTCATCTTTTCTTCGGTTCATAAAAAAATAAATATGTGTGTGCATGTTTAGGATGCATGTTTTTAGGTGTATTACGAATAATCTAAAATCTCGTAGTTGATTGTGTATTACAAATCTAAACTCCAAGTGAGATGCATGTGTTTTCTAGGATGCACAAGTGCACATATTATGAATTATCCATGTTTTATGCATGTATTAGCTTTCCAACGTTGTTTATAAAAGGTGTTACATTCTTATACATACATACATGATTCATGATTGAACCATCAGTTTGCCGGTAATATTCTCTTGGTAATTTTACTTAGGGTGATTTTATATATATGTACACACACACTCTCAATTGATAATCATACACTCATTTCATAATGTGAGAGGAGATTAATTTTTAATAATTGGGTCTCACGTCCAGTGGCGTAACCAAGATTTTAGTTTCGGGGTGGCCAAATATGCAAACTAATAAATATAAAATTTAGAAACATAATAATGTATCACTGGGTGGCAATTTCAACCCATTCAAGCAAACGGGGTCGAACGAGCTGACCGACCAAAAGACAAAAGGTTTACATAATATTGATTTTTTTCGAAAAATAATTTGTTTAATACCTCATTTTCTAATTATTTTTTTAAATTCATGTTTAAGCTTAGTTTTTTACTAGGTGTCATTTTGATCCTCTCATCCATTTGACTCATTAGGCCGAGATTACCATCACTCATGTTATTATATAATATTGTAAAAAAATTATATATTTATCATGTTTTATTAACGGGTGATTTTTCTTACATTAATAAAAGCATTTGAACTTGAATTTTGACATATTAAGTTAGATTAAGCACATGCCATATTATATGCACAAGTTATAGGTCTTTATATGAAAAATTGATATAAATATCATAAAAATATAATATTATCCAAAAAAAAAAAATTAGGGTGAGCCATATATTGGCTACGTCATTGCTCACGTCATTAACAATAATCATGTGAGTAAGGAGTGTGTGATTAGTAAAAATTAAAAAGATGGGGGTGTACATATAATAATGCCTTTTTATTTAGGGAGTGTCGGGTTATAATGATCGGAAGCTTTCAATGATGTCCATCATAATCATATTTCGATAATGTATTTATATTCATTTTTCAATTGATGATGTTGAGCTTACTTTACTTCAGATTTTTTTAAAATAAAACTTCAATATATTCGTTAACTTACATGGTTGGTTCATCGAAATTTTATCTTTGCCCTATTTTAATATACAATTTTAGTCGTCAGCAATTTTATTATATACATATAAATTAAACTAAATTAATTCAGACACGTAATTTGTACCAAAACAGAAAGTTCACATTTATTTTTCTAGATGGATAAAAGTAAAATGGTCGTTTTATTGATTTAAAGCTTTTGAAAAGTGATGACCGACTACCAACTAACTTTTATCTTTGTATTTTAATAAAACAAAATAATTCATGGCACGTTTTCTAACTTTTGTTTTGTCGTCTGTTTTTTTAATATAACTCAATTAACCCTTCCAATCTATCTATACTATATATAAGAAGAAAACCACTTGGAGTTTCTGGACCATTGGATGGAAAGAAATCAATGGTCCAGATTAATGACAACTCATAATTATTTATGAAATGTCTCTTATACCCTTAATTAAAATCAATAATTATACCTATGTCATTTTTTTAATTCATTTTCCAAATTTACTACATTACCTTAATTACATTAAATTTTGATTTTAATTTTTTAATTAATGAATTAATATTTACATGTAATAAATATGTGTCATTATTGTCCTTAATGATCTTAGTTACATTCAAATGTTAAAATTTGAATTTAAATGTAGAAGTGTAGTAAATAAAGTTAAAATTTTTTGTTAATTATTTTGCTAACTTAAAATTTAATTGATAAAACTTTAATTGTGAATATGATAAATTTTGATTGTTGATTTTCAATATATTCCATTTTTATATTTTATCATTTTCAAAATATATACACATTCACATAATTGAAGTTTTTTGTTTCTTACATTGATATTTCATATTTGAAGTTAATAAAAATTAAAAGAAACATTTTTTGCAAACACATATTATCTGTTTTTAGTAATACAATATAATAATATTTTTTTAATTAATATCAAACAACTAAGTATTTTTTATCTTTAATTTAACTAGCTTTCAATTTTTTTATTTTAATTATATATAAATTTTATAATAGTTTATTTAAATATAAAAAAATATGTATTTTCTAAATCAACCCATGTATTACATGGGTTGATTAACCCATATATTATAATAAAACAAAACAATTCATGTCACATGAAAATTTTATTTTTCCACATCTTTTTCCAAATTTAACACCTTAACTTAATTGCATTAAATTTTGACTTTATTTTTTTTATTAATTAATTAGTAATAAATTAGATTTTATAACATTTAAAATTAATGTTTACGTAAAATAAATATCTATCATTATTATCCATAGTAATCATAATTAGATTCAAATGTAATAATTTGAATTAGTTGTGAAAATTATTATTATTATGTATAATAAAGGAAAACATCAAATGTCACGTGTCAACTCTACGTTCATCAAAAAGATAATTACAACTTATAAAAATAAAAGATAAATACAATTTAATATTTCTAAAAAAGATAAATATACTCTATTTTTTAATCTGTAAATAATAAAAAAATAAACACAATTATTTTCTTTGTATGTTTTTGTTTTTACTCATATATATTTTATATAAATAAATTTAATAAAAAGTATCCACGTAATACGTGGGTTATAAACTAGTTGATATATTAAAAAACTAGAATATTAAATGAAAACTGATATAATTACATGATTTAAAATAATTCTTAATTTAATCTCTAATTTTATCTAAAATATTTTATCTAGAATTTTCTAACTGGTTTACAAAAATTATTGTTGATTTTTGAAATTTTAAACTAAATGTTACCATTCATAATCGATTTAAATATGCGCTTTGCCAATTAAGCCAAAAAAAGGTTCTTTTATTTATTAATAGAACATTCATCAAATTATGAAAATATAATAATTTTTACAAAATTAATACTTTCAAATAATATTATAATATTATTTTCAAACGTAAGAGCAAACATTTATAAAAATGATTTAGTTATTATTATAATTGATTTTAAACATGTTTATATCTTCAATATTTATTTATTATGATCAAAATATAACAAATTTAATTTTATATTTTATGTGATTCTAATAATTTATCTATGTCGGTTAATTATTTTATTTGTTTTAAAATAGTTTTTTAAGTTATTGTATTTAATTTAAAAAAATGAATATTTATTATATATGCTCATGTATTACATGTGTTGATAAACTAGTACATTAATACTCCGTACAATAGATGGAAAATTAACAGTATTTCAAATGAGAATTGTAGGAAATGTCTGGATGTGGTGGTTCTGTCTAACGTCCTATTTGTTTTAAAATAATCTTGTTAAGTTTTTTATTTAATTTTTAAAAACAAATTTTTTATTATATGTGCTAATGTATTACATGGGTTAATAAACTAGTACAGTAATACAATAGATGGAAAATTAACAGTATTTTAAATGAGAATTGTAGACAATGTCTGGATGTGATGGTTCAGTCTAACGTCCTATTTGGTTTAATGAATGAATTTTACATGAACTGAAATTTATATGTTTGGAAATTTAAATTACACAAATAATAAATAAAATGTTGTTAATATTTCATCAAAATTTATGGTTGTTGAAATCTATTATTCCAAAATATTTATAACAGAATTTAGATTTCTAAATTTCATAAATTATATATTTAGTTAATCTTAACATTATCTTATACATTAACCAATTAACATAATATGTATTATAATTTGAATTTAAATTTTCTTCAAATAATGGATTTAATTAATACGACTTTTTTTTGGCACATCTAATAAACAAAATATATAGAAAAAGACATTGCGATACAAATTTAAAAATTGTTATAAAAAAATTTCAAAATCTTATTTTAAAGATCAGGTGCATAAACCCGTTTCTTTCATACCATGAATAAATGACTGAAACAGATAAATGTCAATAAAAAATGAGTAAATTGGTTGATACAATTTCCGTTTGGAGGTTTGCTTGCTGATTTGATTAAAAAGTTGAATTTTCCCGTTAATTGGAAATGGATCAACAAAAGTCAAAATAAACTAACGTAAAAAGTCAAGATGTTCAAAAAAGAATATTTCAAAATTAACACCAAACTATATAACCGCCCCGCTTCTCTCTCTGAGTCTGTAATCAAGAATCTTGCCGAAGAACAAGGCTCCAAATGCCGCGATTCGATCACAATTTTATCCTCGTCATCATAATATTCTTCGCAGTGATTTTTTCTATATCCCAATTATCCGCATCTCTCAAGGTCTGTAGATTATTCTATTCTCTTCATTTTTGCCGGATTTCCGGTGCTAATTCATGCGTAATTTATAAGCAGATCGGAGAAACATGTTCAATGGATAACAACCAATGCGACGGCGGATTGCGTTGTGGAACTTGCCCTGCGAGTGGTAATACCCGCCCTAGATGCACCCGAATCCAACCAATCAATCCTACTTCCAAGGTCTCTCTGTTGTTTGTTTGGGGAAGCATCAGAGATTGTATAATCTGATTGTTCTATGGTTTGAATTTTGAAACAGGTGAACGGACTTCCATTTAATCGGTATGCGTGGTTGACGACTCATAATTCATTTGCGCTTTCTGGTTCGAAATCACCCACAGGTTCGCCTGTCCTCGGTCCGGCCAACCAGGAAGATGATGTTGCCTCTCAGTTACGCGTAAGTAAGATTTTGAAGCAAAATTTTTTATACAGTTTTACGTGTTGTATGGTAGAAGTTAGCACTGATTGGTTTCACGATTGATTGTCTGTTTTCTTCAATTAATTTGATCAAAAAGCTTATCTACAGAGTTAAACAGGCAACCTATATATAATGAACTATGAAATAACCAAAATAGGATTCTGATTTTCTGATTTCATGGCAGATATGGTGTTTGAAATCAATTTTACAAGTAATGCACGATGAACACCAACAATAATGTATTTTTCTTGAAACTTCATAATCCCTTTCTGATTTGCATGGTAGCTTATGGTAATACCAAACTATAAAAATTGTCCACAAAATGTGTTTTCCCCCCCTTATAACTGTTGATTTCTACCCACATGCTATCCCCATTGGTTTATCATAGAGTATGGACCAGTTAAGTCTACGTTTTGTTTGTCGAGGAACTTATATGCGTGTCACCCTTTTTACAAAAGCAGTGTTAAACGATATGACTTTGAAATCATGTACTATTGGCTTGAGGGGTTTCATTCAGAGCAGGTTGTGGTTTCCCGTCGAATAAATCATATTTATGCATCAATAAACGGTCATAAAAATACATCACGACCCCATATGTGTATTTTTGGTTTCTTTGTAGTAGAAGTGAGTTTCAACCAAATATGTTCTCTTTTGATAAAGCCTAAAGCTTTAGGTATTTAGTTAGGCTTATTGCTTAAGAAGTCAATTGATAATTTTCTTGTTTGTCAGCTTATTATATATAAAAGCATATTGTTCGCCATCTTTGATTGGTCTTGGCTGTTGGATGATTAATTTTATCAAATGATAGTTTTGTAAAGCAAAAGATAAATTATAGTGGCTTTTTAAAGACCAGCAAGTTCCTCCCAATTTCAAGAAGAATAAAAGAAAAGGTAATTGAATAAAAAAAGGTGTGGGTTAGAAAATAGGTGCATATTTGGTATTTTTTGGGAAAATTTGTTCAACCAACTTGTTTGTGTGTATGAACTTTTTCTCTTTTGAGACATATATTGGATGCTAAATCGTAGAGATGCTTAAGAGGACTCGTGTAACTTGTTGGTGGTTTGAATTTCAAATATTTATCTAAGAGGCTAACAATGTATACAGCTTAGTTGCCTTATATAACCTGCACATCTTTTCCTATGTAGAATGGGGTTCGGGGGCTAATGCTGGATATGTATGACTTCAATAACGACATCTGGATGTGTCATTCCTTTGGTGGTAGATGCTACAATATCACAGCATATGTAAGCATAGTTTTTCGTTACATATATGTAGTCTTAGGAGCCAAGAATTTTGTATTCATCATTTCTATTTGGTTGTGTGATTCATGAAACTTCTTTTTCTCTGTTCTTTTACTTTTAGCAACCAGCCATCAATGTGCTTAGTGAGATTCAAAAGTTTTTGGAAGCAAATCCAACTGAAATCGTCACCATTTTCATTGAGGATTATGTTACATCACCAGGTGGATTGACCAGAGTTTTTAATGCATCTGGGCTTAGTAGATACATGTTTCCTTTGGGTCGTATGCCCAGAGCAGGTGGAGATTGGCCAACAATCACTGATATGGTCAGCCAAAATCAAAGGTTGGTGGTCTTCACCTCCAAACCTGCAAAAGAAGCTTCCGAGGGTATCGCTTATGAGTGGACATACGTCGTAGAAAACCAATGTAAGTTTTTGTCAACAACATGCTTATTGCTATATATCTGTGTTTTGTAGAATATTAATCGAAATTTTGTCGAAAATCAATCCCATGTTTGGTCTTTCATTCATTCTAGCCTTCTTTTCCAAAAGACTTCAAAAAGAAAACTATTTTGTAGTTTGCAGGAATGAGCAACTTGGATAATTTCTTGAAGTGTATATACAAAATTACAAATCACAAAAAATTATTTTACTTGTCTTTTTATTTTGGTTTGAAAGACACTCATTCCTTGAGAACGTGACGTTTTTCCCTTCTGTTTTTTTTTTCAATAACGACGGTCTATCTGCAATAAATAGACAATAGGATGGTTCATTAGTCAAATAGCCTTCTGTAGATCATGTAAATTACTCTATTATCTTGTAATGACCCCAGATGGAAATCAGGGTCAGATCGCTGGTTCTTGTCCTAATCGGTCTGAATCTTCTCCAATGAACACGACTTCAAGATCGTTGGTTCTCCAAAACTACTTCTCCACCAATCCTAACGTGACGGGAGCTTGTATAGATAATTCTAATCCACTGATCTCGATGATGAACACATGCCACCAAGCAGCTGGTATGCGTTGGCCGAATTATATTGCTGTTGACTTTTACCAGGTATTAGCTCATTCGCACGTCTTGGAAACATTGCCACTTGTAGTTGAAATAAGTCCTTTCACCCATAACTCAAAACTGTAATTCGAATCTTTTTGATGATATTCATCGATATTTGTTGGTTGCTAAAGAGGAGTGATGGCGGAGGTGCAGCACAAGCGGTCGATGAAGCCAATGGTTATCTAACATGCGGATGCCCCAATATTGCATATTGCAGGGTATGTTCAAAGATTCCTCGTTTTCAACTGTTCTTTTAAGTATATATAAACATACACATATGTATTCAACGAATAAGATTTATGCAGGTGAATGCACCATTTGGGACTTGTGATATCCCGATTCTTTCACCGCCACCACCAGCGCAGTTGCCGCTAGACGGATCATTAGGAGGATTCGGCAACGGTTTCTCAATTCATGCAACAGTTCAGCTAAATTGGTTCTACGTAGCGGTGTTCACTACATTGATCTTACTACCATTATAAATTTATGCACCATCAATGGCCTTGAGGTCTTGAATGTTCGTACATATATATACATACATGTACACTTACACTTCCTAGTTATGTGATATTGGGTATTTTGATAGAGTTTATAAGCTTTCATTTATTTTTGAAATATTAGCAATGCTTGTCACATTATTATTACTTAGGTTGTGTTTGACAGAGAGAATCAAAAATAAAAAAAATGAGGATAAAATCAATGGTTTTAGACAATGAAATTTGAAGATACAAAAACCATATGGTTGTTGTGGATCTCTTTCCTCAATTTCAACTTCTACTTTAATTCTCTACCATTGGTAGAAAAATGAAAGAATTGAATTATAACTCAATACTTGATACAATTTGAGAATTCACAGAAAATTTATATATACAATCCAAGTCCCCTAACTAATAATTTGTATTCATTTCCTTTTTCTTCGATTCTCTCTGTCAAACACAACCTAATATTAGTGGTTCATGTAATGGTTTCCAATGATTAATTAATGGTAAATACCTAATCATCTAATCAAATACGGAGTATTATGGTTTTGGTCATTGGAAAATTAGATAACCACAAATGGATCTAAAATAAAAGCTAAAAAGCTTAATCGCAAAATGTATGGTTATAACTTATAAGCTCTAACAAGAACTCATGGATCGGGCCCAATGTAGGGCCATAAAATGAACCGAGATTCTAAAAAAATTGAATGCTCGACCTCAAGCTTGAAGAAACAATAAATAATTTAGTCTACGATATAAAATTATTATTTTACTAGTTTATAAACCCATGTATAACATGGGTATACATTTAAAAATTTAATTTCATTAATCTTGTAGGATAAATTTTATATATATTTTATCAAATTTATAATATATATTTATATAATATACTAAATATAAATATAAATATATAAAAAGAAAAGTTGTCATTCAAATTCAAATTTGAGTTTTATATTAGATAAGATTTAGATTTGATTAGATATTATTTAAATTATTTATTATAGATAGATTGGAAAAAACAAATTTTAGAAGCAAATTAATAGGAAATTGTTAGGTACACTTGTCAATCTCATGTTAAGCCAATTGGCGCTCTATCTAGACGCCATGTGGCGTCTAGTTACTCATATAATAGAATAGATAGATTAAAAGCGGGTTCAAATAAATAACTAAAATGCACAAGAGATTTTGAATAAACAAATATGCACCATTAGATTTAGGATGGGATGTTGTGTTCCACAACATTGGTAATGGAAGGAAAGAAATTGAAACAAGAGGCTATCTAACAATATTATTATTCATTATTTAAAAAGATAGTAAACACTTCTAAAATTTCCATATCACTTTTCAAAAAAAAAAAAAAAAATTGTTTACCTAATAACAACCCATTAAAATTTTATTTCACTTTTTAAAATAACACTTTTCATACCCTTTCTTGCTTTTCTATTTCCTATCCTAAATTTACTTTTAATATTTTTTTTTCTCTCTTACTTTGCTATCACATATCCTGTTTTATCTTACTTTATAATCACATATATCATTTTTCCTAAAACTAAAACTTTATCATCTAAACAAGTTTTCACTTTTTACATAAACCCTTGTTTTTTTCTTGAAAACTACAAACTGAAAACCGAAATTGAAAATTGATTAGTTTTCGTTTACTAAACACATTATTTTTTGTTTTTTTAAATAACATTGTAGTTAATGACATCATAAACAATAAATTTTCAACATATACTTTTTTAGAAGTAATATTAAAAACAAGAAATTTGATCCAAATAAATTTAAAAAAACCTTAAATATGTGAGTATTCAAAATGTTAAAACAAAATTATTAGATCGATGAACACATTCAAAATCAAAGCCCTTGAATTGAGTCATTAATAGGAAATAGAGACGTTGCAATATATCAATATACAATCGTATGCATAATCACATTTTAAATCGTAAACTTTAAAATTTATTCAAGATTTAAAGGCAAATATGTTCCTGAATTTTATTATTAATTATAATTATAAAATTTTAATTTTGAAACAATTTCCTAAAGTTTATGGAATATTACCATTATGATTTTTCGGGTGAAAATAAACAACCCGGATCGCGGAATAGGGTTTATTTTTTCCGATTTCTCTTTGGCGCCAAAACGTTCTTCCCGCTATTTCCACACATCTTTTCTCACCCTTTTCAACAGCAGCCCTATCGACCAAATCCTCCGTAGATCCATCCAAGAATCGAAGACCAAGCAAGCCAAGTGCGTGACAGATCAAAATGGAAGACGATCACCAGAGGCAAAAGAGGAAAACGAGAGGAATGAACTCGGAGAAGCGTGCCGAAGCACTCCGCAAACTTAAAACCCTCAGGCAAGGCGGCGGCGGCGATACTGGTGGAGATCGTTACCAGATAAAGATCGAGGCTCCAATCTACGACACTATCGATGAGGATGAGTATGAGAGCCTCGTGGCTAAACGCCGTGAAGATTTCAGAGGTTTTATCGTGGACGACGACGGCCTTGGTTACGGGGACGAAGGGGAAGAAGTTGATTGGACTCAATCCGGTGTAGTTCCATCGTCTGAAGAGGAATCTGAAGGTGAATTGGAGAAAAAGAAGCCCAAGAAGACGAAAACAGACAAGAAGGAGCATAGAAAGCCTTCTTTTGAAGCTGCGGCTGCTTTAATGGGTAAGCAAAGGATATCTAATTTGTTTACTTCTGCTGTTTTTAATAAGAGCAAGCCTGCGGCGGTTTCTGCGGATAGCATTGTTGATGATGTGCTTGCTGAGTTTGCACCGGACGAAAATGATAAAGAGAAAAGGAGGCGAGGAAACAAAAGATCATCCCAGAATTATGCAATTTTAGCGCCAACTAGTTTGATAACGTCAGTTAAGAATGAGAATACACCTGCAAGTTTGGCAGTTGCTAATACCATATCGTCAAATAGTTCGCAAAAAGATGACGTGTTTGAAGAAGAGAAGGAATTGCTAGACATAACTAAAAATGGGAAAGATTTGGGTGTTGTGGAGGAGCAACCCGTTATCAATAGTGAAGTTGAAGCGTCAAAGGATGAGAGTGAACTGAAAGTTGAGCCGGCGGTGAAGGAGGCTGATGTTTGGACTTTAAATGCAAAAATTAAAGAGGAAAAAGATCCAACTTTTAGTGCAACTGCAGGATTGCAGACAATTATAAGTTCTAGTTTGAATCCTGACATTGATCCTGCTTTGCATACCGATGGGAAACCACCATTCGTGGTTGATTCTGATGGATCTCTGTCTTTCTACATGCTTGATGCTTATGAGGAGTTTTCTGGCTCTAATGCTGGCAACATCTATTTATTTGGCAAGGTATTTAGGCTGTTTAGCTATATAGCAGTTGTCACCAATCACTATATTCTAACACTTAAGTAAGTTGACAGGTTAAAATATTTTGATACTTGACATCATTCACATTATAGCTGCGCCTTGGGCACTTGTATCTTCAGCATGATGCATCTAGCTTATTATAGATACTAGGAAGCACAATAGATCTTTCATTGAATCATATTATGTTTCATGCCACTTGTTTTTTTATTGTTCAGCCAATAATTCAACACTCAGGAAAAGGCACTTATCCCACTTCATTTATAGTCGTTTGAACAGAAGTCTGTTAACAAGGAGGTATTATCACGTTCAAGTTTCATACTTTCATGTGTCCTGCCTTTCTCAAGTGATGCACAACCACTGTGGGTATGCATGTAGCCTTAGAATTCATCTATGGAATCTTCAAAAAAAGGTAGCATGGTAGTTAGATACCTGGCACTATTTTGAATGTAGTATTGCTGTGCAAGGTTTCAGAAAGAGGTCTTAGTTAAATGAATCTTACTGCTGTCAGTGAAGAGCTGTTAACTCTAGAAGCCTGTATATACTAATAGATGTCGATAGTTTCTGTTATGTTGATGAATGTGTCCCCCTCTCCCTTCCTTTATTATAGTCTACCAATCCATCAAATTGGACAATTGACATTAGAGGGACACAAGTAATAGTAATAAGACTGAAAGAGTAATATATATATATATATAGGGGTGGGTTCAATGGAGAACCTCTATGCATCGAAGAACCTTGAAGAACCACAATGCATCGCTAAAAAATCGTAATGCATCACGTAGAAATCGATGCATCACGCGGGAATTTGATGCATCACGTGGAAATAATGATACATCACGTGGGGATTGTGATGCATTTGTGGTGGTGCATGGAGGTTCCACAATGTATCGCTAGAAAATCGTAATGCATCACGTAGAGTTCGATGTATCATGCAGGAATTTGATGCATCACGTGAAAATAATGATAATCACAGGGAGATTGTGATGCATTTGTGGTGGTGCATAGAGGTTCTTCAAGTTCTTCGATGCATGGAGGTTCTCCATTGAACCCACCTCTATATATATATATATATATATATATATATATATATATATATATATATACATATATATATAATATATAATATTATATCATGCTGTTAATGTCACTTTTTGTGGCATGGTTTGAAGGCAAATGAGCTCTAACCATAAACAAAGAAATTTCTTGGACTTTATACAAATTTGAAATATTGATTTTTTGTTGGACGAGTATTGAAACCATGTGCATTTTAAATTTCATTGTTGCCCTTGTAGCTTGGCTAGCTTACATGAATCCTTAGCACAGATTGTCTAAAGCAATTGGCGTTCTGATGAAACTATATCAAGATTTGAAACGCCTTTAAATTAGTTCATCTCCATCAATGTAATTTCATCTTATGATGAAGTTAGTGTAATTTATGACTATCAGCTGCTTTATCCACTCCTTGAGGTTAACGCGTGTCACGTTTTATTTTGGGTGGGTGGTAACAACATATTTGACAGATGTAGGAACATTCAAGGAACTTGCATGAACTTCCTTTGGTTGAAACACACTTGTCTCTTTTGGGTTGGCTTGCTTCACTACATTGTGATGATCAGAGTGTCAATTGTGAATATTATGATGCAATTTGACACAGGGTGTTTGACTTGATACTTAAATGCAGTGTTGGGTTAGCATCAAATAGTCAGGAAAAATTGAGTTGTCACCATGCCTTGATGTTTGACATGAAAATATCCATAACCTGTTGCAGTGATCAATGTTTGTTGGGTTTCTTTAACAAAATTTACCTTGTATTAATGCACCAATGCTACCTTGAACGGGTAAGTGTATGCAACGTGGTTTTTGCTTTACCTAGACAAATAATGAGTTTGACTTTTGAAATTTGTCATTTGAATCAAGGTCAAAGCAGGAAGTACATATCACAGCTGTTGTGTGGTCCTGAAGAACATGCAGAGATGCATATATGCGATTCCGAATGGTCCTATATTTGAAGACTCCATCATTGCGAAGCTTGAGAGAGACGTTGAAGAGTCGAAAATGCCGTCTGCAACTTTTCACACCAAGCTTCATGTAATAGACCTGATGGCTTGCCTCTCATTTTCTTCTTTTAAGTTACATCATCATATTGCTTGTATAATTAGTAAATAACCACTTATTGTTGTGTCTCTGTTTGCTTGCTTTTCAGTTTTTTCAATGATTTTTATGGTAGTTTTTTTCCCTTTATTAGGAGATGGCTGTTGGATTGAAGGCCAACATAACAAAACAATTGCTTGCCCGAAATGTCTCAAACTTTAGCATGAAACCTGTCAAGGTCTGTTGCTCAGTCAAATTAGGTTCACTATTAAAGAATTCATCTTAACTTGCACATGTCTCAGCCCTGAATGATAGAATTTGTGATTTCTTATTTATTTTCAGAGGAGTTATGCGTTTGAGAGGTCCGACATAGAGCGTAAAGAGAATTATGTACTTAAAATCAGCTATCCATTTAAGGTATATTTTGCTCATTTCATGAAGAATAACGAGGTCATACAATCCTTGCTTCTTCTCTCTTCTTATACGGTAATAATCCACTTCCCAAGTTAGGTACTTGGGTATTTTGTGACTTTGTATTTGTTCAAATTGCAGGACCCACCACTTCCTTCAGATCTTAAGGGAGAGACCTTCTGTGCCCTGCTTGGAACACATAGCAGGTATATTAAGTTTGGACTTTTTGTGTACATATTACACTTGAACCTATTGCAGATTTCTCATGTATCATGTGAGATATTTTAAAACACTTTTTACTTGCCAATGCTATTGTTCAGCACTTGCTTTCACTTCTATTTTGCTTAATGGTCCTGTTGATTCCAGTATGTAGTTGGATATCAGCTATCACAATACCCACAACTTTTATACCATTTAGGAAGATGAACTGATTATGTAGTTGTAAAGATTTTAAATGTGTTGTTTGGTCATGTATGGCATCATGCTTTAAATTCTACAACTGCTTCTATATAAAATTATGCATACTGATGTATTAAATTTTCATCGTTGTTTATATTATTTAGGATATACCTATGTAGAGAGAGAGAGAAGCATTTGAATTTGGTTGTTGCTTATAAAATGTTTGGTAAATGTTTTAATATCATTGTTACTGTAAGACCAGTTAAGTTAGAACTAGTAGACTAGAGCACTGAACTTAGAGTTATGTTGTATTATGATCATGATGGCATTCATGATGCACTGACTTGGCTTTTATCGGTATGTGTGCTTCAGTAGTTTGGATGGACCAATGGACTTGTTTGCCTATGTTGATCAATCTTGACTTGTAACATTTTATCATTTGTGATTCTTCTTACACTTGAAGTTGCTGTGGTTGTGGTAGAGTTATTGAACTTGGAAATCACATATATGTGTTTCTATAAGCACATTGACTTTTTTTGGTTAATAGTTGCTAGCAGTTCTAGTTATGCACAAATAAATTTTGAATATTGATATAGAACCTGAAAACTAATTATTGTGTTTCATGCAGTGCTTTGGAGCTTTTTCTTATCAAAAGAAAGATAAAGGGACCATCATGGTTATCAATTTCAAAGTTCTCTAGCTGCTCTACCCCTCAGCGTGTGAGGATTTTAAATTTGCATTTTATTCACATTAAGGGCTGGCTTTTTCATAACACAATTGACCCTTTTAAAGCAATGAATTGATTACATGTTGGGAATTGGACAGGTAAGCTGGTGCAAATTTGAGGTTATTGTTGATTGTGCGAAGGACATTCAAGTTGCAACTTCTTCAAAAAGTACCAGCGAGATTCCTCCTGTGATTGTTACTGCAATCAATTTGAAAACTATAATAAATCGAAAACAGAATGCAAACGAAATCGCCTCTGCATCGGTCATATGCTGTCATAAGGCCAAGGTACCTAACATTTTGGAAATGTTGGTTGTAACATTAGTGATGACATTAATGTAGACATATTACCTGCTTATGTCTCATCATTTGATACTTGAATACTACTACTTAATCCAAACAAATTATTAATTTTTTTCATTTAATGACTGGACCTTTCAGATTGACACTCCCATGTTAGCCTCAGAATGGACACGACCTGGAATGCTAAGCCATTTTACGGTAGTGCGTAAGCTTGAAGATGGCTTGTTTCCAATGGGATTTAGCAAAGAGGCAGCAGAAAAGAATTCAAAGGCAGGGTCAAACATCATTAGCATGGAGAGCAGGCAAGCTTTGGTTGTTTATGAGAATATTTGCTTCCTCGGTCCAGGGTTTAGTTTCTATGGGTGTTAGTGCTATAATCTAGTTTGGTCACTGCAATTCTCACATTATGTCTGTTACACATGTTTGCAGTGAAAGAGCTTTATTAAACCGATTGATGATTGAATTACACAAATTGGATAGTGATATTCTTGTTGGCCACAACATATCTGGATTTGACTTGGACGTTCTTCTCAACAGAGTGAAGGTTGACATAGGAACACAATTCTTTATGTTAGTGTGATTTTTTGGTCTGATGTATGTTTGGTTTTAATGATTTTTAAAAAACTAGATTTACTGAATTTAATGAAAACATGGTATTACCAACAGCATGAACAATTTGCCATTGCCTTCATCTTATACAGAATTCTGTCACCATGCAATAACTTTTACTACCAAGAATTAATAATGATGGTTTTGCAGGCTTGCAAAGTTCCGAGCAGCATGTGGTCTAAAATAGGACGTCTCAAGCGCTCTGAGATGCCTAGGCTTAATAAAGGGAACACAGTTTTTGGCTCCGGAGCAAGTCCAGGAATAATGTCTTGCATTGCAGGTCGTCTCTTATGTGATACCTTTTTATGTTCTCGTGATCTGTTGAAGGAGGTAAGACCTGGTTGATTTATATAGGAAGATAAGAAATTAGTGTTATATTTAACTTCTAACAAATGAAACTTCTCTTCCAGGTTAGTTATTCGTTAACAGAACTTGCAAAAACTCAGTTGAATAAGAACCGAAAGGAGATTGCTCCACATGATATTCCCCAGCTGTACCAAAGTTCTCAATCACTAATGGATCTTGTATGTTCTACTCTCAACTAGGCTATTTTTCTTGCTTCCATGTGTTTTGAACTCAGATAACAGCATTACAGTAGGATAAATGCATGAAAATGTAGCTCAACTTCTGTGTGGTGATTGCTGAGATATAGTTAAATGAACACAAACAACAGACCAAAGTGTGGGAACATATGTTCGATGCATTCAAATGTCTTTTTTGCACGAGACAATCACCTTAATTGGGAAAGGTTGCAGATTATATGATGGATTTATCTGAGTTCTTAATTTAAGATGTTTGACTTGATAAACAACTTAATTTCCATAAAATTTATAATTTACCTGTATTGTCTTAGCTCAGAGACTGGGAATAAAGTTTTTGTTTAGGAACAAAAATTAGCTGCATTATGGATGATCATTTATACTATGCATTTGCAGATTGAAATGGGGGAGACAGATGCATGGTTGTCAATGGAACTCATGTTCCATTTGAGTGTTCTTCCCCTCACACGTCAACTGACTAATATAAGTGGTAATCTCTGGGGAAAAACTCTTCAGGTAAACTAGTGAATAACATCCACTAAATTATTCTTTCACAGAACTTGTTGGTGGACAATATTATGAAAGCTCTTGCGTAACTAACACGTGATTTCAGGGTGCTAGAGCTCAAAGAGTTGAATATCTCTTGTTGCATGCATTCCATGCCAAGAAATTTATGGTCCCAGACAAGTTTTATTCATCAAAGGAGAGCAAAATTGCCAAGCGTAAAGCGGATAGCCCTGAGGACAAAGTAAATAATGATTTGGGTGTGAATGATGAGGTAGAGTTCCCAGGAAACGAGCCTGTAAAGTCCAAAAAAGGACCTTCATATGCAGGTGGATTGGTGTTGGAACCCAAGAAAGGTTTGTATGATAAATATATTCTGCTGCTGGATTTCAACAGTCTCTACCCTTCTATCATCCAGGTTTGTCATATCTCCACCATAGTTACCGCCCAGCTCTCCAGTTGTTTGTTGTTCAAACCTTATGTGTTTTTAACGATATCAGGAGTATAATATCTGCTTTACAACAGTAGAGAGATCTCAAGATGGTTTAGTTCCCCGCTTACCAACTTCTAAAACAACTGGAGTTCTACCTGAGGTAAGAACCATACTCATCTACGTGCATCTACCACAAAAAGTGAGGGATATCAAATTGTCATTGGGCTTCTAATGAACAAAATGGTAGTTCAAGAAGTTTATAAAGTATTGACATTCTGTTACTTTCTGTAGTTACTCAAAAATTTGGTTGAGAGAAGGAAACATGTAAAAAAGTTGTTGAAGACTGCATCAGGTCTCAAGTTCCAGCAGTTTGATATACAACAGCAAGCACTGAAGCTAACAGCTAATAGGTTTGTCTTTGTTATCATGATTCCTTCTTGTGAATTCCTTGTTTGCCTTATTGGCTTTTCCTTCGTGCCCTTGTCTGCAGTATGTATGGATGCCTGGGATTTTCCAATTCCAGATTCTATGCAAAGCCACTTGCAGAACTTATTACACTTCAAGTAAGAATGCTATGAATTTCTTTAACATATATGA
The DNA here is from genome assembly GCA_020465985.1 of Centrapalus pauciflorus. NCBI lineage: Eukaryota > Viridiplantae > Streptophyta > Magnoliopsida > Asterales > Asteraceae > Centrapalus > Centrapalus pauciflorus. The sequence goes on along the minus strand of JAANYP010003248.1, from coordinate 909,348 downwards.
AACAATAATGAATACACATGGAATAAGCACATGATTTATTTACAGGGGAGAGAGATTTTACAAAGTACTGTTGATCTTGTTCAGAACAATTTAAACTTGGAGGTAATTATATTATTAATGAAACAGAGCATTACTGTCTTCATCAAGCCTTGTATCATTATCTTGCTTTATTGCTTAATTTTTTTTAAAGCATGCTCTTTTTGTTTCCAGGTGATATATGGAGACACTGATTCAATTATGATATATACCGGACTTGACGATATTAACAAAGCCAAATCTATCGCAGGGAATGTTATCAGAGAGGTGGGCTTTCAACTGCAAAACTAGTGTCTTTGACCTTACACTCAAACTGGATGCGTAAACTTTAGGTCATGTCTCTGAGCAAAACCTCAGTCTACTAGATATGATACACGGTGGCTTATTTTCGTTTTTCATCTTTGGTTATCGAAAGTGCAGGAATACATAAATCTAGCTTTAGCCAACAAATATATTCCTATCGGCATCCATCACAAATTGTAAAAAGTGCCTTTTTGCTGACTTGCTATTGGGATAGTGTAATTTTACTGATACATTCTCTATATAGATGAATATTTGCTTGAATTGTCTTGCCACACTGTAATTTTGTTAATAGTCTGCTTGAATTGACTCTCATTTCTAATTAATGTTAGGTCAACAAGAGATACAAGCGTCTAGAAATTGATCTTGATGGTCTATACAAGAGAATGCTGCTACTTAAAAAGAAGAAATATGCAGCAGTGAAAGAGCAAATAAGAGATGGGAAAGTCTACAAGGTGCTTCATTATATTCCTCTTTTAGGTATTCTGTGAACATTTGTATGTTGAACTGTTGTAATTCTTAGAGGTTGTCTGTTCTGTAGGTTATAGAGCGGAAGGGTCTTGATATGGTTAGACGTGACTGGAGTTTGCTATCAAAGGAGACTGGAGATTTCTGCTTGGAGCAAATATTATCTGAGTTGTATGTCCATTCGTGTGTCTTCTTTTCCATATAAGCATCATATGTTCTGAAACTTACCGTGCATGAACTCCCACTCTGACAGGTCATGTGAAGAAGTTGTTGAATCAATACACAACAAACTCAGGAAGGTATATTCACAAAATTTAACCAACTATGACCGCTTTAAAGCTAATCACTTGTGTAAACTTGCAGTTTAGAATCCCGTTTGTATCGTGCTGATTCGTTAAGGAACAGGAAATGAACTAATTGTAGGTCTGCCTAGACAACTATGTTTGTTAAAATCTGTATATTTTGTGGATCTGATGTTCATGCAGCACCCCACAATACATAATGGTATTTTGACTAAATAACCCCCTCCCACCACAAACACTTCACCAAAAAATAAGAGGAAAGATCTTGGCACATGATGTGCTTTTAATGTGCATTGAAGCAAAAAACATCAATCAGCAAACTTGAAAAGTAACAGTTACAAATTCAGTCCTATAAAGGGGACACCATCAACCTAATGCTGCTCAAATGTGTTAAAATTTGTAACTTAGTTGCACGGGTATATAACATTCAGAATCGCATTGCATTTATTGTTTGCAAACATGATGAATTGTTCTGTCATGCTCTTATTTTAGCATTGGTATGAAAGAATGAAACTTAGTATGGTGATGCTCTAATGTCTAAATTTTTTATCAGAGAATTTAACCATACTTGTGACATATAAGCAGGTACAAGAGGATATGAGGAATGGACAAATAGCTTTGGAGAAATATATCATTACTAAAACGTTAACTAAACCACCTGAAGCCTACCCAGATGCTAAAAGCCAACCACATGTTGAAGTAAGTAATAGGACGAAATCTTTTGTTATGTCCAGTCGTCCACCTTCATAATTCTTGATTCCTCACTAATTGGTTTATTACGACACATCTATCTTGCTGTATGAGTATTCATTCACTTTTCATATTCCTATGTAGGTGGCCCTCAGGCTGCGGAAACTAGGATACAGCAGTGGTTGCTCTGCTGGTGATACTGTCCCTTATATAATTTGCTGTGAGCAGGTTTGTGATAAAGGTTTTTACTGTCTTATATATCTGGTGTCTGCTGATGAACATTACATATTTCTGTCATTTTTTATTTATATTGACAGGGGCATGGTTCTACTACATCAGCAGGGATTGCTCAGCGTGCAAGACATCCTGATGAACTGACAAAGGATAATGGGAACTTGATGATCGACATCGACTATTATCTGGCACAGCAGGTACTGAGTATTACATTGTAGCTACTGTAATAATATCTTGTTCCTGGGTCATGTTGAGTTTTCTTATAATGTTCTTGTTCTATCACCTCTTTTTGGTCCATTTAGATTCATCCAGTAGTATCACGCCTATGTGCATCCATCGAGGGCACAAGCCCAGCCTGTCTAGCTGATTGTTTAGGGCTTGATCCTTCCAAGGTACATAGCTGTTCTATCTAAGCCTAAAATAGTCATCAAAACTCGAATTATTTTTGCAATTGTGGTGCAAAAACTAATAAGATGGGTCTTTTGTTTATGGTTTTTTTTAGTTCCAAAGCAAATCAAGTGAAGTAGCGAATAATGATCTTTCTGGCGCAATTTTCTGTGTGACAGATGATGAAGAGAGGTAGTTATTAACTTTTCTTCTCAACTCCTGTTGGTGCCGAGTTACATATTTGGTCATTGATATCCTTAGTTGTTCTTTAAGATTTTTGTTTCTATTGCTTCAACTTCATATTCATTTTGAAAATTTCTAAACCGGATACATTTCTGGACCCCAAAGACTCATAGTCCTGAAGATCAATGGCATTCTGTTGGTCCCCACTTAAAAGAGCAGTTTAGTTATGGGATAAAATGTTATTTTATGAAAGATTCTTTTGTTTTTATGCTTTTAGCAAAATGCTCATTAACTTTAGGGATGGTGGTGGTACATTAGACTTGGGGGAATTTTTACATTGTAAACTTACTTGAAGTACACACAGATGCATGACTGTCGTAGCAATAATTGCAGATACCGTGGTTGTGAGCCGTTAAGTTTGTTATGTCCTGGCTGCTCTGGTACTTTTGACTGTCCATCAGTCTTCAGTTACATACGTACTGTAACCCTTGAAAAGCCAGCTGACTTACAAGATCAAGCATCTGACAGTAGCTTCTGGCAGAAATTATGTTGCCCTAAATGTCAAGTGGAAGTCCCGCCGGCATCAATAGCCAACCAGGTAAACACTTCAAAGCAACCAAGTCTAGCAACTTGGTTATGAATGAACTTGAGGGAGCAAACAGAAAAAGCTTGTAATAATTTTAAATTGTTATGATGCGTGTTTTTTTGACATATATACGATACAAATGTGAGAATAAACTTAAAAAACATTTCAATCAGGTAAAAAGGCGAGCGGAATTGTTCGTATCAACATACTACAAGGGATTAATGACGGTATGAAAGCATTTCAAATTGGATTGCTATGATTTAATATACTACAATAATACAGTGTATTAGCCAACTTTCTTGTAAAATTTCAGTGTGATGATGAAACCTGCAACTATACTACTCGAAGTTTGAACTTGCGAGTCGTTGGGGACTCTGAGAGAGGAACAGTATGTCCAAATTATCCTCGCTGTAATGGTCGTCTCGTGAGACAGGTTTTCATCTCTTCAACTATCAAAAACACTATATTTTTGTTATTATCTTTCTGCATTTCTCTCTACACCGAAACTGAAACTGAAACTTTATCTTGACTAGTATTCCGAGGCAGCTGTGTACAAGCAGCTATCATACTTTTGCTATCTCTTGGATGCTGATCGGTGCATTGACAAGGTTAATACTTGTCTCTTTTTTTGGAAATATGAAGTTATGGTTGGATATTTAAAGGTCTAACACTGATATAGATTATTAATGGAAAAGTCTGGATTAATATTTATCCTTTCCAACACCAAAAATGGAGAGAGAATGTTATTGTTTCATAACCCCGAAATCAAAATTGAATTTGTTCACCCACATCCAAATGTAGGAATTACATATGTATTGATATAGAGGTCACTCATTCTAAAGTTGATGCTGATTATGAGTTTCAGGTTGATGCCAAGTTCCGAACTTCAGTTGAGAAAGAGCTTGCAAGGATCACACCTTTGGTAGAATTAGCCTCGTCAGTAGCACAGAAGGTCAGGGACCGGTGCGGTTATGGTTGGGTGAAACTCAATGATCTATTTGCCACAATCTAATAACTTAAAAATCAAAGGATTGGAAAATAAAGTTGCATTTTACCAATCGGCTAGCAAATCATGGTGAAGACCTTGTGAGGAGTTTTTTACATTTCTGAAGAAAGATGCTGTGGCATGGATGACTATCTCAACCACTAATCTTTAATGCAAGCATTGCTATGTATATGTATATGTGTTTGGTAATTGGTACCTTAGTTAATTTGTTATTTAGGCGGTTTCTTTTGTATATTTGCTAACAAGGATCCTTTGTTGGTGAAAGTTTTAGGAGTAAACATCAAACATGAACAAACAATATGAAAATTGTATTTCACCAATGAAATAAGTTATCGTTATTATGTACTATATAAGCAGGTTGAACGTAACAAGCTTAAAAGAAGAGTGAAATTATTTCGTTTCAAGGAAAATTAAATCATGAATGACTGGTACCCTTTGTTGTAGTGACAGATCTAAAAATATAATTCATTGGGGGCACTAAAAATAAGGGATGTTTATGACTTGGTTAGCTGAACTTACCAATCATTTTAAATCGAGGCATTTCTTTTACTTAATTGGTTTTTATGTTGCATCAAGTTTCATTTGTCATGCATATTTTTCATAATACTTGTATTAGATGTCAAAAGGCTTAATATACACTATTAAATTTTAATTATTCAACTAACTATACATATATAAAAATATTAAAGGCATAAGAGTCAAATCTATAGCTAAATCCAAAAACCTTAATTCATAAATAAGATTTCACAAATTGCAAATCTACAATAGGAAATATACTTTAAAAAATAATAATGATGTAACTTCTTTCTAATAAAAAACTTAAACGTTTAACAGGTAATGCATGAATAGAAAAAATTTTAAATTATAATTTAGCTAGATTAATTAATGGAGTTTAAATGATATATTACTTGATAAACTAAATAATAAAAACTTAATAAATCCAAAAACCTTAATCCATTTAATGCTTATTGTTTGTTTTGGTGAGCATAAAAAAGTGAAAACCCTCCAGGTCTCCACGTTTTCATCTTATTGATTTTTCATAGGGGCTTTTATGCAAAAATAAATAAATAAAATAAATAAATAAAAATCAAGGTGAATCATTTTGTGATTAAAGTCCTCTTTTGTTGATATAAAAAACCCGCAACCGACTAAAATCTCACGAAACCGGTAAGTTACTTGTTGCAACTAGTTACCTTTATCACCGACGAATCCTCCGGCAACTGTTGAAGCCTCCGACAATTCCAGTGACCGATTTGGTTTCTTGTTTAGAGTTAGATGCTCTTAAACCTTCAACGGTAACACCTCTGCTCCTGATGAAGCCTCAGTGGACCCTTGAAGTACTTGAAACTTCAATTTATTCATCCTTGGATTATTGATTTAGGCATTGGATGCAAACTGTTATGCTTTAGATTGTTTATTTTTGATTTTTCATCCGAAATCGTTGGTTCTTGAGGAATATACCGGAGAAGGTGATGGTCGGAGCAAAATGTAACCGGTTATACCGGTTGCAGGTCACCATTTTGAAGAAAATCACTATTTTAATAAATTTCGATCGGATGAAGGTTTTCTTGGCAACAAAAATAATTGGAGGTTTTAATCAGAATGTTTCAAGTCGAGGGTTTTTTTTTACAGAAACCCTTCTGTCATTCTTAGTTTCTCACCAATTGTCATTTGTAAAGAGTTTGAAGGTTGAGAGCCCAATTAATAACCTCACATAAATTTCCACTGGGGGCCTTTTTCCCCACTTCTTTGTTGGTGAAAGTTTTAGGAGTAAACATCAAACATGAACAAACAAGATGAAAAATGTATTTCACTAATAGAAAAAGTTGCCATTAATGTATGCTGTATAAGCAGTTGAACATAACAAGCTCAAAAGAAGAGCAAAATTATTGTGTTTTAAGGAAAGATAAATGATGAATGACCATGGTGTCAAGTTTATTGGTGTATATGTATATATCTACTGCAGCTCCCCTACAGGTGCTTCGTTGAGCCAAAGGAAATGAATGAAGTCGTACAACTTTGTGCTTACACTAACCTGCTCCACCAAAACCATCAGACGAGTAAGACGTTCTGTTATTAGAAATTACCTTTATTACATGCATTGCAGTAGCATACCTTGTAGGGGGTTGGATTCAATCTTCTCATGTGATCGGTTCGCATTTGCTCCAGTTGCTTCATACAGTGTTCTCTGATCTGCACCAGTGTTGGCAGTTCTTCTCTTGGTTTGTCTGCATCACATATTTAATGCATGTTTACTGGGCTTAGATCATACTGTGTGTGTGTGTGTGTGTGTATCCAAAACTTTTAAGGTAAATTTTCATGTTGACAACTGTGGAAAAGATCTCATTGGTGATGTTTTTTAAATTGAAATGTCTAGGTTGACCAAAATTTTATGTAAGCTTTTTAACAGGTGGTGCATTCTAAATATCAATAAACATTTAGCAAATTTTCGAAAGGTGTAGAAGGCTCAAGGCTTACCTGCACTTCCAGGCCAATAACACTTCATAAGATCCTCAACACGCTGTGGTACCACATAAGCTCTCTTTGATTCATTAAATGGGTGTCTGCATAAAATCCTCTGGCCTACCTGTAATTATGAAATTATAATCCCATGATCCGTAACATATAAATCATGTAAAGTAGGTGTTATACCATCATGCATGTTAACAAAACAAGTGTGGCCCGTAGTTTGGTGGGTGGGTTAAGTAGGAATCACCTGAGGTTAGGGGATTACAGTGTATAATATCTAGCAGCTGTATCTAGCTATTCCCATGAAAATAAAACCAAATATAACTTCATTGAACCCCATAAGTATGACCAAGCGGTAGACAACCTTGATTTAAGGCATTCCAAAGGAGGTGCCCCATGTTCGAATCTACCCCAATTCAACTATTGTGGTACACTCCCCTATAGAGGGATTGTTTAAGACTTTAAATGGCACAAGTGGTTTGTGGTGGTATTGCGTGGGCTTGAGGTTTGCCTGTCAAGTCAACTAAGTTTGCTTAGGTGAGATTTATCCTCGTATCCAAAAGAATAAAAAACTTCAAGTATATAAACCTCTATAAGAGTGGTCTTAAATTTTCTAGTAGTAGCTTATGGCTTGTTGGTTGTGACTAGTGAACACTAAGCAGAAAGAGAAGATAAAGATAAAATGAAGATTTTTGGTCATTGGGTAATATTGTTGATAGTTTGTCATCTTACCAACAGTATTTGACAACGTAGTGCAAGTAATGGTTGAGAACTTGAGACCTTTTACAGGAAGCACACACAACAAAGTAAAAACAAAAACTTGCAGATCGATTTACAAGAAGGCATAAAGGAATATAAATATGAAAGTTACCTTTGGAGGTGGTTCATTTTCCCCTGACATTATGTCTACAAGGGCATAACCTTCCTTGCCATACAATCTGAAAGATCGCTTTTTACATGGAATGGAGACCTAAAACCACAACATCCATTTTTTAAAACAGCAAGTATAGAACGCAACTGAACACCAATTAGTGATTCCGAACCTTTGAGACATCTTCAGACAGTTTTATGCGGGGCTGGTTATTTATCTCCACTAGCTTGAACACACAACCTAGCGCAGGTTGAGTATAACATGTGACCAAATTGGTTCCTATGCCAAAGGAGTCAATTTCATGTCCCTGAGCAGGACAAGTAGCCATAATTAACATGAGATCACTCGAATAAGGAGAAGTTAAAAAAGCAGATACTTGAAACTCATCATCCTATATCATTACTCAATTTTTTGTATTTACAAGGCAAAAAGTTATGCAAGCAGGTCATGATATATATAAGTAAAATTATATGTTCAGAAAAACAGGATCAAGGCAAAAATGATAAACAGATCTCCACACAAAGGTTGAGGACTTAAATAACAATGTTTCAAAATTAACAAAGACTAGCGATCTTTTTGCTCATATTAAAAAGCAAAAATGTTTTTAATATGAAACGCATCAAGCAAGTCCTCAAATTATAATAACCATACAACTTGTGAACTGCTAGTTCTTTACAGTTTTGAAGAATCATATGATTGTTGGCTTCTGATGCCTCACCTGTTTGTTTAAAGCATCTAATGTTTCCTCGTTAAGGTCATTACTAGCAGTAATACCAGTCTTTCCAAAACCAGTAACCTGAAATTCCTTTTTGATGGTGTGAAAGAACTTCCTGGCCTCACATGACAGATAAGCAAGGTCACCAGAGTCTAACCTAATACCCTTTGCTTTGTACCTGCAAGAAATAGCAATTAAGCCTAGACATGAGATAGTAAACACACACAAAAAAAGACGTAAACAAACTAAATGAAATAATTTTGGAAGAAAGAAATCATGCAGTTATACATCAGCAAGTGGTCTTTCTAGTAAGGTTGAGATTGTGCTAACACAATATAACTCCGATTTGATTGATAAATAACTGGCCATCTTAAGTCACATGGTTGAGAGATGTAAAAATGCTGATAAAATAAAATGACAATTACGCATGATTAACCTGTTAAAACATACCCCATATCATTTAGTGCTAGAGCAACAGCACAAAAATTAGGAACCCCACTCCTCATCACCTGATCGTATGGAACCACAAGGCTAATATCAGGTAATCAATCAACCAAGTAAAGAATACACATACATAAACAATTTTAAGAAAAAAAATTGCACCATGGCTAACTTCAGGCTTGGGGAAGAGGGTTGCATTTAGTGCATTGATTATCATTGAATTACAATATTTTTAACTTCAGGCTTGGGGAAGAGGGTTACAAATTTTCAAGGTACATTCACAAACAAAAAAACACCATAGATAAGTTGAGAACCGAATTAGAAATAAAAACTTAAGTGTGTATCACCACAACATAAAATGAGATAGAACACACAGAAAATTTCAGACTTACATCATATGTGTCCACAAGAGCCAGAAAGTTGTCAGGAAATGCCAGTGCATATGAAACAAAAGCTGCCAGCTCACTTTGATTAGTCTCACCAAAAACGCCCTCCGATGAACTTAACCGCTGAAACAAATGCTATTAACAAATGTGAGGCAACAGCATAAAAAATCAAGTATTTGAACGCTGCACTTCAAGTTGGGTACAAGCAAAGTCAACTCTCATGGATTGTTGCACCAAAAGTACCTTAACTTTTAACAAGTTGTGAAATAAAGTATTTAATTAAGTCCTCAGGCCCATGCCTAGTATACACACACTTCTGATACTGTGCACAGAATGTTCTGGTTTAAGTTTTGGAAAAATAACCATGTGCAAGGCACATGATATTTAATTAAAGGTAAACTAGTCACACCAGATAAATACAAATCATAGATGAGGTTGAAATGGAAACAATATGGACCTACAATTCATAACACCAAAGTTACAATGTTTATCAAGGTGCGTCTTTTTTAATATTTCAACTCCCGATTCACATTGTGCATTGTTCAGGGTAAAGTTAAACATCCATATATATATATATATATATATATATATATATATATATATATATATATATATATATATATATATATATATATATATATATCTCTTTTCAACTCGATATGCGAGCAACATTTAATTGGTGGACTTTTGCCATATATTAAAGGTACTACTTTTGATGCATCCCTAACTACTAAAACAGAAAGTCAGAAACAGCAAAGGGAGCTAAAAGAGAGGTCAAGAGAAGAAAAGGTTCTCTGTGGAGGAACGAAATGACAATTTATTCCTATAGAACATCTAGGAACAAGACGATTGAATTGGAAATATCGACAAATTCTTGCGGAGTCCAAAGAAATGAAAATAAATAAAAAAGGGGGTCAACTTGTTCCAATTTCATCTCTATTGAATTTGAATATCAGAATAGCGGATATAGTCATGATTCAATAGGTCAGGTCCACTTATTTTTCTTTTATTGATTTCTAATCTTTACAATGGATTTCATTGGCCTAATTGAAAATAGGAATATTTAATGATTCAAATTTGGTCAGGTACTTATTTCTTTTTAGCAGAAGAGTATTGTATTAGCCATTATACTACTTTAAATCCATAACCGAAACAAACACTAAATTGTGAACTCCATGAACTACACCTTCAATTTGCTCAACCATGTTTGCGTGAGACTAACAAAATCGTTGCATACTCTTGAGCCGTCATGACTATGGAGAGACTTCTCTGTAATCTCATCAGGTCCCTAAATATCAACAATGTGACAAAGATAAATCATCACATGATAGGAAAAGTGTCAAATTTAAATAGAAGCTGGTTAGCGAAACATATAAATTGATTGCAGTGTCTCCTGCTATTGGCTTTTAGATTTTGCACGGGCAAGAGTAATTAGCAAATGAGTACATAATCCTAATTAAGGAATAAATCAGAAAGATCACTGGTTGGTTTTGAGCAATTAAAAGAAAAGAAAATTTCTCCAAGACAGCAATAATTCTGACATGTACAGTTGAAGAAAAGTATCTATAACTCTTTTAATATATGCTGATGAAGTACATATTTTCAGAACTCCGAAGAGATGAATTTATTAACATTATGATCCTTCAGTGACTTATATCGAAATGCCCATCAAAAGTTCAAAGTTTCTATCCGTGTCGTGGTTTGATTTTATTGTTAATTGATTGAACTTTGGGTTAGGTGAACACTGGAAAAAACATATGGATCTCAGTTGTTACTACTCAAACCTTATGTCCCTTGAGAATAATAAATACAGTTCCAAGCAGATTTAGCTGCTTCCTGTACTACTTTAAATGGTCTGTTCAATGTTTAAAATCAGACCAACTGTCAAAAACTAAAGTCTAACCCATATAAACTGTTAACCTCTTTCAGCAATACACTAATGCAAGTAGATGATAGCAGTGTCAATTAAGAATGATAAAAAAAAGGATGAACTCTGATTAAAAAAATGTGCAGGACAAATAAAAAAATACATCACACCAACCGTGAATGAGCTGACAAAAGCATGAGAATGAGTTCCACGGAGTGGTATTCCAAATAATTTTCCAGCTGCACAATTGCTATCAAAACACAAACAAATAAATAATGAGCTGCCCTGTTAAAGAACAAATTGATTAACAGGTCATCAGAAAGATGATAACTACAAATCCATAGATGAAAAGAAGACACGAATAACAGATTCTAGACACGTCCATTATGGTTTAAGAAAAATCATGACCAGAACTCCAAACGATTTCAAATTTCAATGGTTTACTACCATCTAATGGAACATATGTGGTCAACAAGATCACCTTGTTGCATCAAATCCTCCCATGTAGCAATATCTTGATGCCCCTACACCACCATCCGGACCCTATAGATGAAAGAAACAAAAGATTCTTCAAATTTATGATCCACCAAATCAGTTAAATCTGCGCACAATAGAAATATCTATAACCTGTGCTCGTCGAAGCCCAAATTCCAGAAGAAGTTTGGATTTTCCAGCAACAAAACGGTGCCTTGCAGCATTTGTCGTGACTAAAGAAGCGAAATTTATAAGATTCACAAAAGGAGTTTCCAACAGTTGAACCACCTGGAAAACCATAGATATGCTTCAACGAGTTTTTCTAACAGAAAGAAACAGAACAATTCGAATTACATCGGAATAAGCAATTCTGGATGGTTCTAAAGTATCTTGTGAAACAGACAATAAAGCAGTTCATAAGACTCACAGCCACAGGGCCTTCAATCCTCATCAAGGGTACTTTAGGGAAGACGACAGATCCCTCAGCAATAGCATATACTTCAACATCAGAACAATCAATTCCTCCAAGATAATCAAAGAAACCATCCTACACTCAACATTAAAAAGGTTAGTTAATGGCCCTTCTACCCTGCATTTCCTTTTGTTCACTTGCCTATTTATTTAAATGAAAGGATTAATCACTCAATGATCTATAACTAATTGCATCTTTGTCTTAACTATTAAGATTAATTTAGATTCACTCAATTTTCCTTTCAATATAGACCAACCATACCATTACTTTTGATTGTACTTAGTTGATACTTACCTCACATGTAGGAGATAAACATTCTCGAACAAAAGCAATCTCTTCCTTTGATAACTTAAAATTAGCTATGAACCTTATGCACTCTTCAAGACCTGCAAATACTGTATATTCACCACCAAACGGGTTCCTTCGAAAATATAAGTCAAACCTGAAACAAATCCATGATGACAGGAAATCATATGAGATTACACAATTCTAAATTCTTAAAAGCAAAAGTTGAGTTAGTATTAGTGCAGACAGGAGCTGCACATTAGATTGAGCATAAAATATCACTATAATAAGTGTAACAGCAATAAATGATCGATATATTCTGATCGTGTAGAAAATTTGGTTTAAATAAATATTAAAAAATTATCCTTAACTTAACTATCACCAAGTAAAAGTTAGAACTTTGAATCTCGGAGCGAAGTACTCTGCCAATACAAAGATCAGCTGCGTGTTATTCCTTAAAACTAATATGTACGCCTCTTTAATTTCATATATTCTTTGTCTTCTAAAATTATCATAAATTCCTACTTGATAACTCATATAAGGTAGGGAAATATATGACTTGCAATTATTGTTGCCACCAAGGTCACAAAGATATATTATGCGGTTATGCCATGGATGGATCTATTGTTAATTTTCCTTTTTTTCCTTTTTTTTTTTTTTCATATTTTCAGTTTCAGGCAGGTGGAGGACATTAATATAGACTCAAGCCCCTCAAGATACGTATGCATGCATGTGGCAGCTTCATACTAGTATTTTATGCTGGTATGTAACTTGCACATGCGCAGATTCAGGACACTGTTATATAATATTCTTCTAATGTTCAGCATGAATCCTAATGATTGCATGCACTTTGTCTCTTAATTTTTAAGATATAATACACAACCAAAGCAACAATATAGTTCTTATAAACCTAACACACTGATTCAGTGAGCCCATAGTAGCATTTGTGCAAAATTCACCTCTTCTTATAGTTTCTCTCTCTCTCTCACACACACACACATATATATACACATATGTCTAACAAAATGGATCAGAACTTATTCATCCAGAAAAAACCAGTGCCTGTAGGAAACTCCATAATTCCATATCCAAAATGCTAAGGGTGTGTTTGGTTTGCAGAATGATCAAAATTTGAAAATACTTGGTGTGTTTGATGTGACGAGATAGGACATGGTGTTTCGTGTCAGCCAGAGGCAATAAATTCCTTTACAAATGGCTAGGAATGACAAATTCCAAAACCATGGATTCTGATGAAATTAAAATAGATTCTAACTCATTCTCATTGTAATCCAAAGTTCCGATGACAATAAAAGGATTTGTAATAAAATCATTCGAATTCAATTCTGCTAGCCAAACGCATCATAAAAGTCCCCTAGTTACCTCAAAATTTCAGTTCCAAAAGCAACTGTAATGAATCCACTATTACAACTTAAATCATTTCTATCTATAACTTGTCATTGTTTATCGTCTCTTAAGACTAATAACGTGACAGGCTTCGGAGATTAATAACATCAACTGACTCAATCCAACGACGATCAACAAACAGCAGATTTACGGAATTATATAAAACAGAGATTGAAAGAAAGTAGGAGAGGAAATTGAGAAACTAACACTGCACGGTCGTTATGTTTGGCTGCTTTCCAATAAGCATAGGCCATGGTAAACTGATAAAGATCTGTAAGGAGTGGCGTAACCATTGGATTGGTGGGACGATCGATTGCCGGATTCTGTTTGCCATCTTTTACGCCGCCGTTAATCTTGGTGTTCATATCTCACCAATTTACAACAAAATCTATCTCTAGGGCTTCCAACTTCGAGAAATTAAGCCTACTGTATAAACAATGAGAAATGAGTTAGAAACAATAAACGATGAATGACATATGCCTCTTTCTCTCTCTTTTTCTATGTATCTATCTATATATATATATACACACACACTGACACACATATCATATATTATTTATTATTTATTAATTAATGCATATAATAATTAATTCTCTATTTCTCTCTCTCTCCCCTTCCACACTCCCACATTTACACTTTTGCCTTTTCTGTTTTGTCTGTTTGAAACTTTGAATCAATATAATTTTAAAATCAATGCTAAATTATACATTATGAATTTCTGATTTAAATTTTACTAGGTTAATAATCATATCTATTACATAGATTGATATAAAATATTATTTATAATTTAATATATAATAAAAACTAATAAAAAGATAAAATACAGACAAAATCATCGAGTCAATGATAAAAATAATGATTCTAAGTTAATGTTTAAGTAAAAAACGGTTAAGATATGATTCAAAATATCTGAATTATTAATTTAAATATAGTATTTTGAATTAACGTGATTCATAAGTTATACTTGTTTTAAAAATATTCAATTGATGTTTCAAAAAAAACATTGTTTTTTTTTAATCAAACCTAAATTAATTTATTGGGCAAATTACCAAAAATAGTAACAAGTTTTGACATTTTTATCATTAATAGTAACATTATTTATTTTTCATCATTAATAGTAACAACTTTTTATTTTTCTATCAATAATAGTAATGAGTGACCTGTAAACCTGTTTAGTAGGTTACCAACTTTTCAATTATCAAAAATAGTAACATTTTTTCATATTTTTATCAATAATAGTAACATATCAAACTAAAAACATATTTTTTATTTTATTAAGTTTTCTAATATTTCATAAACACCAAAATAAACCGAATTTTTATTCCGAATTTTTACGGATAGATAATATTCGATTGTTTATTCACAATTATATATAATATGAATGAAAAAATACTGTAAATCATTTCAATTTTAACTTTTTCCAACAAAAAACTACAAACAATCATTTTCTTAGTTTTTCCGAATAAAATGATGCAAATCGTTCCATTTTTAGTTTTTTCCAATCTAAATGGGTCATAGTTTTTATATTTAAAAAATAAAAAATCAAAATGAGTCTCAATATTTTTCACTCATAAAACTATAAAACCCAATGAGTCATGATTTTTCCATTCATAGAAAACTAAAAATGAATTGGTCATAATATTTTTTCATTCGTACTACTTTTCATTTGGAATAAAAAAAACTACAAATTGATCAGCTTTTTAGTAAATGCCAAACGAAATTGATTACAAACCATAGAACTTTTAGCTTTCTCGAATGAAAAACTACGACCCAATCATGTTTTAGATTTTTTAACAAAAAACCATTAATCATTTTGATTTTTCGTACAAAATAATTGCAACTCATTAATTTTTGTGTTTTTAACAACGAAAAAACTATGAATTATTCTAGTTTATAGTTTCGTACAAGGGATTATGTATCGTTTTTATGGATTACAATATTTTTCATTCGGCAAAACTATAAACTAGAATAATTCATAGTTTTTTCGTTGTTGAAAACACAAAAATAAATGAGTTGCAATTATTTTGTACGAAAAATCAAAATGATTTATAGTTTTTTGTAAAAAAAAACTAAAACATGATTGGGTCGTAGTTTTTCATTCAATAAAGCTAAAAGTTGTATGGTTTGTAATCAATTTCGTCTGGAATATACTAAAAACCTGATTAATTTGTACTTTTTTTTATTTCAAATGAATAGTACTACGAATGAAAAAGTATTACAACCCATTCATTTTAAGTTTTTCTATGAATGAAAAAACCATTACTAATTGTGGTTTATAGTTTTATGAAAAGAAAAATATTGAGACTCATTTTGATTTTTAAAATAAAAACTCTATAACTCATTTAGATTGGAAAAAACTAAAAAATGGAACGATTTGTAATATTTACTCGGAAAAACTAAGAAAATGATGGTTCGTAGTTTTTTTGTTGGAAAATGTGAAAATTGAAATGATTCATAGTATTTTAACATTTTTTTCATTCATATATATATAATTGTGAATAAATAATCGAATAATCTATCCGTATTCGGGATAAAAATTTGGTTTATATTGGTGTTTATGGAATATTAGAAAACTTAATAAAATAAAAAAAATTATGTTTTTAATTTGATATGTTACTATTATTGATAAAAATCTGAAAGGATGTTACTATTTTTGATAACTGAAAAGTTGGTGACCTGCTAAACAGGTTTACAGGTCACCCATTACTATTATTGATAGAAAATTAAAAATTTGTTACTATTAATGATATAAAATAAATAATATTACTATTAATGATAAAAATGTCAAAACTTGTTACTATTTTTGGTCATTTGCCCTAATTTATTTTACATATCATGTTTGAAACCAAAGTATACATAAAGTATATTTTGAAATTTGAATGATTAATTTTATTTAAAAAAATACATTTGAAATTTGAATGATTAATTTTAAAATGTGTCAAAATTTCATGCTTATCATCTAAACATTTTATAACAAATTTTTTTTAAAGTTTTATTACGTACTAAGGTATTTAATTATTATTTTATAAAATTATTTATTCTTTAGACATTTAAATTTAGAGTTTATTATTTTATTGATCTTTTAAAATATTATTTTAAGTTTGAAGTTTATTATTTTATTAAATTTATTTAAAATTATTTATTATTTTGGACATTTAAACTTGAAGTTTATTATTTATTGATTTTCAAAGGTTTTTATTTTAGCTTGTTAATTTTAAATTTTTTTTAATAAGTATTAATTATAGTTACAATTAGTTTAAGAAAAAAAAAGTTTCCATCATAAGTTTAAATTAAATCAATTAAATGATTTTCATATTACTTCAATTAATGTTACTTTTTATTTTGTAAAAAAATGAAAAAATGAAAAAACAATATGTTAGAAGGATAACACGTGACAAAATATATTCACATTTATTATAGTATTTATAATATATTCATACTATTTAATCATATCTTTATTTAATAATAACTGACTTTTAGAAAATTTAACGATCCAAATTATATTATAAAAAACATAGACTACATGATAATGACATAAATCGTTTTTAAAATTATGATGATATTATATATATTCAATGAAACTATTTAATTAAGTTAAATATATTTATCGCTATAAATTTTTATGTTTTTTGAGTTTGACTATGATTATTTGTCGTAAATATATATGTATATATGTATGTATGTGTGTGTATGTATGTGTGTAACAAGATATTTTTGTTAAATTATATTATTTTATATGATGATTGGTTTCATTCTTTCTTTTCTGAAATTGACATGTTAAAAGAATATTTATTATATGAGGATATTTCTAGTACTAAAGTTGGTTTATAAAATTGTTTGTTTATAATATTTTTTTAAAAAAAACCATTGTAGAAACTAACAACTGGCAATATTGTATATGAGAAAGACAAATTTGTTTGTTATGGAGACAAGCAATTTTTTAGTTAGGGAGTCATCTTTATTCTTTGCCTTGCTAAAAGTTTGTTACTTCTACAGTCTATAGGTATAAATTTAAAAAAAAATTAATTTCATTAATCTTGTAGGATAATTTTTAAATATATTTTATAAATAGATAATATCTATTTATATAATATAATAAACTTAAATATAAATATATAAGAAATATATTATTCAAATTAAAATTTAATTTTTATATTAGAGAAGATTTAGTTTAAATTTAGATTTGATTAGATGTTATTACAATTATTTATTATATGAATTAATTCTAGATTTAAAAACATAACTTCCAAATGACGGTAGGAGGTGATGCCACGTGACAATAACAAATAACGACACATGATAAATGGTTACTCATTTAATATTATTTATTTATAAATTAAATGACATTATACATAGATAAGATAAATCAAAGATGTCATATATTACCCAAAAAAAAATGGTATTAATTACACATAAACTCACATGTTAATTATATATTGAAAGAAAAATTAATTACATATTAAATGGAGCATAATTAATCATATTATATTTCATAAATATCTCAACTTAAGAATAATTATATTTCATAAATATTTATCTTCTTTTGTTTTTAAATTTATTACTTATAATAATAACAAGGTGTATATTTATTGACCCTCTTATTTTGTTATATTTTTTAATTTTATAACGTTTATAACAAGTAAGAAAAGAAAGGGGCAAATGCGTAATTAGCTAAAGTCATTGGTGGAGAAACAGAAAGACTAGTTAGTTTGACCGATCTTCATCGTCTTCCTCTTGAGTTGACTGTTGGCTCATGCACACCAACCTTCACGCTTGCATTGGATTGAAATTGAATGAATCCCCTTGTCGGTTTCTTCAACCTACTAATAATAATAATAATAATAATAATGGTTTATGAAAAAACCGATATGATTTTATGTGTTTTGTGTTTTAGTCCATGTTAATTCTTTTCCATAAAAGTCATCAAGTTTAATTTTTTTTGGTTTAGTGAAATTTGGATAATAGAACCCGGTTTTTCAGTTTTTAAAAATCCGATTTACAAATTATAACCGGGCTCTAATAGTCAAATTTCACAAAACAAAAAAAAATATAACTTAAGGATATTTATGGAAATAGTTATTTAGAATCAACTATCTATACTATATATAATAAGAAAACCACTTGGAGTTTCTGTACCATTGGATGAAAAGAAATCAATGGTCCAGATTAATGACACTCATAATTATTTATGAAATGTCTCATATACCATTAATTAAAATCAATAATTATACATATGCCATTTTTTTAATTCATTTTCCATATTTACTACCTTAACTTAATTACATTACATTACATTAAATTTTGATTTTAATTTTTTCATTAATGAATTAATATTAAATTAATATTTATCTAAAATAAATATGTGTTATTATTATCTTTAATGATCATAGTTAAATTCAAATGTAAAAATTTACATTTAAATGTAGAAGTGTAGTAAATAAAGTTAAAAATTTTTGTTAATTATTTTGCTAACAAAATTTAAAATTTAATTGATAAAACTTCAATTGTGAATATGATAAATTTTGATTGTTGATTTTCAGATATTCTATTTTTATATTCCAAAATATATACACATTCACATAATTGAAGTTTTTTGTTTCTTACATTGATATTTAATATTTGAAGTTAATAAAAATTTAAAGAAACATTGTTTTTGCAAACACATAATATCTGTTTTTAATAATACAATATAATATTAATATCAAACAACTAAGTATTTTTTTATCTTTAATTTAACTAGATTTCAATTTTTTTATTTTAATTATATATAAGTTTTATAATAATTTATTAAAATATAAAAAAAATATACATTTTCTAAATCAACCCATGTAATACATGGGTCTCAAACCTATATATTATAATAAAATAAAACAATTTATGTCATATGTCACTTCTACAATACAATAAAATTTTATTTTTCCCCACTTGCTTTTTCCAAATTTAACACCTTAACTTAATTGACTTAAATTTTGAATTTATTTTTTTTCTTTAGATTTTGTAACATTTAAAATTAATGTTTACCTAAAATAAATATCTATCATTATTATCCATAATAATCATACTTAGATCCAAATGTAAAAATTTGAATTAGTTGTGGACATTATTATGATTATGTATAATAAATGAAAACATTAAATGTCACGTGTCACCTCTACGTTCACCAAAAAGATAATTATAACTTGTAAATAATAAAAGATAAATACAATTTAATATTTTAAAAAAAATATAAATATACTCGATTTTTTAATCTGTAAATAATAAAAATAAACACAATTATTTTTTTTGTATGTTTTTATTTTTACTCATATACATTTTATATAAATAAATTTAATTAAAAATATCCACGTAATACGTGGGTTATAAACTAGTTGAATATTAATGAAATCTCAAGTTTTCCCCCCCAGCAAATGTAACCAAATAAACCAACGAAATCAAAATAATGATTCAATCCAATAACGTTATCTAAAAACTAGGGGTTCAATCATCTAAGTAAATGCAAAAGAAAATCACCCCCATGGTTAGGGTTACCATCATCTCAAGCAAAACACTAACAAAAGAATACATATGGTACGAAGGATACCAAATTAATATTTATAAGATGAAAGGAGAAGTCGAATTCGTAAAATTCTTCAATTGTTATTCACAAAACGTCTTCCCAATACTTGGAATAGTGGCCCTCTCTTTGCGTTCTCTTTTGCCTTTTTATAGAAATCCTTGTTTTTTTTTCTTCTGAAAACTATAACTTGAAAACTGATTAGTTTTCGTTAACTAAACGCAACCATAATTTTTTTGAGGGTTTATTATGGAAAAACCAACATGTTTTCACGTTATTTGCGTTTTTGTCATTCGATGTTATTTTTTTCATAAAAGTTCTCAAAATAATTTTTTCTTTTTGGTTTAGTGAAAATTGGACATTAGACCCCGTTATGATTAGTGAACCGAGTTTTAAAAACTGAAAAACCGAGTTCTATTGTCCAAATTTCACTAAACTAAAAGGAAAAAATTAACTTGAGGACTTTTATGAAAAAAAAATAACATGGAGGAACGAAAACACAAAAAACATGAAAACATGTTGATTTTTTTCATAATAAACCATTTTTCTAACAACTATCTCACATAACTAACTATAATTTTAATGGTCGTATAAGAAGACAAATTTAATCGAATAAACAAACGAATTCATGTTTAAAAAATTAATGAACTTTTTTTTTTCATGAATATGCAATGACTATACGGCCCATGACCGATGAATGATGGCCCAGCCCTAAAGTAGTGTTTAGGTTTAGTCCCGATTTCACAACGTAACTGGAAGGCTTCGATTATAACCAGGCTTTGATCTCTGAGACTCTGACCCAGTTTTGGGCCTTAATGCATCTTTTGGAGTTTTATCCCTTATCATATCTTCGTTGTAGTCGTATATTTTTAAAAGGTTATAAAAATCATATATATTTTTTCAATTTAATTAATTGTATACTTTTTAGGTTTTTTTTTTGTGTTCACTTATTACAGTTTTATAAATAATACTACACACACGTATAGGGATGTGTTCAATGGAGAACCTCTATGCATCGAAGAACCTAGGAGAACCACAATGCATCGCTAGAAAATCGTAATGCATCACGTAGAATTCGATGCATTACGCGAGAATTTGATGCATCACGGGGGAATTATGATGCATTTTGTGGTGGTGCACGGAGGTTCTTCGATGCATGAATGTTCTCCATTAAACCCCCCCCCTCTCTCTCTCTCTATATATATATATATATATATATATATATATATATATATATAGGTTATAAAAATCATAATTTTTTTCAATTTAATTAATTGTATACTTTTAGGTTTTTTTGTGTTCTCTTATAGTAAAGATCTTTTGTGAACACTTTTTTCGTTGTGAACAACCATAATATAGTTTTGAATCTTATGAATTTTGTTGAAAATACCACCGAACCCTTCTAGTAACCTATTAATATTATTAGATACTATGAATCTTATTGAATCCTATGAATTTGTCAAATCTTATGAATCTTGTTGAATCCTATGCATCTTGTTATAAAAACTACTATGAACCTTTTGAATGTTCTGAATCTTGTTGTAGACACTTTTATGAACCTTTTGAATCATATGAATCATGTTACAAACACTTGTTGATATATATGAATGATTGTATGTATTTTTTTTATTTGTTCAGAACGTTCACAACAATAACTTGTTCACAATGGATCACACACACACACACACATAGATATATGGTTAGGGGTGTAAACGAGCCGAGCCCGAGCCCGAGCCCGTTAAAGCTCGAGCTCGGCTCGAGAATAATTATACAAGCTCGGGCTCGACTCGTTTATTATATATGACTTTTTTAAATTAGTTTTTTATAATCTATTTATATATTTTATAAGTATTTAATCTATATATTATATATTTATTAATTAAAACTATATTTATATATGGATTCGTTTAAGCTCGTTTAGACCCGCGAGCTCGATATAAATGAGCTCCTATTTAGGTTCGAGCTCGGCTTGGGCTCGTTTAACTCGAGCTTTTAGCGAGTCGGTTCGAACAGCTCATGAGTAGCTCGACTATTTTACACCCCTATATATGGTTCGAGTAAGTATCACTTATTATTGCAATGCACTCGAATGTACGACCATTAAAAAAGTATTTAATTTTTTTTTCATAAACAAGTTTTTACCATTACAAAGATGAAATATAAATTTCACATACATTCACACATTCTAAGTGTATGAAATCATGTACCACATAAATGTACGTTCACATATATATAAATTTATGTAAGTTTACGTTCATAAAATTTTTAAGGAGTTAGAAGATGTGAACGTATGTGAAATTTCAAATTTACATATTATCTTTATAATGTTAATTAAAACAAGTTTATAAATAAAATGTTAATTTTTTTTAAAGATCATACATTTTAGTGCGCTGCATAATGATTGGTACTCCCTCGAACCATATATTACACACACAGACACATACATAGTCGGGTTCAATTGAAAACTTTTATACATCTTGGATCAAGTCAAGCTCGTGGATCAAATGAGAAGCTAAATATATAATGAGAAGTGTGAGAAACACTGTGATTCAGTTATTTACATATTGATTCACCATTTTTTGAATATATGAATAATGAATCATAAATTTTGAACAAAATAAATCAACAGTTCGTTACTTTTTTACGTTGATTCATTAGTTTTTAAATTTATAAATAATGAATCATAAATTTATTAATAAGCGAATCAATGTAAAAGTTAATGAATCAATATACAAAATTAGTGAATCATGTTAATTACATCCCGTCGTAACGTGCCCATGAAAATATCTATCACATTTTCAACTACAAATCTTAATTTATTTATAAAAAATACATGTAGTAGTGAATCCGTCGTAATGCAAGTGTAAATTTACTCGTTTCTAACAAATACCAAAGTGTCGTATCACATTCATCATTACCAGGATTGATACCAAGTCTTCGTTATAACACAAAGAAATGGACAAATTACTACAAATAAATAAAATAAGGACAGTCCTTAATCCAACTATGGTCTTTGTTAGAGTCAGACTTTAGTTACAAAAGTCGATCAAAATTTACACTCGCAAGAACTTGTAATATTAGTAGAACTGCGACCAAAGCCAAGCCTTAAAGGGGTGTTTGATCCCGTGGAATGAAATAAAGTGAAATTATTATATAAGTCTATAAGCTATTTTACCGAACCAATATATAAATAAATGTTGTTAAAAATGTATGAAAGCCCACAACCAAAAGCATCCAACTTCAAGATTACAATCTAACACAGAAATTCCCAAGATGGGGACAAAGTCAAGGCTCTTGTTACATAAAAAAAACCTTCATTTTTTTCATGCTTTTAACTGGTTCCATGTTGGTAACTTGGTATGGAGATAGAGAAATTTATACTAAACTCTCTCTAATTGAGAATCAAGACTCTTGTCACGTAACAAAAGAACTTGTAAAATTCATGTGATTTCATTTCAACATACCAAACGTCTCCATACGGTTAAAGAAAGTTTAAAAAGAATCCATGGCCGATCGATATTTGGTATTCTTAGTTTAATCTATTTGCATCCTAATTTTCTCATTGAAATTGTATACTAAAAAGAGATTAACAAGTATGCATCCCTTCAAGACCTTCAAACTCTTAAAAGAAATTACCCAACAGTTTTGATCCACCATTAGTTATATTTGTTTGGGGGGCAAACTAGCCAATTAACACTCTTAGATTCCTGCACAATTAATTTTACAGATCATACATGCATGAATTCATGCTAGGGGTGAGCGACGGGTACCATTTTCCGAACCCGAACCGGTACCGGTACTGACCGATACCGAATTAATATATTCGGTCCGGTACTCGGTTTTTAAATTAGCTAAAATTCGGTATCCGGTACTCTCGGTTTCGGTACCATATTTATCCCGAATATCCCGATCCCGAACCGAATATATAAATTAGCTAAAATTCGGTGTTTGTAACTTTAAAACGTTAAACTTTGTTCGGTATTCGGTATTTGATATTCGGTTTTCGGTATTAGGAATTCGGTATTCGGGTGTAATATTTGGTGATGTATGTTTGGTATTTGGTATCTTTTTCTTATTCGGTCTCAATACGTGACTGACACCGAAAACCTGGTCCCAGAACCGAAACCGAACCGGTACCATATAAAATTATACGGTTCGGTATTCGGTTCCTTAAAAACTAATAATTCGGTTTCGGTATTTTCGGGATCGGTACCGGTTCGGTACGGTCCAGTACCGAGCTCACCCTTAATTCATGCACCTTTAATTTTTCCCATCAAACAAAATTAATGAAAATTCTATGATGCCGTTTGAATAGTAGAAATTTGATATGACAAAACTAGAAAATGACATGATTTTAATATGACAGGATTTAAAAATGTTAGAACTAAAAATTGAAAGGATTATAGGAGGATGATGATGAAAAGAGAGGTTGGAGGAATACCAAATGCTAAATGAATTTAAAATCCTTTCTATTTTTTCAACCAAACGTGATATGTGTATATTTGAAATCCAAATCCTAAACGAGATCTTCAAATCCTTCAAACCAAACACACCCTAAGTTACCTTGCTAGAAAGGTCCTGTGCGTTGGATTGTAACACGCGTATTGATAATATATGAAAATTGGCCTTTAAAATATGTTGTCTTCAGGAATGACACATATTATATGTTGTCTAGTTACATTATAAATATTAGATCATGTTAAATAGAAAATATTGATCATGTAAAAGTAACAAATACATAGTAATATAGAGAAGATTATTATATAAATCATTTTAGGCTTTAGTAATTAAAACTAGCTACTTGTTATATTATATGTATCATTCATGTTGTATAAAAACACAATCATTAATCATTATAAAGATGTTAATTAAACTAGGCGATCCTTAGCTAGTTGTTGGTGTTGCTCTGTCTTTTGTCTTTTGTTAGTTAGTTTGTTTCCCTTTCAATTCTTTAGCCTTTCGTTAGTTTTAATTAAAATATTACGTCTAAAAAAGAAAAATTATCTGTAAATCAGAAATTGTGGATCGGTTAATTTGCGCTTTCCAACTGTTCAAAAGATTCCCTTTTCCAAATTTTTGTGTTGTGTTTTGGTAAAAAGAATCGATAGAAAGAAAATGAATACAAACTATCAGTTAAAAGAGTCGAATTATGTATACCAATTATTTATGAATTTTCATGTTATATCATAATGTAGCTTAAAATTCAAATTCTCCTATTTATCTAACGACGATGGAGAATTAATTAAAAGTTAAAATTAAGAAAAAAAAGAGTTACGTTTATAATTGTATTTTAAGTTTCATGGTCTAAAAAATCAAAGATTTAATTGTTTACCTGTGCCGATTGCAAAATTAGCCTGATGATGAGATATACAATTAGAGACAAGAAAAGTCAAAGTCAAACCAAAGTTTAATCATTGGTTGAAACGACTTGTTCAAATTTGGATCTTACGCATGCCTAAATAAATCCAAAACCAAATTAACACTTTGGTTATACTCCTTCCTTCCGTCTCAAAATTAATTATAATTACTATAATTATTAAACCTTTTATTACTTAAATGTCAATTTTACCATTTTTATTTACTTAATTAATCACTTAGAAACACAATTACTTTGTAAATATAACACCATCATTATTAAAACTTAATACATAACAATTATCTACTTTTATTAGCACATACTTATTTTGAAGCAATTTAAAATAGAAATGTAAAATTTTAAATTGGGATGGATCAAAAAAAATATTAGAAAAATCAACAAAAACAGACGAATAATAAAAAACCATAATTTATACCCAATCTCTTCTTTTTTTTTTTTTTCAAATTCTTTATTTACTTTTTATAAGAATATAAATATATATTTTAAATAAGAAATATCAACACTATCGTAAAAACTAATTTAAGACACATGAAAACTTAATTAATAGAACCTAAATAATTAGAGTACAAACTTACAAAATTATGTAAACGATCGTGACTAAAAGAAAATTACATATAATCGCAACTAGTTTATAACCCACGTATTACGTGGATATTTTTAATTAAATTACATATTTCGTCCCTGTGGTTTACTATAAATTATGGATGAGTACTTTAACTTTAAAAATTACACTGACAGTACTTGTGGTTAAAGTTTTGTTATGAATTTCATCCTTTGGCCATTTCAAATGACCATTTTACCCTTAGTATTCAATATTTATCATTGAAGTTGTTTTTATTATTATTTATTTTATTATTAAATAATTTTAAAATCTAAAAAAACAAAAAAAAACTAGTAAAATTAATTTAATATAAAAATAAAATAGTATAATAAAATATTAATAAAGGATGATGAATTATTATTATTGTTAATTAAAAAGTAAAAAGTAACGTTTTGAGTTTAGATTTTGAATGTTAAAAAAAAGTAAAATTTCTCTTTAAATAAAAAATATGTGCAATCATTAAAATTTTTATAGAAACGTTTTTTTAACACTTTCAGTAAAACGTTTAAATTTTTTTTATAGTTAGAACATTTTGAAACTTTTTTTTAATAACTTAAAATATTTTAAACGTTTAGTTTTTATGAAAATTTTAAAAGTAATAAACTTTTTTAAAATATTTAAATGATTTTGAAAATTATAAATAAATGTTTTTAAAAAAATTCTAGAAAAATAGAATTTTTTTTTTGAAAAGTTCAAATATATTTTATTGTTCACGAAAACGTATAATGTTTTCTAGAAATTTCAAATAGAAAACAAAAATTAAAAAATTATTTATTATTAACTTTTAATTACCAAAATTATGATAATAACAATTAATAGTTTTATAGATGTTTTAATCGCCGTTAAGAATCTTTTAATTTAAAAGGGTACTTAATAGATTTAATTTATTTTATTAATTAAAAAACTTTTACAAAAATTTCAAAAAAATCTAAACTTAAAACGTTATTTTTCTGTTAGTAATGAAAATATATTATATGTTTTTATAAATATTTATTATTATATATTATTATGTATTTTACATTAAATTAATATATAAAATTATTAATTTATTTCAATTAGTTTATTATTTTATAATAATATGAATTAAAATAAGTACAATATTAATAATAATTATGAAACATGTAAGGGTAATATTGTCATTTTATATGGCTAAAGGATGAAATTCGTAACAAAACGTCAACCACAAGGACTGACAGTTTAATTTTTAAAGTTAAAGTACATGATCCATAATTTCTAGTAAGCCACAGGGACGAAATTTGTAATTTACCCTTAAATTTATTTACTACACTTCTACATTTAAATCCAATTTTTTACATTTGAATTTAACTATGATCATTAAGGATAATAATGACGCATATTTATTTTAGGTAAATATTAAATTAATATTAATTCATTAATGAAAAAATCAAAATCAAAATTTAATGTAATTAAGTTAAGGTAGTAAATTTGGAAATAAATTAAAAAATGGAATATGTATAATTATTGATTTTAATTAAGGGTATAAGAGATATTTCATAAATAATTATGAGTTGTCATTAATCTGGACCATTGATTTCTTTCCATCCAATGGTTCAGAAACTCCAAGTGGTTTTCTTATATTATATAGTATAGATAGATTGGCAAGACCTTTTATTCAATATGGTAACATAATAAAATCGTGTAGAAAGCTAATGTATAATTTCTATAGAAAGATAATATACTACTTTTATAATGATCAAATTTTGTTATTAGATGGCAGTTTTAACAAGTTCATTGATTATTTTAAATGTCACCTTACCTTAAAAATACCAAAAAAAATGATCTTTTATGACCTTTTCTGAAAATTTTAAAGTACACTATTTTTATATGGGATAATTGTGTAAAAAGACCCTCAACTTGTCAGATTTTTGTGATTAAAACCCTAAACCATTTTTCATTGTATAGAATACCCCAAACGAACTAAAAATCAGTAAATCAAGGTTTTATCAATGGTTAACCGGTTGAAACCGGTTATTAATCATACGTGGACCGATAAATAACCTACGTGGAATAAGTTTTAACTGTTGAAACCGGTTGTCAAATATTACACATCATTTAAACACTCGTTGATTATGTAATCCCGTTTAAAAATTACAATTAAAAATTATTAACGGGGGTTTAAATGATGTGTAATACTTGACAACCGGTTTCAGCAATTAAAACGTATTCCACGTAGGTTATTACCGGTCTACATAGGATTAATAACCGGTTTCAACGGGTTACTCATTGATAAAACCTTGATATACTGATTTTTAGTTAGTTCGAGGTTTTCTATGCAACGAAAAATGATTTGGGGTTTTAATCAGAAAAAACTGACAAGTTGGTGATTTTTTACGCAATTATCCCTGTTTATATTTAATTTCAAAAATGTTACCTAAAATTAAAAACATCTAAAATTATTATCTTTCCCTGTAATTAATTAAAAACCCATATACTTTATAAATTATGAAATTATCATTGTTAGTTTAATTTATATTTTTATATTCGCATATATTGAAATTTAATTAATCATAAGCATAATTAACAAACACACAGATTTTTAAAAGGTTTTCTAAATTACAAGTTGTGATTGTGCATTGGCAATAGGAATTAAACAACATTTGATTTCGTGAGGTAGTTGACACATGAGAATCAAATAACTTTAGTAGGACCTTTCACGGCTTTACCTACAACCACCAACCCAACTCATAATTTACAATAATTGTTTTTTTCCCCTTTAAAGATAAACTATGAAATATAAGAGTTTCAAACCCAGGCCGACACATGGAATTTGAAGGTTTTATGCTTGTGATTACAATATAGTCTCTTAAAAGTTTCAAATATTAAATTGGTTATTTTGATACTCAATTTTAATAGGTAAACTGGAAGTCGTGAACGACAAAAAAAAATGATATTGAGAAATTAATATGAATAATACGAACCAAATTGAATTTGACATGAATTCCATTTTAACACACATATGCACAACGTGTATGCGACAAATGTAGAAAATTTTTTTTGGCATGAACTTAGATCTTTATTATAACCGTGAAACCCTACGAAATTGGGGGCCCTGTTCGGTCGAGCATCCCGCACACCTAAAAGACGCCCCTGTTCAAACCGATATATATGTTTGATACTTGGGGTCGATTTTGACATGCAACTTAATGAACATATGATAACTTAAACATATTAGTTTTAAAATGCTCCTTTTAATCTATATACTATTTTTGTTGGATGATTTTTTAGAACTTTAAAAATACATAAGCTACTAACGATGAGTTATTAAGTAACGTTCTTTTAAAATATAGTTGGAGCTTATGACATACAAAGTAACAACATACCATAAATTAATTATTTTATTCATCCATAAAATTATATTTATTTTTATATATTCTGACACCATTTATTTTGTAAAATGCACATACATATATATATATATATATATATTAATAAAAGATTCATCCAGTTTTGTGAAAGTCTTGGTAACTAAAATAAAAAAAATGGAAACATGCATGTTACCAACTCCAAGTTTCCACTATGGTTGGCCGAGTCAACATCTGCAATGAAAGCTTCAGTCTGACCAACCGCACCGTACCGGCCGGCCCGACGACCTGTCCAACACCACCTTCCTCGACGGTTGCTTAGTCCACTGCCACTCACTATATATATTCCCTTGCCATTTTCTTCCTTCTTCAATATCATCTTCACTTCTACATATATACATACAATCAAAACCATCCTCATAAATCATTTAATCATCGCAATGGCTGCCACGGGCGAAACTCAACCCGCAAAACACCAAGAAGTTGGTCACAAGAGCCTCCTTCAAAGCGATGCCCTTTACCAATACATTCTTGAAACCAGTGTCTATCCGAGAGAGCCACAACCAATGAAAGAGCTACGTGAGGTCACTGCTAAACACCCTTGGTAAGTGAATCCGAATGGTTAATTACTAGCTAGCTAGGGTTATCAATGTTTCAAAATTGTTTTCTTTTTCAAAGTCCATTCATCG
Source organism: Centrapalus pauciflorus (assembly GCA_020465985.1). Taxonomy (NCBI): domain Eukaryota; kingdom Viridiplantae; phylum Streptophyta; class Magnoliopsida; order Asterales; family Asteraceae; genus Centrapalus; species Centrapalus pauciflorus. The sequence continues at coordinate 879,229 of JAANYP010003248.1, read as the reverse complement.
TCTATTCTATAGATTTAAGATATTTATGGATGTCTTTTCTAATTCTATGACACGTCATATGAAATATAGGAACCTTATGACGACATCTGCCGACGAAGGACAATTTTTAAACATGCTTCTTAAGCTCATAAACGCTAAGAACACAATGGAGATTGGTGTTTACACTGGCTATTCACTTCTTTCGACCGCCCTTGCCCTCCCAGACGATGGAAAGATATTGGCTTTGGACATTAATCGTGAGAATTACGAAATTGGCCTTCCAATTATCGAGAAAGCTGGAGTTGCTCACAAAATTGATTTTAGAGAAGGACCTGCTCTTCCTCTTCTTGATCAAATGGTCGATGATGTAAGTACTTACAAACTTTTGACATGTTGATGTGTTTATTAGTTAAAATTAATTCTGAAAAAATATTTAATTTTAAACTTTTAATCTACAGGTAAAATTTCATGGATCATTTGACTTTATTTTTGTGGATGCCGATAAAGACAACTATCTCAACTACCACAAAAGGTTAATAGATCTTGTGAAAGTTGGAGGAGTTATTGGCTATGACAACACACTTTGGAATGGGTCTTTAGTGGCACCACCAGACGCACCCCTCCGGAAATACGTTAGGTATTACAGAGATTTCGTGTTAGAACTTAATAAAGCATTGGCTGTTGATCCGAGGGTGGAGATTTGTCAACTTCCAGTGGGCGATGGAATTACTTTGTGTCGTCGTATAAGCTAATAACATAATGTTCATCTCAACAACTATTCCCTTCTCATCAATGTTTTATATGTTCAAAATTGTACTAAAAAAACCATGTGTTTTTCTACTTTCACTTTGACAATTGGCATTATTGTTTTGTTTAATTGTGTAATCCCGAAGTTCTTTTTATCCATTGTATATCATTTTAACCTACCATTGTTAAATATATGCAAATGAATAATATTCCAAAACTTACTAAATTAAAAGTGAGATTTCACTGGATTTAAATTTCCTTTTCATTCGGATCTTGAGTTTGGTTCAAATTAATGAATGAAGGATTTCAATTTCATGCTGATTAAAAAGTTTAAAAATTACATGTGTTAGAGGGAAGGGTATACCCTCCCCGTTTGGCGGGAAGGACCCTCCACATCATCATCCCGAGCGGCTACACCAGCCCTAAGCAGAATCTCTCCCGCCTTGGGTTCTCGATCTATCCCGCAACAATCTCTCTTCCTTCTCTCTTTAAATAAAATGGGTCAAGATGTTTGGATAAAAGGATAGTATTTACGACGTAGAAAGATGGAAGAAGTGGAGAGAGAAAATTTGATGTGACACTGAGGACTACAGATTGGTGGGGAAAGGGAAAGATGGGTACTCCCATCTCCCTTGTATATATCATATTGTTGCAATATATGTATATATTCAAGCATATAATTAGCACCAAATGGCTAATTACGTGGTCAACAACTTGTTTGATATTTTTATTTTGATGATAAAGTTAATACCTAAACATTAATTAACCAACATAATTATATATATACTGATATTTATCTAGTACGTGAATGAATACTTAATTGCACACATTTCACTACAAAAAACTGGGGTATTATTGTCGCTATTCTGTCGCTGATGTGTTTCAGCTACGGATTTCAATTTAGTGTACATTTATGTAGTGTACTTTTAAAAGTGTTTCAATTAGGTAATTGAGTGACCTGATGACCGGTAACATCAGGTCACCCAACTACCTAATTGAAAGACTTTTAAAAGTTTGACGACTAAATGTGTACGCTACATATATGTATACAAAACGAAAATTTGACTAAGCATGGTAACCTGCTGTACCAGTATCGTATCACTCAAATATTTACTCAAATATTTAATTGAAACACTTTTAAAAGTTTGACTACCAAATGTGCACAAATAAAAGTGCACTGCATAAATGTACACAAATGTAAAAGTTTATAGCTATTTTGTGTCATTATCCCAAAAAAACAAAAAAATTATAAAGTTTCACGCACACAACTAAGTTCATTCGTAAATCTATACCAAAATGACCAACAAATTCATATTCAATTCACATATGATATGAAGTATAAACTAATAATTAAAAGCCCACACATGCAAGTCATTCATTCACAAGTTGTACACATTTTTACTTGGGGAATGGTCGATGGTAAAACAGATACTTCATACACATAAAAATAAGATTAAACTACACTTATATATTTATAATATGTAGTTCATACAAATTATTATTATTTTCTGACAAAAACGTTAAAAGTTCTAAAAAAATATATTTCATACAATTAAAAAAAGCGCTGATGAAATATAAAACCTAAAAAAACCGAGTCAAGAAAAAACAAGGTAATATACATAATCTATAAATATTATTAAATGAGTAGATTAACATCTTATTTGTCATCCTTTAAGTTGTGTCACTTGACATTATTACTTTTGACATTTGTCAATTCCTATTTTAAATTATTTAACAACCTTTCAATTTGAATTAATTCAAAATGTAATTTTAAATCTATTTAAAAAAGATATAAAAACTTTATATATACATTTAAAATTAAACTTATATTTATATATACATTTATTATTATAATTTTATATTATTATAAGTTTATTACACTTTATAATTTAATAATTATTTTGAGTAAATTACATAAATGGTCCCTGTGGTTTGCCCAAAATTACACCGGTCCCTCAACTTTCAAAATTGCATAAACGGTCTCTCAAAACACTGTTTGCTTGCAAAAATGGTCCCTCATCCGTTAGTCATCTGTTAATATTTCCAAAATGACAAATTTGCCCTTTCAATTATGGTCCCTCAACTAATTAATTACTTTCAGTTTTGGTCATTCTAACCAATTTTTATTTTTGGATTTAAATTTAAGTAGTTATTTTAATAAAGTATGATTTAGTTAACTAATATAAATTTATAAATACAAAAAAAAGTAATTTAATTATTATTTGTATATTTATTAAATTTTTGCTTTATGTGTTCCTAGTATATATATTCATATTTTAATATTAACATTATTTGTTCTTTTACGAAATTAATTTGCTTTAAGAATACTAAAAAAACTTGTTATTAATTTTGATTTTTTTTTTGTTTTGGTTATAAAATAGATTAGTCATTAATAAATTAGGTGTTTACTATAGGGGTGAGCGACGGGTACCATTTCCCGAACCCGAACCGGTACCGGTACCGACCGATACCGAATTAATATATTCGGTTCGGTATTCGGTTTTTAAATTAGCTAAAATTCGGTATTCGGTACTTTCGGTTCGGTATTTGATTCTTAAATTAGCTAAAATTCGGTATTCGGAACCGAACCGGCACCATATAAAATTATACGGTTCGGTATTCGGTTCTTCCAAAACTAATAATTCGGTTTCGGTATTTTCGGGATCGGTACCGGTTCGGTTCGGTACGGTACCGAGCTCACCCCTAGTTTACTATACCAAAACCAAGTCCCGGCTTTCCACTATGGGTGGGCCAAGTCAACCTATCCATTTAAAGCCCAGGTCAAAGAGACCAAACCCACGGACCCACGCCCGAACCACCCCACCACCTTCCTCGACGCTCCACAGTCCATGCCCACTCACTATATATTCTGATGGACTCTCCTTCCACTTCAGCATAACTTGTGCCACATTACATTACCACACATAATCATCCATTTCACGCGTACACACACATAATTAACGGATTATTCCACGCAACAATGCCGACCATTGGAGAAACTCAACCAGCGAAACACCAAGAAGTTGGCCACAAGAGTCTCCTTCAAAGTGACGCCCTTTACCAGTATATTCTTGAAACCAGTGTTTACCCGAGAGAGCCAGAAGCCATGAAATAATTACGTGAGGTCACTGCTAAACATCCTTGGTAAGCATATTTCCCACTCATGTTATACTGGAATATGTTTGTAAATATGGTTGGTTTTCTAGATCCTTATTTTACTTGTTTGTTTATATGTAGGAATCTTATGACAACGTCTGCCGACGAAGGACAATTTTTGAATTTGCTTCTCAAGCTCATAAACGCTAAAAACACGATGGAGATTGGTGTCTACACCGGCTATTCTCTTCTTTCGACTGCTCTTGCTCTCCCAGATGATGGAAAGATATTGGCTTTGGACATAAATCGTGAAAATTACGAAATTGGTCTTCCAATTATCAAGAAAGCTGGAGTTACTCACAAGATTGATTTTAGAGAAGGTCCAGCTCTTCCTCTTCTTGACCAGATGGTCGAAGATGTAAGCACTTACAAAGTTTTGACATGTTACATATGTTTACTAATTACTTCTCTAAATGAAAAATATATTTATGAAACTTTCAATCTACAGGTAAAATTTCATGGATCATTTGATTTTGTTTTTGTGGATGCGGATAAAGACAACTATCTTAACTATCACAAAAGGTTAATTGATCTCGTGAAAGTTGGAGGAGTCATTGGCTATGACAACACCCGTTGGAATGGGTCTTTAGTTGCCCCACCAGATGTACCTCTCCGAAAGTATGTTAGGTATTATAGAGATTTCGTATTAGAGCTTAATAAAGCATTGGCCGTTGATCCAAGGGTGGAGATTTGTCAACTTCCAGTGGGTGATGGAATCACTTTGTGTCGTCGTGTAAGCTAATTATGAATCAACAAACAAATATCAACAAGTTTCATCTTAACAACTATTCTGTTTAATGTTTTATATTTTATTAAATTTGTATTAGGAAATCCATGTGTTCAACTTTGTACTTTTAATTCGACAATTGGCATTTTAGTTTTATTTAATTGTGTAATCCCAATGTATTTATCATATTTATTGTTTACTATTCTCAAATACTCTCGTCAAATATTTGAAATTGCATAAATTAAAATTCCATGTCTTACTGAATTAAAAGCCACAAGGGATGTGCAAATTTTATGAGATTTAAAGAATTTTGGGGAATGAATTTCCTCCTGACCAAACAAATTTTAAAATATTTGACAAATTTTGAATGCACCCAAACAAATGAAAACCAAATGCACCTTAGTTTACAAATTTTGAATGCACCCAAACAAAGGAAAGTGTTAAATAACAATAAACTTGTCTTTTATACTTCATAACAATAGTTTTTAAAATTGTTAAGATGTTTTAGTTAAATATCTATAATTAAGTAAATTACAAATTACATAGATAATTAGATATATCATTAAAAGCTTTTTAAAATTTAAAAGAGTTCTAATGAAAATAAAAAAGAACACACCTCATCATGGATGGATGTTAAGCGGCTATTGATTGAATAATAGGCATAACATAAAGACTTGTACGATACACATGAAATGTAATAGTTAATGAAGTTAACAAGACTGATATATAAAGTTGTAATTAATCAGACACATAACTTAGAGGATGTTTGGTAATATAAATTGAAAAGAAATAACACGTGAACACGATGGAAATAGGTGTTCACACCGGTTATTCCCTTCTTTCTACTGCACTCTCCCTTGTTAATGATTGAAAGATATTAGCTTTGGATATAAATCGTGAAAATTAAATATTGGTTTTTCCATTATTGAGATAGCTGGTGTTGCTTACAAGATCGATTTTAGAAACTGGATTAAAAAAGATAGAAATTCGATATCCAATCCGTTTTGCAAGATTACTTTCGAATTGGTTTGAAAACCGGATATAGTAAAATCCTATCCCGTTTGAAAAAAATCCGATTTTACTAAAACCTGTGTCGGATCGAATCCGAATATTCGGATTTTTTTATCCTCTGTTCACTTCCTAAAACTTTTATTAAGGTCGGAAATTTAATATTGTTCATTCCAAACCAATATAATATAATCACCTATATACCCAAAAAAGGTTACAGATTATTGGCATAAGATATTGTAACTGACGGAAAACAATACGAAAATTTGGATAATGATATGATGGCACTTTATTTTTGACTTTTGACTTTTGAGGTCTCAACTCAGCTCCTCAAATAATTATAACAACACTGGATTTAATTTGTTCAGTTGAAAGAATCTAAACAAAAATATTATTAAAATTTGGACCATAAATCGCATAAAGTATAATTTTTACTATTTAGTCGGTTAGTCAGTCCACCACAACCCTCAATTCCTCAAACAAACATTTTAGAGTTTTTTATTTACAAAAATAATATTAGAATTTCACAATTTACATAAATATTCCATGTTTGTATTGTTTACTCTTGATTTAGGTTTAAACTTATTGCCACACATGTTAAATTACTGATATATGATTTTTCTAATCATTATTTTTATTTGGTCATTTAAGTTTATAATTAACCTCTTTAATCGTCATTAACAATGATTTTTGCTAATATTACTTTATATAAACTTTTCATAATTACAAGAAACTCCAATGAATATAATCGTACTTTACTTGAAGTTTTATTATTTATTTCTGATCGATCTAGATAACTTTTTGTGAAATGATAAAACATGTGGCATGAATAAATTGTCAAAACCAATTTAGACCATGATATTTCAATTTTAGTAATATGTTCAAAAAAAGTAACCCATCTTCGGTTTAATCATGTTAACCGGTGTTACGATCAACATGGATGTATTTGATCATATAACTTATTTAATGTTAAAGTTTGATCTCCAGTCTTTCACCGTACTATTCATGTACTCTCTAATCATTATTTTATCTTCGTAAAAGTTTTTTTTTTTATTATTTATGATTATCTAAAGTGATTTCATCATCCCCACACTCTCAAGCTAGAGGACGAATCTTGACCATCAAATTAACGATCTAAGATTAATAAGTGGTTGTTTGTTTACTTGTTAATGAGAAGTCATTCAAAGGTAAAATGACATCTTAATGATTACATTAAGAGACAAACAAACGTGTTACACTTTAAATTAAAACAAATAATTTAAAAAAAGGATCCCACCAACTCGTATAGAGTTTGGTCTTGTTGTCCATTGTGGTTGGCCAAGTCAAACATGTCCAAAATGGAACCATCTGACCAACCTCACTCGCACCAACCCACCATCTTCCTTATTAATCATAAGTTTTCAACAACTCCCCACTCTATAAATTTTGCCAACCCCATCTTTCCATTTCAGGTTCACTTCCACAACCTAATCAAAAACCTACTTTCACATCTCTCTCTCACACACACATCAAAGATTCATCGAAATGGCAACCACCGGAGAAACTCAACCGGCAAAACATCAAGAAGTCGGCCACAAGAGTCTCCTTCAAAGTGATGCACTTTATCAATACATTCTGGAAACCAGTGTTTACCCGAGAGAGCCTGAAGCCATGAAAGAGTTACGTGAGGTCACTGCTAAACACCCTTGGTAAGCTTTTTTTTCTTCAAGTAACAACGTACAACTAATGAGTTGGGCATCGTGTGTTTTTAACACATGAAATATATATGTGGATATATATAATTATTTGTTTTCTAATTCCTTTTACTTGTAATACTGGATGCAGGAATCTTATGACCACATCTGCTGATGAAGGACAATTTTTAAACCTACTTCTCAAGCTTATAAATGCTAAAAACACAATGGAGATTGGCGTTTACACCGGTTATTCTCTTCTTTCCACTGCCCTCGCTCTCCCAGACGATGGAAAAATATTGGCTTTGGATATAAACCGTGAAAATTATGAAATTGGCCTTCCAATTATTGAGAAAGCCGGTGTTGCTCACAAGATTAATTTTAGAGAAGGCCCCGCGCTACCCCTCCTTGATCAAATGGTTGATGATGTAAGTATTTACAAGATTTAGAAAAAAATTGATAATTTCTGATTTATTTAAGAGAATGAATATTAATTTCAGTTTTTTGATTTACAGGTGAAATTCCATGGATCGTTTGATTTTATTTTTGTAGATGCCGACAAAGATAATTATCTTAACTATCATAAAAGGTTAATAGACCTTGTTAAAATTGGGGGAGTCATCGGTTACGACAACACACTGTGGAATGGGTCTTTGGTGGCCCCGCCAGATGCGCCACTTAGAAAGTATGTTAGGTATTACAGAGATTTTGTGTTGGAACTTAACAAAGCTTTGGCAATTGATCCAAGAGTCGAGATTTGTCAACTTCCGGTAGGTGATGGAATCACTTTGTGTCGCCGCATAAACTAATTAGAACTCATGCACCGATTCTTTGTTCAAACGTGTAAGTTCATAAATATATAAAATGATCAAATGTTGAAGTTGGCCTTTTCAGAAATTGAGAACTTAATTGTTGTATTTTTATTTAACTTCATAATCCCAAATGTATTGCGTTAATTTGTATATCATTTTCATTTACTATCAATAAAATTTGACATCATTGAACTTTAATTACGTTAAATTTTTTTTTTTGATCTCTTGATTTTCGTTGAGTTATATAGAGCGCTTCAAAAGCATTTGGTTTGTTAGTAACTGATATAATTGGAAAGAAAAGAAATTAAATTTTTAATTGGTGATATATATATTTTATAAACAGACAAAATCAAATTCATGTTTAAATTTTATGGGTAAATTTGGTAAATATAAAACAACCACAAAGTTCTAGTTAATTAGTCCAAGCTGTAGATCCACCTTTTTTCACACATCGTTACATTTAATATTATTAATTATTGTAAGAATTAACAAATAATACTATTTATAGATACATTTAACACATGGTTATTTACAAAATAAAATTAAAAGAAAAAAAGTAAAAGAGTTTTATATCAAAAGTATCCATCATCACCCATTAATTTGACATAACTTTAGAAATTAATCGCTGAAATTCTTTTTTTTTAAACATCAAAAAGTAGAAGCATTCGGGAACTACGACAATGTCATTGTCCCGAAAAGAACACCCATAAAAAAAACTTACAATTAGCCTAAATTTTAGCCAAGAGAAAAGATTTGCCGGCAAATCATCTTTAATCGAAGCAACTTCAAGTTTATGATTGTTGAAAACTTTCTTATTTCTAGTTTTCCAAATAAACCAGATTACACCCCCAATTATCATATGGAGGTTCCTTCAAAATTTCTAATAGTTTTTTTCATTTATAATCTACATATGTCTAAAATTAATATTGAGTCACATCTCTTTCAATATTCATAGTTCGTAATCGTAGTACTGCTTATCAACAAATTATACAATTAATCTAATTTGTAGTTCATTACAAAATTATTATTCAAATAAATTTGTATATTATATGGGTAAATAAATTAGTATCTATATTTAATAAGTTAAAATTAAAAAACAAAACAATAATACATGTGTCAACATAAGCTTAAGACAAATGCCAAAGACTATTTATTCATTTATTATATATATATATATATATATATATATATATATATATATATATATATAGAGAGAGAGAGAGAGAGAGAGAGAGAGAGAGAGAGAGAGAGAGAGAGAGAGAGAGAGAGAGAGAGAGGGAGGTTCCATTGAGAACTTTTGTGCATCGAGGCACAAAAGAACCTTCACTGGCCATTGGATGAAAAGAATGTATGGGTTAGATCAAATGGCAAAAGGGTAATTAAATAGAAAGTTTTATGCATCAAGTGCACATAATGAAATTCGCGGAGGGGTAAAACAGGAATTATGCAATCCTTATTTAATTATTACACTTCCAAAATTAACAACAATAATACAAATTCAAAATACGTCAAAATGCATGCATATCGTTCATCTCCTTCCAAAAATAAATCATGCATATCGTTCATCTCTTCCAAAATCAAAATACATCAAAATACAAACATGAATCGTTCGTACGAACATAAATCATGCATATCGTTCATCTCTTCCAAAATCAAGAGGGGGCTAAGAGAGAGGAGAGAGAGAGAGATAGAGAGAAAGTGGGAGTGATTTTAGGAAAGAAGTTAACGGTAATTTTCATACCAAATTTAGCTATTAATTATCTTAAAAACATTTAAATTCAAAAATAATTTCCATACATTTAATATCCCCTGAATGCCCTTTGTGCACCCTTGGTAGATAGTCCGATGCACAAAAGTTCTCAATAGAACCCCAATATATATATATATATATATATATATATATAGGTTCAAGATCTATGGAAAACCATCTTTGACTGGAAAACTGGAAAACCATATTAAATGCACATGTTCATTACAGTAAAATGTTAAATTTAATGCACAACTACAATATACATATGTTCAAATGTGCATTATTATTGACTAGTTCACATAATTTACATGTTCATTAGGATAAAATGTTTCATTTCATGCAAAATAACAATATGCACATGTTCAAATGTGCAATATGCATGAACATGTGTATATTACGCTTTTTTTGCGTGAAATGAAACATTTTGTCTTAACGAACATGTGGATGATATGAATTAGTTAATCATAATGCAATTTTGAATATATGTATATTATAATTTTACATGAAATTTAACATTTTATCATAATGAACATGTGCATATGATATGGTTTTCCAGTTTTCCAGTCTAATATAGTTTTCCACGGATCTCGACCCTATATATATATATATATATATATATATATATATATATATATATATATATATATATATATATATATATATATATATGAGTAAATAGTTATTAAAATTGTTAGTTGTATATTATTTTTTTAATATTCTTATTGAACTTCTTATTAATTTATTGGTTATAAAATATATACACTCGTTGCAACTTATAGGCACCAACAAAATCGAAAGCCGAACAATCTCATCAAATTATTATAATACACTTTTCTAAAAAAAGAAAGTTAACACAGAATCTATATATGTAATACCTAATAATCTTTTATATATATATATATATATATATATATATATATATATATATATATATATATATATATATATATATATATATATATATATATATATATATATATATATATATATATATATATATTCATCTTCTTAACTCATCTTTCCATTTAAGGTTCACTTTGTCTTTCACCACCTAATTAATCAATACCTTACTTTGATATCTCTCTCTCTCACCCACATCAGACAGCAATCGAAATGGCAGCGGCCCCCGGAGAAACTCAACCAGCAAAACATCAAGAAGTCGGTCACAAGAGTCTCCTTCAAAGTGATCGATGCACTGTACGAATACATTCTAGAAACCAGTGTTTACCCTAGAGAACCACAAGCTATGAAAGAGTTACGTGAGGTCACCACTAAACACCCTTGGTTAGTGTTTTCCCCAAACGTTGCGTCTAACACACAACATGTTAATTAATATACGTACATGTGGATATAAGTACTAGCTTGTTTTCTAATTCCTTTTACTTTTGATGTATACTTGATGCAGGAATCTTATGACAACGTCTGCTGATGAAGGTCAATTTTTAAACCTACTTCTTAAGCTCATAAATGCTAAGAACACGATGGAGATAGGTGTGTATACGGGTTATTCTCTTCTTTCTACGGCACTCGCTCTCCCACATGATGGAAAGATATTAGCTTTAGATATAAATCGTGAAAATTATGAAATTGGTCTTCCGATAATCGAGAAAGCCGGTGTTGCTCGCAAGATTGACTTCAGAGAAGGCCCCGCTCTTCCTCTTCTTGACCAAATGGTGGATGATGTTAGTACTTACAAATTTACAAGATAATGATATGCTTGTTTTCAAAAAAAATTTCCAATGCAAAAAAATAATTTTGTTTATAATGTTTTATTATAGGTAAAATTTCATGGATCATTCGATTTTATCTTTGTGGATGCTGATGAAGACAACTATCTTAATTATCATAAAAGATTAATTGATCTTGTCAAAGTTGGAGGAGTCATTGGTTACGACAACACCCTTTGGAACGGTTCTTTAGTGGCTCCACCAGATGCACCACTCAGAAAGTACGTTAGGTATTACAGAGATTTTGTGTTAGAGCTTAATAAAGCCTTGGCTGTCGATCCGAGGGTGGAAATTTGCCAACTTCCGGTGGGTGATGGAATCACCTTATGTCGTCGTATTAGCTGATCGCAATTCATGGACCCCAATATATTACATGAAAGGTTGCAGTGTCTGATGATTATTCTTTTGTAACTTTTAATATATATATCTTAAAACTTGGTAAAGAATCATATGTGTACACATGGCTTTGATGAATATTAATATTAGTTTTGTTCACTTTACCTGTTGTTTTATGTTTTCTACTTCTTGTAATGACTGGAAAATCTTACCAAAATGTAAACGTCTAATTTGTTGGCATATTGACATCAAATTTGCTTTGGTTTTGAAACATAGAAATCCTTAAAGTAAACAAAATCTTGAAAGTAATTTCATATTTAATTGAAGATGTAGGAATTCTTTTTGGAATATTTTACATGCTCCCCACTCTATTATTTTTATTTTTGGGTTAAATTCGTACAATACTAATGTACTATTTCAAATATATCGATATGTTACATGTATTTCTCTCTCCATATTATACATGTACTTTACTTTTCCTTTCCAATATGTCCAGTTAAAAAATCAGGCTCAGGCTCTATTTGTATGAAAATCTGAATTCTATGTAGAAATGTATCATATAAATATGGAAAACTATAATATATATACCATATCAGCAGGGCCAACCCTTGGGGGGGGGGGGGGGGGGCATGAGTTACCACTCAGGGCATTAAACAATGAAATGACATCATTTTTGCAGTCCAATAAGTAATATATTAGACTTACACATGTATTTTTTTAATTTTCAGCTCAATAAATGACCAAAACATCTTAAAAAAGGTGTGTTGTATTTTTAAAAAGACATTATTTTTATATCTTGGTCAAAAGCAATTTAAAAAAATAGTATGTTGTAAGTTTGAATTTTTTAAAAAGACATTTTTCTTTTATCTCGTCCTGGATATAAAAATACTCAGCATCGACTCTGCATATGAGTAAAAAAAAAATATTCATGTATCATATCGATGCATTAAAAAAATAATTAGCATTGGACAACGTTAACCCATAATTTTATTATACACCCCGTCTGTCTTCTTTCTATTCCCTGCCCCACATATCACTTTACCACATATTATCTCCCTCTAAATTCTAAAAAGAGGGGTGGCATATAAACCTATTTTTGGGGCAAATATGAAAATGGTATGGTTCATGATCAACTGTAAACCATTATGTATGTATGTTTATTTTATCATGGCTATTGTACGTACTAGTCTTCGCCGTTTATATTAGGGGTGACAATTTTGACCCAACTGACCGAACAGTTAAATGGACTCATTGTAAAAAACTTAGATAACACATAAGTTTTTCTAAAAATAAAAATTTATAAAACGTGTATTAAAAAATTTCAAAATTATGTAAATTTTATGAATTTTGGTCGTCAACTCATTTACTTGAACATTTTGATTTAAATATTTTCAAAATTATGTAAACTAAGGATTTAACATTTTGATTTAAATATTTTTATGTTAATATGTTTGGATTCAAATTTATTATTTTATTTATTATTTTAATATTTTGTAACATTAATATGTTTCAATTAAAACTTAGTATTTTATTCATTTTGTTTTAATTATTTTGTTACTTACTAAATCTCGATTTAATTGTATTTCAAATAAAGATACATAGATTTAACATTTTATTCATTTTCATTTAAATATTTTCTACGTTTTTAAGTTTTGACTTAAATTTGAAGAAAAATATATACACAAATATTTTATTCATTTTTAACTTAAATATTTGTAACGTTGATACATTTCAAATTAATTATAATTTTGAAGTAAAAAATATATAAATATTTATTTGTTTTGATTTAACGAAACATATATGTTTTGGATTATATACTTTGATAGATGCATTTTGCTTTATACTTTGTAATTAAATCGAAACATATTAATCTAACAAAATAATCAGAATAAAATGAATAAAGTGGTAGTGTAAATAAAAACTTATTATAACAAAAATATTTAAATTAAAATGAATTAATTCCAAATATAATTAAAAGAAAACGATTGCACGAGTGCCAATATACGTAACAAAATAATTAAATTAAAATGTCTGAATTTTTATACTTTTCTCATAAAAATTATAATTAAATAAAATATATTAACATAATTAAATATTTATATGAAAATGTATAAAAGACAAAAGTGTACAAATATTTTTACAAATAAAACATAAGATCTACAAAATTTTAAAAAATAAATCTAAAATATAAAAAAGACGTAAATTAAATAAATTTAAATATTCAAATTAAAATAATTCTAATAACAAAACAAATATATTTTAAGAAATAATAATAATAATTAGTTTTCTAAATTAACATTTTTAAATTTAAACATAAAGTAAAATTTTATGTAAAGGACTAAAGTTGAAATTAATTTTCATAGTTGAGGGACCAAATTGTTATTGAGAAAATGACAAAACCGCCATTTAAAAAAAAGTTAAGAGAAAGAGAGACCATTTTTGCAAGTAAATAGTGTTTTGAGGACCATTTATATAATTTTTAAAGATCAGAGACCATATCCATAATTTCGATGAAACCACAGGGACCATTTCTGTAATTTACTCTTTTTATTATTTTATAAATATGTTATTAAGTTTAAATGAAATACCAAACATAGTTTATGATCAATAAAAACCCACCAAAACCAAATCACAAAAAGAAGAAATCAAACCTACTAATTACGGATTAATTCGTAGAATAAATATATTTTTTATATAATATTGTTTAAGGTTACTTAAATGCATATTTATGTAACCTTTTATCTCATTTTTATCGTTTTACACAAAAAATTAATTTTTTTTATCAATCGTAATTAACTTTTGTTCAAATAACTTATCATGTATTATCATTTTGAGCAATTATAAATGAAATTATAAGTAAACTCACCATACCGGCCTCTATTTCAAATATATGTATTAATTTCTTACATTTAAAATATTATTTTTAGCTACAACTAGAAAAACTGCAAACATGAAGGATCATTTTTCTTAATTAAAGCATTGTATTTCATTGCTAAATGAGGTTTGCAACAAAATTAACAACGAAGATGCATCGTGTTCATCTTCGTCTTCATCATGTTCATCGAGTTGTATATGATAAATTCACATGGGCAATTCTATACGCACACCCCCGCCCCTCGGTTGCTAATGATACACCCCCTTCTTAATGTGAGAGAAGATTAACTTTTAATCATTGAGCCAAACGTAATTAATAAAAAATCATGTGAGTAAGAGGTGTGTGATTAGTAAAAATTAAGGAAAATAGTGTGTACATATATCAATACCCATTCATATTGTGTACAAATCATCTTCCAAGAAAAATGATGTATTGATAGAAATTTTAAAAGATCTTTACTTGTAAAAGAAATTGTTGGTATATTTAAGAGCTATATTTAGCATTTTCGTTATTAAAAAAAATTACTGTATTCATGAGTTTAAAGGATGAAGGGATTTATGATTTATAAAGGTAAAAAAATTATTGTTAGAAGTTCTTGATTTAAAAAAGATTCTATGTTTAATAAAATCCCAGTTTTTTTAGTTTAATACCATACTAGGTTTTTTTTATGAAAACATGTTTTTATATTCTTTGTGCTTTTTATCCTTTCATGTTTCTTTTAGAAAAATTCTTAAGTTAAATTTTTAATATTTTGGTTTAATGAAATTTGACCATTATAACCGGGTTTTCAGTTTTTAAGAACTTGGTTTACTAACTATAATCGAACTCTAATAGCAAAAGTTCATAAAACCAAAAAAACATATGAATTTGAAAATTTTTCTAAAAAAATGGAGTAATGAAAACATAAAAGCTATGAAAACATGTTGATTTATTTTAAAAAAGATTTTCTTTTTCTTAATTTTTTATGATGTGTAAATTTAACAATTCCAGTCGGTTTGGATCGTGTCAAAAATGTTAACATTTGGTGTGGGTTTTCAGTCTCGCAAACGGAGTCCAAGGCTATCAAGCATAACGAGCGAGTGACCCATACGCTTTTCTCCGGTATCATTTTTCATCTGTCTGTTTATATGATTATTCATCCCATCGTTTTGCATTATATATTTATTGCACAATCAACACTTAATTTGTGTATCCTTTTGTTTTTTTTTAAATCGTAATCGACGCATTACTTTACTCGATTCAACTTTCTTCGTTCCAAACTCATGGATGTTCTTCCGGCCTAGGGTTTATGTTTCATTAATGGAATTTCCATATTTCACCTGAATTTCGTATAAACCCTAACCGGGAAGTGAGTACAACAATCTACTGTTACTGTGTTAATACTTAATATAATATGTGCATCTACCTTCTTCATCTTCCAGTTCCAGAATCACGATTCACGAGTTAATTAGTAATTTTTTTCATTCAATAAATGTTTTGCAGCTAGAAAGACTGTCAGTTATGGCTAAATTTAGTGAGAAAATAGCACAACTGGGGTGGTTTTGTGGATCATCTTTAACAACAGCTGTTGCTGGGAGGACCTTTTTTCCTGCTCTCAAAACTTCTATTAAATTAAACAACCACAATTTTATCTTTCCAAAAACTCAGGTGTTGTACCGGTGTTGGTGTTGCAGAGCAATGTCCAAGACCAATGGGACCTTATCTTCTCCTTCGCTTGTCGTACCGAGGGAAAACATCAATTTAACCGATAAAGAGAGGCAGATATTTGATCGGTTGCTTCAAGTTCTTTATCATTTTAATCTTGAAACACAACTTCGGGTTGCAGGTGGGTGGGTCCGAGACAAGCTTCTTGGAAAAGAGTGCTACGATATTGATATTGCTCTTGATAATATGTTGGGTAGAGAGTTTTGTGAGAAGGTGAATGATTACTTGGTGTCAAAAGGTGAAGAAACTCAAGGATTTGGTGTTATCCAAAGCAATCCGGATCAGTCTAAGCACTTGGAAACAGCAAGGATGCGACTCTTTGATGTCTGGATTGATTTTGTGAATTTGAGATCCGAAGATTACACTGAAAACAGCCGAATTCCAACCATGAAATTTGGTTCTGCAGAACAGGATGCATATAGAAGGGATTTGACCATTAATAGCTTGTTCTATAACATTAACACCTGCTCGGTTGAAGATTTCACAGGGAGAGGACTTGATGATCTGAAATCTGGTAAAATTGCGACTCCTTTACCTCCTAAAGAAACATTTTTGGATGATCCTTTGAGAGTTCTTAGAGCAATTCGTTTTAGTGCCCGGTTTGAGTTTGAAATGGTTGAAGAGCTAAAAGCTGCAGCTTCTGACAATGATGTGAAATCTGCCATTGCCGATAAAATCAGCAGAGAACGTATTGGTCACGAGGTAGATCTTATGGTATGTGGGAACCAACCCGTTAAAGCAATAGCCTGCATGTCTGACCTTGGATTGTTCTGGGTTGTCTTTACGCTTCCTCTAAATTTTGAGCCTCCAATATCAGAAGAACATGATAAGATTTGTGTCGGTTATATGGATGCAGCATGGAGACTTATGCATGCTGTGGGACATTTTACCTTCAACGACGAAGAAAGGAGACTGTACCTGTATGCAGCATTGCTCCTTCCACTTAGGAAAACCATCTACGGAGATAACAAAAAGAAAATCGTATCAGCCGTGAACTACATTTTCAGAAACTCCCTTAAGCTCAAAGCTAGTGATGCTGATGATGTCATCAGATTGCACAATGCAGTTGAGAAATTCTCGTCTTTAATTCCTTCCATGATGTCAAGTGAAGGTTTGCAACAACCTGCCGAGGTTGGTTGGAAATCAGATATCATTGATGTTCCTGTTTCTTTAAAAATGAGAATCTTGTTGGGGTTGCTTCTCAGGGATGTCAAAGATTTGTGGCGGGCTGCATTGATGCTATCGACCCTTTTAAGCAAAGATGATGATCACTCTTGGGTCGAGAGTATTGTAGATAAAATTCAAGTATTTAAAAAGGGGGAGGAGGAAATCTTGAAACTAGGTTTAGATAAAGTGTGGGAGATCAAACCTTTGATTAATGGGAGGGATATAATGAAAGTTTTACAAGTTAAAAGCGGAGGTCCAGTTGTTAGTGAATGGCAGCAAAAACTGATACAATGGCAGCTCGCTTACCCTTCTGGTAACGTAGAGGAATGTATTGATTGGATGACGAGGGAATCACAGTTGAAGCATTCGACAACGTGAAATGTTTAATAGTAACACAGCTACTGGCTTGTTCCCGAGAAAAAGGAAATTTTAGGACGTGAAGAGAGGCATCCAACTTTTTGGATATATATAACAAAAAGATTTCATGAGTAGCAGTTTTGTTAAGATAGATGCATTTTGTGCCAATGATTCCCCACAATCAATACATGATTTGTTTCTAATTCATATGCATAAATTTGATTGTAAGATTGGGTTTAGACTTTTAATGATGCTCTCGATGATTATTAGATGAACAAGGGCACGACCAGTCTAAAACCAGAGATTGACGCACTTAACTATTGCAACTATTATGGCTTTTTGGTACCACATAGGCATAGACCAAGAAGAACGAGAATCATAACTTTGAACGTATTTTTACCCTAAAATCAAAAGAATTTATGTAACACCCTCCCCGATCCCGGAAATGCCACGTCATTACAATACACAGGTGGCAGCATCGCAATGCTCTATTAAACACATGTCACAGGATAAACAGAATTCACTGATAATTTCAAACTTTTACATAAACACTGTTAACATATAATCCACTAATCACATAAGCTGAACTGTACAGATCGCTACACGAAACTAGCACAAAGCCTTCCAGATAATCCCTGCTCCCAGATCTACAAGCACAGCTACTAATCCCGCCACTGATACCCTGAACATGATGGACTCGAATACGTAAGCTCGGAAGC
Organism: Centrapalus pauciflorus; assembly: GCA_020465985.1. NCBI lineage: Eukaryota > Viridiplantae > Streptophyta > Magnoliopsida > Asterales > Asteraceae > Centrapalus > Centrapalus pauciflorus. The sequence goes on along the minus strand of JAANYP010003248.1, from coordinate 860,492 downwards.
TCGTGAGTACTCGAGGGTTAGACTCTGCACAGTAAACACATAGCATGCGAACACGTAGCACATACACACAACACAAGCTCAATCTCTGTCTCTGGCAATCATCAGTATAAAGCAGGAATGAACACTCAGCATAAGATCCGAAGCCCTGCACACAATATCACTGAAGGGGACTCCTCCCCAGCTAACGACCGTGTGCACCGGTGGTTAGCCACAACCCTGTAGCACGGGCGCGAACCGGCTACAGGCCCTGCCGTGTATACACGCTCCAAGGACTGTTAGGGACAGTCAACCCACGCGATCTCACATCGCGAATCACCGTCCGTATGGAACTCATCACGGACCCCCGGACTGGATCTCATCTCATGCACATATATAACACATATGTGGGAAATAGAATCATACCTGGCGCCCACGCCCCTGTCTCATTCACAATACACAATATACACATATACAAAGCTAACTGCACAATCATGACTCGGAAAACAGTCCCGCGGTTTTAGAAAAGAACTCGGGTACTCACCTGATCGATCCACTAATCCCGAAATCTCTGACTCGGCTCGATTCGCTGACTCGTCCCTGAAATTACACACGGATCCCACTTGTTAATACAAATCCCACGAACACATATCGCAAACTCATAATGAACATAAACCCGACTCCAAAATCCCCATAATTAATCCCAACCGAAACCCCGAAAAACCGATCAAAATCCGAATCACAATATATCCGACCCAAAACAAACCCAACGGAACCCCGGAAGCTTAATTCAAACCCAACTCGACAATCTCAAATAAAATCCAACCCCAAAAACTCACAAACCCGACCCCTAACAGCATCCGCCCAAGCCTGGCCCCTGGCCCCTCGAACGCGTCGCGGCTCCCTCCGAGCGCGCCGCGCTTTCAGCGCTGGCCATCGTCCCTGTTCGCGTTTCAGCTTCTGTCCAGGAGTGCAAAACTCCATTTTTACCCGATTTTTAGCCACAATACCACACCAAATTGATATATAACTTCACTACTCTATTTACACAACCAAATCCACAAACCCCTAACATATATCATGAATTAACCCATGAAATTTCAAACTTTCTTACCTTTGGAAGCTCAAGAACACCAAGGATGGAGAAGAAGACCAAGATTCAGCAACTAGTTTCTTGCTGGATTCACACATCACACACACGCATACACTTAACACACACTTCACACACTTGCACACTTTCTTAATGTGGAAGGAAAGCAAAAGAGAAGTACGTACTTATCCCTTTCTCAATTAAATAGGTTCCGAACCCGCTAAATCCAAACCCGATATCACTTTTTCAATATTGATACCCCTTTAACCCATTTAACTCCACGAACCCAAATATATAATTAATCCACTAATATTATAACTCGGAGACACGTAACCCATAAACCCGACACGTATAATCCACTACTCGGGATCTCATTGGCTCAACACGATAATAATATATTAAGTATCCACTAAAATAATTACACGCAATTATCACGAAAATGGGATGTTACAGTTTATATAAAATGGTGTTCAAAATCGGATATCCGAATTTTCGGATAGTGAATTTTGCTATCCGAATCAGAAATTTCGGATATCCGATATCGGATTATCCAAAAATTCATATTTTTTAAAAATTTTTTTAAAAAAATTAAATCAAATATTTTAGATATCTAAAATACAAATTCATATATCCAAATACATTATAAAGATAAATATATCACAAACTAAATGCATCCGGAAACTAAAAAAAGATTATAAAAACTAAAATATATAAAACATTAGTAAATAAATCTATAATATCAAAATAAAACTCAAAAATGTACATTAGAATAATAATAAACACTCAAATATTATGTAAATAATCAATACGAAAGACATAAAATAATTTAAAATAAAATAATTTTATTTTGGATTTTCGGATATCTGATCATCCGAATATCCGAAAACCTGGAATTTTACTATCCGAATCCGAAGTTTCGGATCGGATTTTTATTTCGAATGCTCGGATTCGGATTTTTATGAACACCCCTTATTAGGGGAAAAACTTATTGTAAAAACACTCTTTTTACACTATTTTAGTGTAAAATTATAGTGGGCAACATTGAGAAAGACTATAAAAAAGGAGACAAGAAATGTACTACACATAAGAATAAAGGCAGGCAGACAGGCCCATCAGCCGATATGTTTAGAGGTCAATACTACTAGTTTAATTCAGATACAGCAAAAAGAACAAATGACAGCCCATTGCAATTGGTGGGTTGATGTATGTTTTACAATCAGTATCTCCCCAAACCTCAACACATTAAATAAAAGCGAAAACAAAAGTTGGCAGCAGCACAGAATGGGGTTTGAACTAGGCACCTTCTGCAAGGGTTCTCTTGGATGTACTGATGTAAAGAACTGCAAATTCAAAACAAAAATCAATGCAAGGACTAAGGAGTCACCTTGTTTCGTTGTAAAAACTAACAACTTACCGTTGTTTCCTCGAATAAATGCATCACCGTATTTGTTTTTCAGTTGTCCATTAACATATTCTTCCGTTTGCTCCATTGCTATGTTCATGTATCCATCCAAGCATGCCAAGATACCTGCACCATGAGTGAAATGCAAATCACAACGGATTAAAAGACCTCATGTCATGTCTGCTGTTAAGATCTATGTGGCAGGCACTTCCGAAGTTGTAAATCAATTGGAATTAAAAGTCTGTTGAACACGCTACCAAGCTGCATTCAGGTTGTGTTTTTATCAACTAATGGATTATTGTTCAAGTCAAAGACATGTCACAACCACCATTTCTAATTATTTCAGTGAAAACAAGGTTAAACAGAAAACTAGTTCAATTCAGAGGGTGTTTGGATTTGCGTTTGAAAAAATGCTGTAGCGTTTTGGAAACTAATAATCAGATAATTGCTGTAACAAAAAGTGCTGCAGGAAATGTAGTGTTTGGTTTAGCTTCTGCTGTTTGATATCATAATTATCAAATAATCAGTTTCTTAAGTGTTTGGATTTGCCTTTTTACTTGTAAAATGACCAAATAATCACTTATTAAGCAAATAAGCTACAATTTTTAACTTATGAAAAAGTGTGGTAGGACAAACGCTAAACGCAAATAATCACTTATTAACGTATGTAATCCAAACACTTTAAACCAATTATTTGCGTTATTGTAACGTAATAAGCTGATAATCACGTTTATAACGCAAAACCAAACACCCTCTCAGTCTTTTTCTGAAATTTTTCCGGATTTCATTTGGTTTTCAGTTTTCAATATTATAACTATGTACTGGTAACTCTAATTTGATGTTTTCTAATGGTTTTCCAACCTTCAAACCACGGCCACGTTCATCAGACCATAAGAGTGGACAATATGGGAGCCCCGCTATCACTGTGGCTTACCACCTAGCATTTTTCCCGCCAGGAACATCGCCCCAGGGTTGGCGGCCCCGCCCGTCGGTGAGGTCCAGCGGCCTCTCGCCCCTCCTGCGGATTCTCTCTCTCTCTCCCCCTCACTCTTCTCTCTCTAAAAATTAATTGGGTTAATGGGTATTGGAATATATAGTTGAAAATGGTGTGTAAATGTTTTAACATGGAAATTGTGGGAAAAAAAAAGAGCTGATGTTGCGCTGACATGTCCAAAATGGTGAATTTGGGAGGGGTGAGTACACTGCCCACCCTAACAACCATCAACCGGTACACATCCACCCCCTTCATCACCATGACACCATTCATTGTCGTTCATCAACTCTAAACCCTTACCATACAAACAAGAGATCAATGCAGAATTGCAGAAATCAGTCTCAAACAGAAATTGATTTCATTCAGTCTCAAACAGAAGTTGAAACCGATTGACAAACAAAACGTAACCATAAATGAAGAAAAGAGAGATGTGTAGAGAGTGAGAGAGAGGACTAGTGACGGTTATTGATCACCGGCGTTGGGCTCTGTGGTGGAGGTTCTCGATTTGTGGAGAGAGAGCGAGAGAGACGATTGAGAAAGAGGGGGGATTAGGGCTTATCACTGGATCATGTTGCTCATTTTCTTCATTGTATTTCCTCTCACGCCAACCTCCTTTCCCTCTCGATATGCTAAATCCCTCTATATCTTGCTACAAGCCCATCGATCTCTCTTTTCTACTTCTCGATATGCTCCTTTTCTCCTTTACATCTCCGATCACTTTTTAGGGTTAGGCAACAAGTCTTTGGAGGTGGTGGTATGATCGTGCAGTGGTTTTTGTTGTGCGATTATGTGGTGGCTCTTGTGGTGGACTGATGGTGTGGGTATACAGAGAAAGAGAAGGGTGGAGAGAGATAAAAGGTGAGGAGAAATGTGAAAGGAAAATGCACATGAGGGTTTTGAACATGTTTTCTTTTCTTAACTTTGTTTTCTGGAAAACGATAATATTTTTGGTTTTACAAAAAACTACAAAACAAAACTCTTTGTTACTAAACAGCCCTGCTTTTCTGAACCAAACAATCATACATAATGTTTGATTTGACAGACACATTCACATTGGTGGTTTCACTTTTAAAAAAAAAATATATAATAATCGATCCTGAAAAACCAAGTTGCAAGATCATCTTGCTCTTTTCCTTGCGTCTGAATCTCCAAAGGCTATCCTTGAAACAACAGTAAATGAGACTAAATGACACTGCTTCAATTACAGAAAATTCTTAAGCAGCATGCATGTTATAACCTCTTCACAGATAATAATAGCTTGCATGATGCCTAGATTGGAGGAGAGGGAGGGGGCGAGGAAGTGGCTAGGTTTCTCCATAATCAGCCAAAAATACTTTGAAAAAAAAAATGAAGTGGCCATTAAGTTGGATTAGGGCCATTAGATATGATTTTCAGCACAACAAGCATACCGAGTAATTTGATTGGGCAATAATATGAAGAGAACTCAAAAGTAAAAGCAGATGCTTTTGCAGGATTTTAAGGAACTCATATTTTTGTTCTAATCTTTCCTTGTTGGTTATCCGGTAACACAAACAACAAACTTAAGAGATTGTCTTGAACACCTTCAGTCAGTCAGTTCCCCCCTTTAATCCTTTTTTCCTCACCCCAGTATATACAAGTTCAAATACCACTGTTAAATATATGTTACCATGTGATTATATATAACTTCTTACAAACTAACACACTAGCATTTAGCCAATTAGGGGAATCAAATTAGCCATTGGTAATAAGAGAAGAAATCCCTCAACCATTGTTATGCTTTCAGTGATCAATTACATGGTTACATATCTCTATATACATGATAAGTTAATAAATAATAACGCTTGGGTTCTAAAAAAGTAAAACAGAGTAGGTGAATTAAGGATGAAATTGAGCATATGTTTAAACAAACTCATAAGCAATACATTTAACTATTTAAGTAGATATATAATTACCAGATGATGTATTGGTGTATACATATGAGAAAAGGAAATTTGATACTATAAAATTCCGATGCAATTATGATATCAAAAGACCAGTTCCATTGTTCCAACGACACTATTATTTCTAAAAGAACTGGGAGGTGACAACACTATCTCCTGGATGAAACATGTGGACTGACAGACGCAAGTCGATTAATCCCCGCACAATTTTTTTTCAAACAAACACTCAAACTCAACAATCAATTGTCGCCCTAAGTAGTAGGGGATTAATATCAAAGCTAGGAAGATGATTATGGGGCTGTTGCTACTTGCTAATTGAAGCAGTTGATGAAGCATTGTTAGTATATGCCTTTTCATGTGAAATTCTTACCAAGTTTGGGGTCACCATCACGATTCGGAGACACAATCAGATTTCTAACAACAGAAATACATAATTGAGTGACTAGTAAGAATACAAACCTCGATAATCGACGCCGGAATTCAGTTTGACAACAACAGGTCTACCACGAATGGATTTGAGAAAATCGGCGGGGGTTTTGGTTGTTGATGAGGCTTTTTCTCCTGCTGCTGCTGCTCCACTCATGATTTGAGGCGACTTGAAATATTCGGTAGTTGTGGTAGACGAGAAGAACTGAGGATGCAGAATGATCGCAAAAGACTGAGCAGGTTTTTTTAGGGTTTTGAAGGATTAAGGAAGAGGAGGATTATGATGACCTGTACTGAACCGACGCCCCGGGTGATACTGAATATTATTGAGACATAAAATTAGGATTAAATAATGATATTGATACCGGTATTTTTGGTATCGGATCAGTTAAAACTAGTTTTTATATTTATTACACAAAGTTAATATAAAAGTTAATAGCAAAACAATTAAACGAACTTAAAATCAGAATCAACAAATAAAGTTAATACTAAAACTAATAACGAATATTACCATCAAAACCAATAATTATAGTTAATATTAAAACCAACAAAAAAGTTAATCATCCGAGTGTATGTGTCAGTGTGTGTATATTGGTACAAATTCAATATCTATTTAAATGCAATAGATAAATATAATTAGATATATAAATGGGATAATTACTAAAATAGCCAAATCTCACACCTTTATTCACTTTTTAGCCATTTTATATACATTTTACCAAAATAGCCACAATTTACGTGACCACATTTACGTGATAGCCACAATTTACGTGATTTGTACTTTTTTTCATTTTTTTAATGCATTACGTTACAAAAGGTGTTTGGTCACGTAAATTGTTGTACTTGGTCACGTAAAGTGTGACAAGACATCCCACCAAACATTCATGGGGAAGGAGCAAAAATGGTCACGTAAAGTACAACAATTTACGTGACCAGACACCTTTTGTAACGTAATACATTAAAAAATGAAAAAAAAGTACAAGTCACGTAAACTGTGGCTATCACGTAAATGTGGTCACGTAAATTGTGGCTATTTTGGTAAAATGCATAAAAAGTGGCTAAAAAGTGAATAAACCCTTGAGAAATGGCTATTTTTGTAATACAAATATCAATTTTAAATATAAATATAAATTTGTTAATTGGTCATATACTGGTACCGTATTGGGTGGTACTGAATTTTTTTGAGATATGATATTAATACCAAATAACGAACTGATTATAGATTTTCGATACTGATACAATATCGATCCCTATGGTCTATACAATACCGATTCGGGTAAAAAAAAACCTTACCCCTAGACTGTACCTCATATATAATTCGATGACTCCATCCATTTATTAAATAAGTTTATTTTACTTGAATATAGTTAATAAAGAAATATGTATAATATAAAGTTAGAAATAATTTGATTCTTTTTCTATATCTAGTTTATAAGATTTTTCAAACTTGTTATTTGAATAATTTTAATAAAAGTTGTTAACAAAAAGTTTGTATAAAGTATAGTTAAAAATAGAAATTTAGTTATTTAAAACAAGGTTTGTTATGAAAAAAACCAACATGTTTTCATGTTTTTTTGCGTTTTCGTCCCTCCATGTTTATTTTCCCATAAAAGTCCTCAACTTATTTTTTTTTCTTTTTGGTTTAGTGAAATTTTGACATTAAAATCCGGTTTTTCAGTTTTTAAAAACTCGGTTCACAAATTATAACCGGGATCTAATGTCCAAATTTACTAAACCAAAAAAAAATAATAATAATAACTTGAGATTTTTTATAGAAAAAATTAACATGGAAGGACGAAAACGCAAAAAAGGTGAAAATATGTTGGTTTTTTTATAATAAACCATTTAAAACAATACAATAATAATAATATTATTTCTCATAACTATTATTACATTTTTATTTATAAAGTTTTTTGTGATTTTTTTTTAAAATTTATAATTTTAATTGGTACAAATTAAAATTTAGTTTGTGTGTACGTGTGTGCAATATTTATGTATTATATATACATACAATTACGTAATGGTCTAGACCAATTACAATTTTTTTCTTTCTTTTTTTTTTTTAATTTTAATTTTAAATTTTTCATAATACACCCTCATCTTAGTGTTATATTTTATTTAACCCTTTTATTTTGATAAATTTTCATTTAATTCTCTTTTAACAATTATTATTACAACATTTTCTTACATATTTAAAATTATGATTTTAATTATACATATGTTTGTAGTTTTCTTTTGAAACTATTATGTTATGTTTAATATATTGTATAAAAAAACTTTTATATTCAGATGCACAATACAAAATTCCAATGAAATTGTTTTATAATTAAAATGTAACTATTTAAAATGTAGATTTTTTTATTAAATATGATCATATATAACATTGAACATTAGTATTATTACGTTGCAAACTCTAATCGAAGTATTACAGACATTACCGTTATAAATTTAATTGATTTGTCCGTAAAACCAATAAATTAAATTGACAACCAACCTAATCAATGTCAAAATTTCAAATTATGGTTATGAATTTTTGATTAATTAATTCTGGTTCCGATCCGATTTAATACGACATGGTTTGTAATTTTAGCATTGCAAAATCCAGAAAACCAATGATAAGAACCGACTAACGGTATCATTTGTCTTGCTTCTTGAATCTATACGGCTTTCCATTTTTATTCTTCGATGTTGGTTCAGTTGTGTTTCGTTGTTTGAAAAGTATTTTTTAATTGTTTTTATATTTATTTTTGTAAATAACATTTTAGACCCCGCAGCAACGCGCGGGTGCTGAATAACTCGTTTATTACAATAGAAAAATATATTATAAAATATGTATTTACTAATTATATATTACTTTTTAAACATTTAATGTTTTTATGACCTTTATTTATTTTATTATATTTTAATCCCATAAGGTTAGTTTAGCTGTTGACTCCTCAAGTTCCTTAAAGGGATAATTGCGTAAAAAACCTTAAAGTTGGACCATTTTTGTGATTAAAACCCCAAACCAGATTTTGTTGCACAAAAAACCTATAACCGGTAAAATCTTTTGAAATTAGGACTTAACCGGTTATAATAGGTTGCTATGATTACATGGCACACACGTGGCGTCCACATGGCAAACCTGACTTACGTGGCGCCTACGTGGCACTACATGTATAATTCTTAAACTGAATTTTTGCGTAAAAAACCCCGAAATTGGTGACTTTTTCGATTAAAACCCTAAACTATATTTTTCTCACCTCTAACCTGTAACATCCCGGATTTGAGCCTGGTACGTGGATTTAATTTATTGGCTCATTATTTTAATAATTATTGCGTGTTCCAATTAAATTCCATTTCGTGGATTTAACGTGTCGAAACCGAGTGATACGTGTCTCCGAGCTATTAATTAGCGGATTAATTATCTCCTTGAGTTCGTGGAGCTAAATGGGTCCATTTGATATTAATGTTAAAAAGGTGATATCGGGTTCGGATTTATCGGGTTCGGGGTTTGTCTAATTGAGGAACTGGATATATATGAAGGTCTGTGACCTTATCTCCTTCATTCTTCCCTCATCTAAACTTAGAAAGTGTGTGTGTGAATTGTGTAAACCCTCCAGCAGAAAAGTGAAGCCAAGCAGTCGAAATTGAAATCAAGTTGGGTGCTGTACCTTGCTTCATCTTCTTCCTCCTCCCTTTGTGTTTTTGAGATCTTGAAGGTAAGAATTCTTGATTTTGATAGCTAGAGTTTGAAATATGCTTGTGTTATGTTGGGGAATTTGGTCCTTGTGGTTGTATGGGTCGAATATGATTGAGTTAGGTGTATTTTTGCTGTTGAAATTGAGTATAGAAGGGCTAAAGACCCCTGGTTCAGCTATGGAGTTCGAAGGTCAAGACTGGGAGCAGGCGCTTGGTCGCGGCGCGACGCGCAGGGGGCCGCGGCGCGACGCGCAGAGGAAATTGGGCGCGGCGCGAGGTGCAGGGGCTTAGCGGCGCGAGCCGCGGCCTGCAGGAAAATCCGGTTTGATTCATTTGGGGAGGTTTGGGGGGATTAGTGTGTCGATTTCCTTCGGGATATTGTTGAATTGAGTTGTTTGGGATATTGGGTCTCGATAGGGATTCCGAAAAAGGGGTTTCGGGGATCGGTTAATTATCCGGGGTTGTGTCTCGGGTTATGTTAATTGCGATAGTTATGTTTGACCTGAATTACATGGTTATTGAGTTGTGTTAACGTGGAGAATTCGTGACGATTACAGGTTCTAGCCGATCACGTGCCGAGCCGCATTGAGAATTCCGAGTTTCGAATCAAGTTTCGGGTAGTCGGTGAGTACTCGAGTTCTTTTCAAACGCACGTGCATTCTTTCGAGTCGTCTATGTGATTGTGATATATATGTGTATGAGACTGTGATAGCGCGCAGGTATGAGCTTCTCTACCCTATACGTGCTATATGTGTTTGAATTGCAGGTGTCCGCGATATGTGATCGCGCAGGCTGACTGTCCCTAACCAGTCACGAGATATGAGGCTGTATATATACGACAGTGATATTGCCAGGTCGCTCCTGTGCCTATTGAGTAGCTAACCGCTGCTGTGTGCGGCCTGTTAGCTGGGGAACGTGGTCCCCTTTTGAGCAGAGATACGTGTTATGCATCGAGTTGCATATATGTGACGTGATATGTGTGTGAGTACTCGTGTGTTGTGTATAATTTATGTGCTGACCTGCAGAGTCTAACCCTCGCGTACTCACGAGCTGTCCAGCTTATGTTTTCGAGTCTTCTGTGTGTCAGGCAGTCACACCGTGGGGTCGCAGCCACAGCCGCAGCAGCCGAAGTAGAGATTGGGGCAGTTAGAGTTGCGTGCGTTGACTGTCTTGTTGATATTGGTTTTGGAACTGTTGTATCTGATCTACTTATGTATGTTAACAGTAATCAGTTACGTTTATGTATCAGTGTTAGTTTATGAGACGATGTATGGCTTCGTGACAAAGTTTTAATTAGCAGTGTTTTCCGCTAATCCTGTGACATGAGTAACTTGAGATACTTGCGTTATTGCCACCTGTGTATTGTATTGACGTGGCATTTGTGTGAGAATTGTGGGTGTTACAAACCAACAATAATATTTACATTTTCTTTTTTTCTCTACCGCCGACAACTCCGATTACTCTATCTCCTCTTTATGTTCAGTGTTATTTATTTTATGTATGTATGTTCGATTAACTTTTGACGTTTAATCTTGAATTTTAGTTTCAATTGTGCCGATGGAATCGATTTCATTTTGTGTTCACGAGTTGCATTTTTAGGTTCAGCTTTATGTTCAATTTCATTTATTTATATTCCATTTGTGCATTGGGAAACAAATTCTTTGTTTGACAAATAAAAGTTTAATAAATATCCATGTCATCAAAATGTAATCAGTGAAGACTCAATTTTAATTAACTTTGCTGGTTGGAGGTTTTTTTTATCAAATTAATAATGATTTGGTGTTTTAATTGAAAAAACTAAACAAGTTGGAGGTTTTTTACGCAAAAATCTATTTAAAAGTTTTTGCACGTCAGCAAGTTGCAACCGGCTAAACCGGTTGCAAGTCGGATTTTTTAAAAAAAGCTCAAATTTACAATGCTTTAACCGGTTGGAGGTTTTTTGTGCAATGAAAAATAGTTGGGGGTTTTAATAGCAAAAATGGTCCGACTTAGAGGTTTTTTGCGCAATTTCCCCTTCCTTAAATAAGGTATTGTGTTCTCGGAGCACGTTTGAACTCATTAGGATTACTTATATTTATAAAAAATTTATACACATAAAATTTTTAATTTTCTATATAGATAGGATAAGATTTAAATTTATTTTATTGATTCATATAAATAAACTTAATCCATCGATGGGACAAGACATAGCAATAATGATTCTCTTTTATCATACATGACATAAAATATAAAAGTTAATTAAAAAGAATTAATATTGCTCACCCTACTTTAATAAATTAAAATTTCTACAAAGTGCATTCAATAGTTTATTAAAAACGTTCTAACATATTTTAAAATCAGTTTAATTGTTTTTTTCCTTGTATCTTCTTTATTATATTCAGTTTTGTTCATTTGCCTAAGCAAAAATTGTTGAAAATTAACAACTTTGATTAAAAATTCCAACTTTCTTATACTAATTTAATCAGTCACTGCAAAAGTTTATATAAAAACAAATTGTTTCATGTGTACACTTACCGTAAACTTTGGAAGATATATGCACACATGGTAATAGGCTGAGATGGGACTGAAATGTCATTTCCTATCCTTATCACAGCTTCTTACTCATATATCCCTTTCCCATTGGAAAGTGAGGTTATATCCTCATTCACGTCTCAATAGGAAATTGGAGATTCCCATCGAGAAATTGAATTTTTAATATCATAAGAGATTAATATTTTCACACTATAAATATTAATAGTAGAAAAAAAATATGTAAATAAATTCTAAAACAAATCAATTCAAATATGTTTATGTTATTATTTACATATATAATTAATATTTATAACAAATTAAACTAAACAAAATAAAAATTAATACAAAACACTTATAAAACCTATAAAGAGAAATAGTTATATACATTGATATTTAAAAATGTATATAAAATGTAATGAATAATTTACATTGTGAAATTAAATATAATAACTTATATTAAAACATAAAACGGAAATTAGGGTCGGGTATTAAAGTGTTCTCATCACCATCCCATTCCTCATATTTAAATTGAGGATTTCCCGTCTTCAACCCTATCTCTATCTCCTGTCAAATCGAAGTCAAATGTTTGGTTTTCCATAACATGAGTTTTTTTTTACCAAGCCTAGGAATGTTTGATATATTATATAATTTTCATTAAATTTAGGTTCTGCAATAATACTTACTGTCTAGGGTTGGGATCACTGTTAAACTTAAATTTAGTGCCAAACTACAGAACAATATACGATGTTGAATATTCAAATTCATAACATTTATTCCATGTTGAATATATAAAATCCATATGATTCAATGTAAAATATTCAATGTCGAATACTTAGTGTTGAATATTAAAAAAATGGTTTATTATGAAGAAAAAAAACTAACATTTCTCACGTTTTTTGCATTTTCATCCATCCATGTTATTTTTTCCAAAAAAACATCAAGTTATTATTTTCTTTTTGGTTTAGTGAAATTTGGACATTAGACCCCGGTTATAATTTGTGAACCAGGTTTTAAAAAGCTGAAAAACCGGGTTCTAATGTCCAAATTTCTCTAAACAAAAAAGAAAAGTATAACTTGAGGACTTTTATGGAAAAAAATAACATGGAGGGACGAAAACACAAAAAATATGAAAACATGTTGGTTTTTTTCATAATAAACCCTTAAAGAAAAGTAAAAATATATATAATTATCGATCAGGTTTTATAGAGAATAATAATAAAGTTTTCACGGTATAATTTTTTTGTTTAGAAAATTGACTTTTCTTATGTAATTTAATTATAAATTTGATTCTATAGTTCTATATCAAATTTAGGTTCTAACTAAGAAGGGGTGTTTTCTTATGTATTTGGGTTTTGATGCAAAAACACATAATACTTTAGCAACCATTACGAGTGTGTTAGGTGTACCAATACCCATGAAAAAAATGTATCTAATTCTTCATACTTGCAATAAAGTTACTAGTGTTGCAACGCAGAAGCTTACCTGTTCAAGTTCTAAATTTAAAAATAGATAATGAAATCTCTTATTGTTTGGTTCACGGAATGAAATTCAAAGAAATTAGAATTTAAATTTAGTTATTAATTTGATTGATAGTGAATGTTGAAAAATGTTTTTGATATTGGTTAAAGATGTAGGTCAGAATCTAATTCTTGTATAGGTTGGAATTTAATTCTTTGTATAAGTTGGAAGGAACGTCAAATTTTCTAAACAAGGAAATTTGATGGAAAATACATAAAACTTAATAATTTACATTAGTTATCAAAAATGACAAACTAACTAAATTTCAATTTCAGTTCCATCGAATTCTATCACACGAATCAAACGCCAACTTACGGTGGATGGGATTCATTTTTAAGCACATATTTTTTTTTTCTAGCAGTAGTAGAGAAGGTGCTTCACGAGATGTAATTACCAATTTGTGCCTCTCAAACACCATCCTGTGTTTCCATAATCAACAAATCAAAATTTTCATTTCCTGCAAGTTGAAACTAACCATTAAATGAATAAATTGAACTGTCCATCCAAATTCTACGTTCTTGATTTAATCTAAGGGGGCTTGTTCTAGCGTTTGATGATTCGACACCCTAAGAAACTATCTCCCCCTAAAATAAAGTTCATGCAAAGCTTTGGGAACTTATTTCCCTTATTTTGGTGAAAAGCAAATGTGTACAAACATGTAGTTTGTGCAAAAAGACCAAAATCTTTCCAAGTGATCAAGTGTATATTAGTATCCACTCAGGCAACCTTCTTGGCCCGACGACTAGAAGAAGCTGCAGTGTCCTCTTTCTTAGATGGACAATCCTCGGGTTTCTTTGCCCAAGCAGGAGCCTTGTCGGGTTCATAACGATAGTCATAGAACAGTTCTTCCCCAGCAGAGATTCTTTCTTTCGCAAATATGCCGACCCTGTGATCTCCACCCACCATCATAACCTGACAAACAATTTTTTCCAACACATTCAGTCAAATATCGCAACTTTTGTTGCTACTTTTCTCAAAATGCTTATTAGCTTGCAACAATTGGATACCTTTGCATAACAATTTGGATCCGGAGAATGATTGGCAAACTTCAACTTGTCACCCTTTCGATAAGCATCAAGAACATACTACATAGTGAAAACATAAAATTAAAAAAAAAAAAAAAACCTTAGTTCACTAAAAGAAAGGTGAGGAGGATGAATATCTTAAGCAATTAAAAGACATGATGTAATGTATCATACTTCATCATTGAGATTGAAGAGAAAAGAAGAATTTTCCCGATCATATATCTTTCCACGCTTGTCAGCTTCATAATGTGAGATCAATTCTCCAGTGTATTCACCAAGATATTCATGTTTGTCGACGTTATTCTGAAGTAGAGTGGGATATAAATGTGACCCTAGAAAAAATAACACAAGTAGAATATAATGGTTTGAGATACCTTTGAAAAAGCTCCCCAACCTGAAACATCAGATCTTCCTAGCAAAACCTGTGCATCGATACAAATTGACCGGAGGAATTAGTAATATGTCATTTCCGTCGAGCAACTATTATAGCTCTTGCAATTCCCACCTACCAAAACCTGGACTTGGTGAACTGGGGTTAACCATCAATTTCACAACAATGCAAATAAGAAATATAAATTGTTTTTCTTACGCCAGAATGGATTAACTCGGAATAGAAAAAAAAAAACGATGCATGATAATCAAAGGGTGTGAATGGATGATTTTGAAAAGTGACATAAGAACCATGAAATTACAAGTGACTACCACTTTGAATCCAAGTAAATGAAGCAGAAAGGTAAACCGTAAACAATATATATACCCTTTGTTGTTGTCTTAGGAGAAGCTTCATATTCCTGCATTCGTAATTATCACCTTTTTGGCTAGGGGCCCCGAGAGTACCATCACCACAACTGCATTAATATTGACTAAAAACTTCAGGGACAAGATAGAAATTAGTAGACAAGTAACAAATTTGCAAAACGACTGGCTCACCTGATCCAGCAATGTTTGCATACGTCCGGATCACATTCTCTATTAGCAGCAAAGCAAGGGCACTGGCGACTTCGGCATTGGCTTTTGGCACAATGACAACCCCGAAAACGGATTTTGCAAGTTTTTGGACATCTAATGAAAGGAAAAGTGGAGTTATAAGAAAATACAAGAAAACAGGATTGGTACAATAAAAGGTAAATGTTAATGTGCTCCATCAGAGAAAAACTTATACTAGAAACAACAAAAAAAAGTTTTCATTTCTTTCTTCGTGGGGTGGGTGTATGTTAGTAACACAACTAAGGCCACGTTTGACTCACAAAATGGAATCGAAAATTGATTATAGTGTGTTTGTTGTTTTGGATTACAAGAAAAATGAGTTATAATTTGTTGAAATTTTATCAAAATCTATGGTTGAAGGGATTCTTCAATCCTAAATGTTCATAATAGAATTTAGATTACTAACATTTTACTACCCATATCCTTAGCCAACCTTAAACAACATGTCATACCTCAACCAATAAACATATTATATAGTATGATATAAATTCCAAGTTCTTTAATTTTCATTGCGTGAGTGATGACTCAAACGGGGCCTAAGTGAAATATGAGCAAAAAAAACACAAAAATATATATAAAATGTCTTACCCGCAGTATTTCTCACAAGTAGTCCCCCTTGCAAGACAAGAACAATCATCTCCGCATATAGACCGACACCCACAAGGATTGTATTGACGGCATGGAAGATCCTTTTTACCAGAAATTTGTTTCCTTATCGAGTGGTTCCCCGCAGACTTCCATGTGTACTTTAAACGACGAACTCTACTTCTTTTGTGCAAGAATCTAGACTGCCTTCTTATCGTCAAATCCTGGTGAGCAATTAACCAAATTAAAATTACAGTAAAATAATTAATTGTTTTGCCCTAGTGTTCTTACTAAACAAGTAAAGGATGAAACCATACTAACCTTCTTCTCATCGTCATCAGTCCCGCATCCATTGCCTAAAGAATTTGTGTTATCACTCCCTTGAGAAGGCAACTTACGCTCATAACGTTGCAGGGCATAAAATACCTCAGCACATGTCTTCAAACCACTCAGAAGATTCCTTGTTATTAAGCAACTACAATAATGAATAAAGATCACAAATTACAAATGGAGCAAATAAATAAAACTTTTTACTACAAATATAAAGCAAAGTATAGGTTCACATATGTATTGGTTGTGTAACCCTTTAACACTGTCTGAGATGACAAACTAATGTTAATGCAGCACATACCAACAGAGACTATATAAAAGAATTGTAAAGTGGTACAAATATAATTCGACTAACAAAAAATGCAAACTGTCTCGAGCTTCAAATGCACGTGCAACTGCAATAGTATTTTAATGTAGACAAAAATGTGTCATCTAATCAAATCTGTCAACTAAATTGATGAACCACTACCTAAATGTAGAATGATTTGAATCTTGAAAACGGTAACTAAAAAAGCAACACATTTGTACAGAAGAAATCATGCAAGTCATAAGAGATCGAGAAGTTACAAACTTCGAGAAACAGAGAGAGATGAAAATTAACCGGAAGATAACACATTTTGGTCCAAAAAGATACATAGAAAAATCAGATGATATAATATGTAGCCCAGAACCTTCCTGAATTGAATCATAGAAGTGATATACCAACCTGTTTGGGCCAAACATATCCAGACCCTTTTCAAAAAGAGCCTTCTCTAAAGTTCGCCAAGATCTGAAATCTGTCATGTCCTGTCTGCTAGTACAATCATTTATAAAATCTTCTTTCTTTAGAGTGTCAGCTCTACTGCTTATTAATAAATCACCACTGGTCTTCAATTCCGAATCAAAAACTTTAATGTCGATAGTTTGATCTTCAGGAAGGACCAATGAGTCTTTCGTTTTATACCTTATTGTACTTGATCCCGTACTTCCCTCAAACATTTGGACCTAAAGACATGTAAGGATCAAGGGACCAACTTAATTTACCTTTTTAGGTAACATAATACAACTATATAAAGATGAAAGATAAAGAAGTATGATGGTGGAAATTAAAGGTGAGTTTCAAAGTGCTGCAAAATCCATCCTAATTCATAGGAAATGCCCATAATGGGGAAAATCACAAATACCTGGAGATAGCAATGTGGACCACAAGGGACATTTTCTTCATCCATTGCATTCCAATTACGTATCTTTTCAGCCTAATTAGAATATTTGAAGGTTAAAATAATTAGCCATAGAATTCAGTTAAATTTACCTGAATGACAAAGTCCTACTTACAGGAAATATAAGCTCCTGTGAACAACCATGTAATTTACAGTCAAATATCTGTCAATTCATAGACAAAAGATTGGTTGGTTACAAATATAACACTAAAACCAAATATAGAATATCGACCATAACAATGCTTACAAGGCATCGACGACAAAAAAGGCTGTCTAATGAATCTTGTGCTGCTTCTAGATCTTTATCAAGAAATGAGCTCATATTGAAGTCAGTGTCAGCGACATTCTCCCTACTAACAAGAGCTTCATATCTTGTCTGTATAAGATGTTTATCATATTTAATATTCCATAGGCAAGTAAAGGAAAACAAAAAAAAGAAAAAAAAAAGAAAAAAGAAACCACTAAACCAAAGCTTACAAGATGACTAATCATTCAAAAATCAAAAGAAAACAAAAACCCAAATAGGCAAGAAGAGCAAAGACAAACTAGAGAACAAAAATCATGAGCAAGAATGTCGTCCATTAAAAGTGCTTACCTTGAGTTCGGAAGGTTTTCTAGACAAGCACTGGGCAAGTAGATTCCAGGCAACATCAGATGGTCCAACTTGTTCAATGGTCCTTCTGAAAACATTACAAGTTCATAAGAACAAGATATAATATTATTTTAAACAAGACTGAAAATATTCATATATGGTATCCGAGATGAACTCAACAAAACCAATGATACACGTAAGAAGCATTTAAAACTCTAGTTACTTGAAAAACAATGTACACAGACAATAACAGAAAAGAATCTAAAGGTTTACAGGGTAACCGATAAAATTAAAAGACAAAACCAGCAACAAGAATTGTGATTGCTTCATATGTTGATGAGAAATACATGAGAAAGGTGTTTAGTTAGTTAATCTTCTAAGGCATAACAACAAACTTCAGAAGGGGTTTACTCTTTCCTCAATAAAACGAAAAAGGATCAAGCATCACGAACACAGCAGAATGAAACCATCCTCAAAGGAAAGGATGTGAAAGTTACTATCACTTAAATCAAATAAAATACAACAAGTACACATATAGCAAAAGACTATCGAGGGTACTTATACAGAAGCACGAATTGACATACAAATTACACAAATGAAACCCACAAGTGCAGCTGCAATATGAAAGAAATATAAGAAACAATGTTTCAGGTCTGCAATGTGAAATATTAAATACATACAAAACTGACATATAATAGACTGCATTTGAAAAAAAATTTGGAATGTTACAAGCAACAAATAAGAATATGTGTCTAATGGAACACCATAACATATAAATTAAAGTATACAAACCGGATGATATTATCTTCGGTGTCGACAAACTGTTTCTTGTCCTCTTCCTCGTCGA
Source organism: Centrapalus pauciflorus (assembly GCA_020465985.1). NCBI lineage: Eukaryota > Viridiplantae > Streptophyta > Magnoliopsida > Asterales > Asteraceae > Centrapalus > Centrapalus pauciflorus. Next base: position 841,407 of record JAANYP010003248.1, on the reverse strand, counting down.
TCAGTTCTTCCTCACTGTCACTACAGATTAGAGTTTCACCCCCATTTTGGTCATAATAAATTCTCCTTCGACCTACCACTGATTGATCTTCTGTCATTCTTTGATTTCTGCATTTGCATTCAACTATTAAATACAATAAACAATAGGTCACTTAAAAAACAAAGCAACAAATATATTTATGCCAATCACATACACATACACGGTTATAATAAATAACATAGGGAAATATTTTTTTTACTTCATAAAGAATAAAAGACAGTAAAGGCATATTCCTTTTTAAGTTAAATACTACCCACATTAGAAATTAACAAATATAGAAAACTTTCACCTATCCAAGAAAGTCCATGTGGTATAAGGAGGTAGTTTCTCCACTTTAGGAAGATTGATAGGCCGTACAGAATTCTTGACTACAATGCCAGATCCAAGGAGAATTACTGAAGCATGTTCATCCTTTTTAGAGTTGCTGCCGAAAGTCATGATGCTGGCCTCATTTTGCTTATCAATTGCATCCTTCTGTCTCTTTGTCAATAAATTGACGGACTTACATCCATTCATAAAGCTAAGATTTCTTCTCTCTACTGACAAGCTATGATGACTGGAACTGATTTCTGACACTTTAGTCCGGTTCGCTTCCATTCTTTTCTGTAAGAGTTACAATGCAACAGGAAACCATGAGATAAACTTTTTCATGAAAACGGGAATATATGTGTGTTCTAGCAATAGAGTTGGTGTAAGACTGCACCATGATATAATCACAACGATCGGCCACAACCTCCTTTGCCAATGAGTTGACGACAAGTGAAATTTGCGAAAGAGTCATAGTTGCTTCTTGCAGTGCTGCATTCTGCGCAATATGAATACAATTCACTTAAAATTAGTAAATGATTCATAAAGCTAGAAAGTACACTCTTTACTCTTACATAAACATTTCAATGTTTTCTTTCCACAATCCATCAAAGAAGACTAGAATGAGCAGCCCATGCATCATCAATTTTCCCATACCTTATTATACATTTTTCTACACTCATATTACGCTTTGACGATGATTCTCATTCACCTCTTCTCGTTCTTCTACATCTCTTCTATTTTTGATTATTTATTGTTTCCTTACTTTTATTTATTATCAGGTAAGTTGTGTTTATTACATGGCTCTTGAAGAAGTTATATCTAGGATGAACTAGTCATATGAATATATGATAATAAGTAGTGTGGATAAAAAGAAACACTTGTGCTATATATATAGGAGAGAAGAAAGTATTATTTCCTTGCAGATAAGAAAACTTTCAAAAACTGGAGTAAGCCTTATATCGATAAAGACTAATGAGTCATGAAGCCATGATGGTACGAAAGAGAGACGTTAAACAATCCTTCATACTCTTACCGAGAAAGAATGACATATATACACATAAAATTACGTTTTGGATGATAAAATTAAACCAAAAATTTTAGGCGCGTACCATTCTCATTCATTGACTAGAATTTGATAAAAGAGTTTTGAACTATCGATCAGGAGTTGTAAATGTGAATTCTAGTAGTAATTCCTAATGTAACTACTGGTTAACTCAATTTTTTGAAGTCAATAAAAACTGAATAAAGCATGATTTTGTTAGGAAATGTCACAGAAAACATACGCACGTGAATATGACAACAATAAAATAATTGCAGAAGAATAAAACAACGAGGAATTTGCATGGTTCACTTGATTGGTGTGATCAAGCTACGTCCATGACTGCACTAGAAGGGTATGTTATTAATCTCAAAGTTAGTGTTTGCAATTACATAGAGTTTATAAATATGGTGGCGGTTAGGTCCCTCGCCATATCTTAATAGATTGTGCATTGATATAAAGCTAGCAACAATCAAACTTCCAGTTGACAACCTTGTAAGGAGAGAAATACCAAGAAAAAAATGTGATCATCTCTTCAACACACACCAAATTAGGGGTCTATGGTTATTTACTTTGTATACTTTCACATACCAAAAACTTCATACTTATATGCACAAATATTCTAAACATGTTCATGAACCAATTTTATGTATAAGATATTAAGATGAAATCAAAGCAAACAGTGCAATTAAGCAAAACAACAGAGAAAGCCCGAAAGATTTTAAAGAAAATTAACAACTGAAAAGTAATATTAAGATTTAAGAGATGGCTTCTTGATCATTGTGATTCACTTCTCAATGCTCTCCACTAATGTATTTCTCCAAATAAATAATTAGGTTTACCGATGCATGAGAGTTTAAATAATAATTAACATAGGTTAGAGTAGGGAAAACATGCAACGAAGCTATAAGATTCCATGATATTTCCATTTTCTTTTCTTTCTAGATACTCTAATTGAATTTTCATTTTCCTTAATTAACTTCAAAAGATTTTATGACAAAATTTATTGCATTGTAAAAAGTGTCAGCAAAAAGATGCAAAGTGAAGATACATATATTAATTGAAGTCGATTCATGCATGGATCCTAGACTTCTTGTTGTTCTCTTCTTAATATCACATTTAGTGAAAAAAAAAATTGAGGTGCTATATATTTTCTCTTTTTTGTTTTAGCAAGACATGACTCACAAGAGTCTCCTCACCACTCCATTGGAGGTTTTCCAAAATTATATTTTGAGAGTTGATTTGTACACAACACATTTTTGACACATACACAACAATTTTATCTAAAACGATAAATTTACCCTTACTTTTGGAGGTAGAAGACAAACATAATAAATATATGATCAAGGATAAAATAATTATTTTAGTTAAGGTTGTTGTGCGTGGCAAACATGTGTTGTGTACAAATCAGCTCTATTATATTTTGAATAATGATAAGTGATGTGATTCAAAAGAGAGGAAAAGTAATTATTGATATGTAGAACTATCATGGTTTGCTACTTTGCTAGTGAAAGCATTGCATAAGAGATTTTGTCATCAAATTGTGCTATGGGAAATGGAAAATTCACCATTTACCACAGTAGATCCAAGGGTGCTCTACTTCTAATTTCAAATCTAGATCTTCATAAGATTAATGAGTGTTACTCATCCAATTATCATTTTGTTACATTGTTATATTTGTATGTAAATTTGTATTTTAATATCTTTCAAGTTTGAACGTCATTTGTTTTTGTTAATTTTTTTGCATTTGTTTAGGTAACTTTTAAGTTTGTTAATTTGTTTGATTATCTTTATAATTCTACCTTCGTTGTTTCACGAATCATGATGCTACTGTGTTGATATGTTCTATTAATTTGTTAGATAGTATAATAATATTGCTTTCATTTATTTTTTTCTTCTAAGAATCGATGGTTTCTTAAATTCAAGTTGGCCGCAAAAAATTGAAAGTGAATATAGAAATTGAATTCAAGTGGGTTACTGCTATATTAGTGATCGAATTCTTGAATTTAAATGGGTTGTTGTAACGAACTGAAATTGAATTCAAGTGTTTTACAATTAGAAGTTGCATTAAGAAATACATTACGAACACGTTTAGTATAGATTCAATTTTAGATAATTTTTTTAGATGTAAGAGAACGTCGTGTGCAATTAAAATATTCCAAATAATGAATGTTATTATAACAATCTTTATTATTTTTATCTTTTTACATTTAATTTTACTAAGTAATTTGACCTATCCTATATTACAATATCACCTTCCATTGTCTCATTAAAGCTACCATCTCTCTCACTCTCTTCCCGAAGTTTATGCACCAAATTTCCACCAATTTCTCCATTCAATCATCTTTCCAAAAAATTATAAAAACACCATATTTTTCTGATTTTGCACCGAAATCGTGTTTTAATGGATCGATGCACATCGTCGTCTAAAAAGAAGTTCAAATCAAAGCCACAAGTCTGCATATGCAACTTGTTTTTGTGTTATAATCTGATTCAATAGGGTTAAGAAACCCTATTTTTGTATTACGAGTTGGGGAAACGAAACTTTAAGAATGCATCTTAAGTTTTTTTACATAATGCAGGAACCTCTATGAATATGTAGTCGCATAGAATTCAAGTCAAGTTTGTGAACAATTTTGAACACCCCTTGAGTTTGTATGACGATGAGGGTTCTTCATCTTATGAAACGATGACAATGTCTAATGTGGAGAGAGAAATGGCTGCAAGACAATGTATTATGCATGCATCAATATACCTTGGTTTTCGTTCTGAGTTGAACGAGTTAATTAACAAAAGGGATGTTTGTTGTCACATTGTTGTGTTCAGTTGTACTAATATGGTTTTTTTGTGATGTGTTATTTGTTACTAACTTATTTTACATGTTCAAGTTGATGTTTAGAATGTTTGAATTTCATGTGATTATGTAAAATGGTGCAACATGTGCTTGATATTGTATTATTCGTGGTAAATTTTCTTGATGCATAAAATGAGGTTTTTTGATTTGGCATTGTAGTATTTGGAAAGAGTTTTATGGTTGTTTATGTGATACGTTTGTTGTATTTTTCATATACTTGTCCATTGTAATGTATATCATGATTGGACTTCATTGTATTATGTAGGTGATGCAACAAGTTGTTGACACTTGTAGTGCTTAACTATGCATACGATACTTAAATTAATATTATGGAATGATTTTGAAAATCGATCCCATGTAATCCAGATGTGTGAGAATTTGTAGGGATTACCAAATATAAAAATTGATGTTTTAAAAAGTATTAGATAATAATAATTAATCTATTCTTGTGCAGGTTGGTTTTCCGAGATTTTCCGATACATTTTGATTTGCCATTGAAACCACATATACATATATACATATAGACACACACACACACACATATATGTGTGTGTATATATATATATATATATATATATATATACGTATATGTATGTTGTATACATACATATATAGATATACACATATACGTATATACACATATATACGTATGTATATATATATATATATATATATATATATATATATATATATGTGTGTGTGTGTGTGTGTGTGTGTGTGTGTGTGTGAGTGTATGTATATATATATATATGTGTGTGTGTGTGTATGTATATCATTCATCTAGAAAAGCTTTCATAATGCTGCTAACTTTGAAAACCTCAATCCTCATAGATTCTTCATCATATTCTTGCGAGAACTCAAGTGGAGACCAATCACATTGAGAAAGTTTAAATTACTATCTTTCGATTCCGATAAATATACACGTACAGGTGTTAAACTTATCTTAAATCAGCCTATTAAGTTTCATACCCTAATTAACCACTTGACTAGCAATCTCGTATTTTCACTCGTCTCCTATTATATTAACATATAACGGACACTTCAATGTAACATTTTTATCTCCATTGAACCATCATTGGAAGTGGGAGCTTTAATTTTGTGTTGAGGCGCATGCTATTGAGATCTGTTGAAATACTCCTAATAGCATTTTACTCACTTGATTACATGTACGATATGGTTATTAAGAACAAGTAAATAACGACAGGCTATGAAGCCCAAATATCATTAATTCTTATAGTAACATTCATTTAATAATTATGAGTTTCTTTTAGATATCTTGATCTACTTTTTCTCCTCGATCTTATAGTTTATTCCTTATCTTTGTACAATTATTTTCTCCTTTTTTCAGCCGTTATATATCCTTGTCACTATATATGGCATTTTCGTTCAACTTAAAATTGAAGTTTGAATTGGAAGCTGGTATTAACTCTTTCCAGCCAAACTAACAGTTGGTAACATTGATCGACTATGGCTTAAAAATTAACACTATTCATGTCAGGCCACAATCAACCATTCACCAAAACTGTTGTGTATGTCTGCACCACGTACCCTGAAACTTACATGCATTTACCTACTTAACAAATGCATCGATCAAATCTAGAGCATTCATCACCACAGACTAAAATTAATTTTCTTAATTAAGAACCAAAGGAACAGTACCTTTAACATTATAACTAAATATCGAAACACGTGATACACAAACGCATGCATCACTCCTCGATCGCCACAAAATTACTAATGAATCAGACTATCAGATAGAAACACACCGATCGATCAATGCATAAACGAAAGAAAAAACAAAAACATGCTACTTTGGTTTATTTTAACCGGCCAGATAGATAGATACGCGTTTCAGATTTTAACATATAAACAAAAGTTGAAAAAAGTTAATCAACGTCTTTACCGTAGAGTCATCGGGAGACTCCGATTTGCCGGCAACTGTGGGCGAAAGAGGATGAACTCTTTGTGACGACATTGCCTTCAATTCGGCGAGGATCCGATTGAAAGCCGACGAGCTGAGGAGGTCAAAACTAAAAAACGAATTGCAGAAATGAGATTGAATTTATTCAAATGCGAAGCAGATACGAGAGAAATCAACGGCGCGGGTTAGAAACCCTAGGTTGAGAATTAGGGTGCGCAGTGCTGCTCTGAGTCCAACAGAATGAGATTTATTTATAGGAGGGTCCGAGGGAATGACGTACAAGGGCCAAGTGTCATTGCTTACGTGGGTTTCAGCGTATGAGTATGATTTCGAAAACGGGAAAAGTGACACAACAATGACACGTGGATCTGATTGTGTACTTTTACTGTATAGTTGTCAGAAATTGGGGACTCTCATCCTCTCATTTTAGCAAAACTATTTCAAGCATGTTTCATTCCCTAGATTTTTTTATTGTAAAGTGTGGATGTTGACTTTCTTTTATTATTTTCTAACAAATAAATTATTAATATTGTATTTATATATTTTATAAGAGTTACAATAGTAATCTACTTTTGAAAATTTATCAATAAGGTACGTCTATTTTTTTAAATGTCGACATGGTACTTGTACTTCAATTTTCCATACCGATATGACCATATTTGTAATAGACCCCTGTTTTTCATACCATTAGAACTCTGTTTCGTATGTAAAAACCGGGCTCTATTATGTAGAAAGATCATATCGATACAAAAAAATGAAGTACACGTACCATATAGACAATTAAAAAATTAGACGTACCATATCGATACATTTTCAAAAGTAGGTTGCTATTGTAAAACATTAACCTATTTTATAAATCATATTGATAGTAATATTTTTTTTTAATTTGTCGTCTGAATTAATAAACTTGATGTATAAAGCTCCTTTTTAAAAATATAAATGTGCTATATTTCCATAAAGGAAAGTTATACAAAAAACTAACATACTTCTGATATTTTTCGATTAAGTTGTTGTACCAAAAACGTTTCCATAAAAGCCCTAGCTTCAACTTGAAATTTTTTTACGAATTGTGTTGCTAATGAGATTCTTTAAAAACTTTTCAAATGTTTTTCATAAAAATTTCGTTATACATTTTATGTGCAGTGATAATTTTTACGAAAAACTACAGAACCAATATACGATGTTGAATATTCAAATTCATAACATTTATTCCATGTCAAATATATAAAATCTATATGATTCAATGTAAATACTCAACGTCAATTCAATACTTAGTGTTGAACATCAATAAAAAAGTAAAAATATATATAATTATCGATCAGGTTTTATAGAGAATAAAATTATTGTTTTCACGGTATAAATTTTTTGTTTAAAAAATTGACTTTTCTTATGTAATTTAATTATAAATTTGGTTCTACAGTTGTATATCAAATTTAGGTTTTACCTCAGGAGGGGTGTTTTCTTATGTGTTTCGGTTTTGATGCCAAAACACATAATACTTTAGCAACCATTACGAGTGTGTTATGTGTACCAATACCCATGAAAAAAATGTTTCTAATTCTTCATACTTGCAATAAAGTTACTAGTGTTGCAATGCATAAGCTTACCTGTTCAAATTCTAAATTTAAAAACAGATAATGAAATTTCTTATGTGTTGTTTGGTTCAGGCAATGAAATTCAAAGGAATTGACATTTACATTTTAATTATTAATTTGACTGATGTAGGTCAGAATCTAATTCTTGTATAGATTGGAATTTAATTCATGTATAAGTTGGAAGGAACGTCAAATTTTCTAAACAAGGAAATTTGATGGAAAATACATAAAAATTAATCATTTACATTAGTTATCAAAAATGACAAACTAACTAAATTTCAATTTCAGTTCCATCGAATTTCATCACACGAATCAAACGCCACCTTACGGTGGATGGGATTCATTTCTAAGCACATTTTTTTTTCTAGCACTAGTAGAGAAGGCGCTTCATGAGATGCAATTACCAATTTGTGCCTCTCAAACACCATCCTGTGATTCCATAATCAACAAATCAAAATTTTCATTTCCTGCAAGTTGAAACTGAACATTAAATGAATAAACTAAACTGTCCATCCAAATTCTACGTTCTTGATTTAATTTTAGGGGGATTGTTCTAGCTTTCGATGATTCGACACCCTAAGAAACTATCTCCCCCTATAATAAAGTTCATGAAAAGCTTTGGGAACTTATTCCCCTTATTTTGGTGAAAAGCAAATGTGTACAAACATGTAGCTAGTTTGTGCAAAAAGACGAAAATCTTTCCAAGTGATCAAGTGTATATTAGTATCCACTCAGGCAAGCTTCTTGGCCTGACGACTAGAAGAAGCTGCAGTGTCCTCTTTCTTAGATGGACAATCCTCGGGTTTCTTTGCCCAAGCAGGAGCCTTGTCGGGTTCATAACGATAGTCATAGAACAGTTCTTCCCCAGCAGAGATTCTTTCTTTCGCAAATATGCCGACCCTGTGATCTCCACCCACCATCATAACCTGACAAACACTTTTTTCCAACACATTCAGTCAAATATCGCAACTTTTGTTGCTACTTTTCTCAAAATGCTTATTAGCTTACAACAATTGGATACCTTTGCATAACAATTTGGATCCAGGGAATGATTGGCAAACTTCAACTTGTCACCCATTCGATAAGCATCAAGAACATACTACATAGTGAAAACATAAAATTAAAAAAAAAAATAACCTTAGTTCACTAAAAGAAAGGTGAGAAGGATGAATATCTTAAGCAGTTAAAAGACATGATGCAATGCATCATACTTCATCATTGAGATTGAAGAGAAAAGAAGAATTTTCCCGATCATATATCTTTCCACGCTTGTCAGCTTCATAATGTGAGATCAATTCTCCAGTGTATTCACCAAGATATCCATGTTTGTCGACGTTATTCTGAAGTAGAGTGGGATATAAATGTGACCCTAGAAAAAATAACACAAGTAGAATATAATGGTTTGAGATACCTTTGAAAAAGCTCCCCAACCTGAAACATCAGATCTTCCTAGCAAAACCTGTGCATCGATACAAATTGACCGGAGGAATTAGTAATATGTCATTTCCGTCGAGCAACTATTATAGCTCTTGCAATTCCCACCTACCAAAACCTGGACTTGGTGAACTGGGGTTAACCATCAATTTCACAACAATGCAAATAAGAAATATAAATTGTTTTTCTTACGCCAGAATGGATTAACTCGGAATAGAAAAAAAAAAACGATGCATGATAATCAAAGGGTGTGAATGGATGATTTTGAAAAGTGACATAAGAACCATGAAATTACAAGTGACTACCACTTTGAATCCAAGTAAATGAAGCAGAAAGGTAAACCGTAAACAATATATATACCCTTTGTTGTTGTCTTAGGAGAAGCTTCATATTCCTGCATTCGTAATTATCACCTTTTTGGCTAGGGGCCCCGAGAGTACCATCACCACAACTGCATTAATATTGACTAAAAACTTCAGGGACAAGATAGAAATTAGTAGACAAGTAACAAATTTGCAAAACGACTGGCTCACCTGATCCAGCAATGTTTGCATACGTCCGGATCACATTCTCTATTAGCAGCAAAGCAAGGGCACTGGCGACTTCGGCATTGGCTTTTGGCACAATGACAACCCCGAAAACGGATTTTGCAAGTTTTTGGACATCTAATGAAAGGAAAAGTGGAGTTATAAGAAAATACAAGAAAACAGGATTGGTACAATAAAAGGTAAATGTTAATGTGCTCCATCAGAGAAAAACTTATACTAGAAACAACAAAAAAAAGTTTTCATTTCTTTCTTCGTGGGGTGGGTGTATGTTAGTAGCACAACTAAGGCCACGTTTGACTCACAAAATGGAATCGAAAATTGATTATAGTATGTTTGTTGTTTTGGATTACAAGAAAAATGAGTTATAATTTGTTGAAATTTTATCAAAATCTATGGTTGAAGGGATTCTTCAATCCTAAATGTTCATAATAGAATTTAGATTACTAACATTTTACTACCCATATCCTTAGCCAACCTTAAACAACATGTCATACCTCAACCAATAAACATATTATATAGTATGATATAAATTCCAAGTTCTTTAATTTTCATTGCGTGAGTGATGACTCAAACGGGGCCTAAGTGAAATATGAGCAAAAAAAACACAAAAATATATATAATATGACAACAATGTCTTACCCGCAGTATTTCTCACAAGTAGTCCCCCTTGCAAGACAAGAACAATCATCTCCGCATATAGACCGACACCCACAAGGATTGTATTGACGGCATGGAAGATCCTTTTTACCAGAAATTTGTTTCCTTATCGAGTGGTTCCCCGCAGACTTCCATGTGTACTTTAAACGACGAACTCTACTTCTTTTGTGCAAGAATCTAGACTGCCTTCTTATCGTCAAATCCTGGTGAGCAATTAACCAAATTAAAATTACAGTAAAATAATTAATTGTTTTGCCTAGTGTTCTTACTAAACAAGTAAAGGATGAAACCATACTAACCTTCTTCTCATTGTCATCAGTCCTGCATCCATTGCCTAAAGAATTTGTGTTATCACTCCCTTGAGAAGGCAACTTACGCTCATAACGTTGCAGGGCATAAAATACCTCAGCACATGTCTTCAAACCACTCAGAAGATTCCTTGTTATTAAGCAACTACAATAATGAATAAAGATCACACATTACAAATGGAGCAAATAAATAAAACTTTTTACTACAAATATAAAGCAAAGTATAGGTTCACATATGTATTGGTTGTGTAACCCTTTAACACTGTCTGAGATGACAAACTAATGTTAATGCAGCACATACCAACAGAGACTATATAAAAGAATGGTAAAGCGGTACAAATATAATTCGACTAACAAAAAATGCAAACTGTCTCGAGCTTCAAATGCACGTGCAACTGCAATAGTATTTTAATGTAGACAAAAATGTGTCATCTAATCAAATCTGTCAACTAAATTGATGAACCACTACCTAAATGTAGAATGATTTGAATCTTGAAAACGGTAACTAAAAAAGCAACACATTTGTACAGAAGAAATCATGCAAGTCATAAGAGATCGAGAAGTTACAAACTTCGAGAAACAGAGAGAGATGAAAATTAACCGGAAGATAACACATTTTGGTCCAAAAAGATACATAGAAAAATCAGATGGTATATATATGTAGCCCAGAACCTTCCTGAATTGAATCATAGAAGTGATATACCAACCTGTTTGGGCCAAACATATCCAGACCCTTTTCAAAAAGAGCCTTCTCTAAAGTTCGCCAAGATCTGAAATCTGTCATGTCCTGTCTGCTAGTACAATCATTTATAAAATCTTCTTTCTTTAGAGTGTCAGCTCTACTGCTTATTAATAAATCACCACTGGTCTTCAATTCCGAATCAAAAACTTTAATGTCGATAGTTTGATCTTCAGGAAGGACCAATGAGTCTTTCGTTTTATACCTTATTGTACTTGATCCCGTACTTCCCTCAAACTTTTGGACCTAAAGACATGTAAGGATCAAGGGACCAACTTAATTTACCTTTTTAGGTAACATAATACAACTATATAAAGATGAAAGATAAAGAAGTATGATGGTGGAAATTAAAGGTGAGTTTCAAAGTGCTGCAAAATCCATCCTAATTCATAGGAAATGCCCATAATGGGGAAAATCACAAATACCTGGAGATAGCAATGTGGACCACAAGGGACATTTTCTTCATCCATTGCATTCCAATTACGTATCTTTTCAGCCTAATTAGAATATTTGAAGGTTAAAATAATTAGCCATAGAATTCAGTTAAATTTACCTGAATGACAAAGTCCTACTTACAGGAAATATAAGCTCCTGTGAACAACCATGTAATTTACAGTCAAATATCTGTCAATTCATAGACAAAAGATTGGTTGGTTACAAATATAACACTAAAACCAAATATAGAATATCGACCATAACAATGCTTACAAGGCATCGACGACAAAAAAGGCTGTCTAATGAATCTTGTGCTGCTTCTAGATCTTTATCAAGAAATGAGCTCATATTGAAGTCAGTGTCAGCGACATTCTCCCTACTAACAAGAGCTTCATATCTTGTCTGTATAAGATGTTTATCATATTTAATATTCCATAAGCAAGTAAAGGAAAACAAAAAAAAAAGAAAAAAGAAAAAAAGAAACCACTAAACCAAAGCTTACAAGATGACTAATCATTCAAAAATCAAAAGAAAATAAAAACCCAAATAGGGAAGAAGAGCAAAGACAAACTAGAGAACAAAAATCATGAGCAAGAATGTCGTCCATTAAAAGTGCTTACCTTGAGTTCGGAAGGTTTTCTAGACAAGCACTGGGCAAGTAGATTCCAGGCAACATCAGATGGTCCAACTTGTTCAATGGTCCTTCTGAAAACATTACAAGTTCATAAGAACAAGATATAATATTATTTAAAACAAGACTGAAAATATTCATATATGGTATCCGAGATGAACTCAACAAAACCAATGATACACGTAAGAAGCATTTAAAACTCTAGTTACTTGAAATACAATGTACACAGACAATAACAGAAAAGAATCTAAAGGTTTACTGGGTAACCGATAAAATTAATTAAAAGACAAAACCAGCAACAAGAATTGTGATTGCTTCATATGTTGATGAGAAATACATGAGAAAGGTGTTTAGTTAGTTAATCTTCTAAGGCATAACAACAAACTTCAGAAGGGGTTTACTCTTTCCTCAATAAAACGAAAAAGGATCAAGCATCACGAACACAGCAGAATGAAACCATCCTCAAAGGAAAGCATGTGAAAGTTACTATCACTTAAATCAAATAAAATACAACAACTACACATATAGCAAAAGACTATCGAGGGTACTTATACAACAGCACGAATTGACATACAAATTACACAAATGAAACCCACAAGTGCAGCTGCAATATGAAAGAAATATAAGAAACAATCTTTCAGGTCTGCAATATGAAATATTAAATACATACAAAACTGACATATAATAGACTGCATTTGAAAAAAAATTTGGAATGTTACAAGCAACAAATAAGAATATGTGTCTAATGGAACACCATAACATATAAATTAAAGTATACAAACCGGATGATATTATCTTCGGTGTCGACAAACTGTTTCTTGTCCTCTTCCTCGTCGATCAGTTCTTCTTCACTGTCACTACAGATTAGAATTTCACCCCCATTTTGGTCATAATAAATTCTCCTTCGACCTACCACCGATTGATCTTCTGTCATTCTTTGATTTCTGCATTTGCATTCAACTATTAAATACAATAAACAATAGGTCACTTAAAAACAAAGCAACAGATATATTTATGCCAATCACATACACATACACAGTTATAATAAATAACATAGGGAAAGATTTTTTTACTTCATAAAGAATAAAAGACAGTAAAGGCATATTCCTTTTTAAGTTAAATACGACCCACATTAGAAATTAGCAAATATAGAAAACTTTCACCTATCCAAGAAAGTCCATGTGGTATAAGGAGGTAGTTTCTCCACTTTAGGAAGATTGATAGGTCGTACAGAATTCTTGACTACAATGCCAGATCCTAGGAGAATTACTGAAGCATGTTCATCCTTTTTAGAGTTGCTGCCGAAAGTCATGATGCCAGCCTCATTTTGCTTATCAATTGCATCTTTCTGTCTCTTTGTCAATAAATTGACGGACTTATATCCATTCATAAAGCTAAGATTTCTTCTCTCTACTGACAAGCTATGATGACTGGTACTGATTTCTGACACTTTAGTCCGGTTCGCTTCCATTCTTTTCTGTAAGAGTTACAATGCAACAGGAAACCATGAGATAAACTTTTTCATGAAAACGGGAGTATATGTGTGTTCTAACAATAGAGTTGGTGTAAGACTGCACCATGATATAATCACAACGATCGGCCACAACCTCCTTTGCCAATGAGTTGACGACAAGTGAAATTTGCGAAAGAGTCATAGTTGCTTCTTGCAGTGCTGCATTCTGCGCAATATGAATACAATTCACTTAAAATTAGTAAATGATTCATAAAGCTAGAAAGTACACTCTTTACTCTTACATAAACATTTCAATGTTTTCTTTCCACAATCCATCAAAGGAGACTAGAATGAGCAGCCCATGCATCATCAATTTTCTCATACCCTTATTATACATTTTTCTGCACTCATATTACGCTTTGACGATGATTCACATTCACCTCTCTCGTTCTTCTACATCTCCTCTTCTATTTTTCATTATTTATTGTTTCCTTACTTTTTAATTTTCATTTATCTTTATTTATTATCAGGTAAGTTGTGTTTATTACATGGCTCTTGAAGAAGTTATATCTAGGATGAATTAGTCATATGAATATATGATAATAAGTAGTGTGGATAAAAAGAAACACTTGTGCTATATATATAGGAGAGAAGAAAGTATTATTTCCTTGCAGATAAGAAAACATTCAAAAAGTGGAGTAAGCCTTATATCGATAAAGACTAATGAGTCATGAAGCCATGATAGTACGAAAGAGATCGAGACGTTAAACAATCCTTCATACTCTTACCGAGAAAGAATGACATATATATACATAAAATTACGTTTTGGATGATAAAATTAAACCAAAAATTTTAGGCACGTACCATACTCATACATTGACTAGAATTTGATAAAAGAGTTTTGAACTATCGATCAGGAGTTGTAAATGTGAATTCTAGTAGTAATTCCTAATGTAACTACTAGTTAACTCAATTTTTGAAGTCAATAAAAACTGAATAAAGCATGATTTTGTTAGGAAATGGCACAGAAAACATACGCACATGAAAATGACAACAATAAAAAAAAATTGCAGAAGAATAAAACAAAGAGAATTTGCATGATTCACTTGATTGGTGTGATCAAGCTACATGGTCGTCCATGACTGCACTAGAAGGGTATGTAATTAATCTCAAAGTTAGTGTTTGCAATTACATAGAGTTTATAAATATGGTGGCGGTTAGGTCCCTCGCCAAATCTTAATAGATTGTGCATTGATATAAAGCTAGCAACAACCAAACTTCCAGTTGACAACCTTGTAAGGAGAGAAATACCAAGAAAAAAATGTGATCGTCTCTTCAACACACACCAAATTAGGGGTCTATGGTTCTTAATTAAAAGGAATAAAAGCTTGTTACTTACTTTGTATACTTTCACATACCAAAAACTTCATACTTATATGCACAAATATTCAGAACATGTTCATGAACCAATTTTATGTATAAGATGAAATCAAAGCAAACAGTGCAATTAAGCAAAACAACAGAGAAAGCCCGAAAGATTTTAAAGAAAATTAACAACTGAAAAGTAATATATATTAAGATTTAAGAGATGGCTTCTTGATCATTGTGATTCACTTCTCAATGCTCTCCACTAATGTATTTCTCCAAAAAATAATAATTAGGTTTACTGATGCATGGGAATTTAAATAATAATTAACATAGGTTAGAGTAGGAAAAACATGCAACGAAGCTATAAGATTCCATGATATTTCCATTTTCTTTTCTTTCTAGATACTCTAATTGAATTTTCATTTTCCTTAATTAACTTCAAAAGGTTTTATGACAAAATTTATTGCATTGTAAAAAGTGTCAGCAAAAAGATGCAAAGTGAAGATACATATATTAATTGAAGTCGATTCATGCATGGATCCTAGACTTCTTGTTGTTCTCTTCTTAATATCACATTTAGTGAAAAAAAAATTGAGGTGCTATATATTTTCTCTTTTTTGTTTTAGCAAGACATGACTCACAAGAGTCTCCTCGCCACTCGATCCATTGGAGGTTTTCCAAAATTATATTTTGAGAGTTGATTTGTACACAACACATTTTTGACACATACACAACAATTTTATCTAAAACGATAAATTTACCCTTACTTTTGGAGGTAGAAGACAAACATAATAAATATATGATCAAGGATAAAATAGTCATTTTAGTTACGGTTGTTGTGCGTGGCAAAAATGTGTTGTGTACAAACCAGCTCTATTATATTTTGAATAATGATAAGTGATGTGATTCAAAAGAGAGGAAAAGTAATTATTGATTTGTAGAACTATCATGGTTTGCTACTTTGCAAGTGAAAGCATTGCATATGTTGCTCGTTCATAAGAGATTTTGTCATCAAAATTTGTGCTATGGGAAATGGAAATGGGTTGTTGTAACGAATTGAAATTGAATTCAAGTGTTTTACTATTAGAAGTTGCATTAAGAAATACATTATGAACACGTTTAGTATAGATTCAATTTTAGATAATTTTTTAGATGTAAGAGAACATCGTGTGCAATTAAAATATTCCAAATAATGAATGTTATTATAACAATCTTTATTATTTTTATCTTTTTACATTTAAATTTACTAAGTAATTTGACCTATCCTATATTACAATATCTCCTTCCATTGTCTCATTAAAGCTACCATATCTCTCTCTCTCTCTTCCCGAAGTTTATGCACCATATTTCCACCAATTTCTCCATTCAATCATCTTTCCAAAGAATTATAAAAACCACCATATTTTTCTGATTTTGCACCGAAATCGTGTTTTAATGGATCGATCCACATCGTCGTCTAAAAAGAAGTTCAAATCAAAGCCACAGGTTTGCATATGCAACTTGTTTTTGTGTTATAATCTGATTCAATAGGGTTAGGAAACCCTATTTTTGTATTACGAGTTGGGGAAACGAAACTTTAAGAATGCATCTTAAGTTTTTTTACATAATGCAGGAACCTCTATGAATATGTAGTCGCATACAATTCAAGTCGAAGTTTGTGAACAATTTTGAACACCCCTTGAGTTTGTATGACGATGAGGGTTCTTCGTCTTATGAAACGATGACAATGTCTAATGTGGAGAGAGAAATGGTTGCAAGACAAGGTATTATGCATGCATCATTTACCTTGGTTTTCGTTCTGAGTTGAACGAGTTAATTAACAAAAGAGATGTTGGTTGTCACACTTGTGATGTGTTATTTGTTACTAACTTATTTTACATGTTCAAGTTGATGTTTAGAATGTTTAAATTTCATGTTATTATGTAAAATGGTGCAACATGTGCTTGATATTGTATTATTCGTGGTAAATTTTCTTGATGCATAAAATGGGGTATTTTGATTTGGCATTGTAGTATTTGGAAAGAGTTTTATGGTTGTTTATGTGATACGTTTGTTGTATTTTTCATATACTTGTCCATTGTAATGTATATCATGATTGGACTTCATTGTATTATGCTGGTAATGCAACAAGGTGTTGACACTTGTAGTGCTTAACTATGCATACAATACTTAAATTAATATCATGGAATGATTTTGAAAATCAATCCCATGTAATCCAGATGTGTGAGAAATTGTAGGGATTACCAAATATAAAAAATGATGTTTTAAAAAGTATTAGATAATAATAATTAATCTATTCCTGTGCACGTTGGTTTTTCGAGATTTTCCGATGCATTTTGATTTTCCATTGAAACCACATATACACATATATATATAGACACACACACACATATGTATATATACATATATACATATATATATATATATATATATATATATATATATATATATATATATATATATATATATATATATATATATATATATAGAGGGGTGGGTTCAATGGAAAACCACTATGCACGTGAAAACCATGGAAACCTACGCATACCGTCCGATTTGGTGCATTTCATGAAAAACGCGGTGGCATGATCGTAAATAAAGGGATGCATCACGCGGGATTTTGATGCATCACGCGGGAAATTTGATGCATCACGCGGGATTTTAATGCATCACGCGGGATATTTGATGCATTTGTGGTGGAGCAGTGCGGGTTTCACAAGTTTTCAGAGTTGTTGTGGTTATATATATATATACACATATATATATATGTGTATATATATATATATATATATATATATATATATATATATATATATATGTGTGTGTGTGTGTGTGTGTGTGTGTGTATGTGTATATATTATTCATCTAGAAAAGCTTTCATAATGCTGCTAACTTTGAAAATCTCAATCCTCATAGATTCTTTATCATATTCTTGCCAGAACTCAAGAGAGGAGACCAATCACATTGAAAAAGTTTAAATTACTATATTTCGATTATGATAAATATACACATACAGGTTTTAAACTTATCTTAAATCAGCCTATTAAGTTTCATACCCTAATTAACCACTTGATTAGCAATCTCGTATTTTCACTCGTCTCATATTATATTAACATATAACGTACACTTCAATGTAACATTTTTATCTCCATTGAACCATCATTGGAAGTGGGAGCTTAAATTTTGTGTTGAGGCGCATGCATGCTATTGAGATCTGTTGAAATACTCCTAATGGCATTTTACTCACTTGATTACATTTACGATATGGTTATTAAGAACAAGTAAATAATGACAGGCTATATATGAAAGCCCAAATATCATGCTTGAATTAGAACAATTATTAATTCTTATAGTAACATTCATTTAATAATTATGAGTTTTTTATAGATATCCTAGTCTACTTTTTCTCCTCGATCTTATAGTTTATTCCTTATCTTTGTACAATTATTTTCTCCTTTTTTCGGCCGTGTTATCCTTGTCAAGTGTCAACTATATATGGCATTTTCGTTCAACTTAAAATTGAAGTTTGAATTGGAAGCTAGTAATAAATCTTTCCAGCCAAACTAACAGTTGGTAACATTGATTAGGGCTGTTGGACCGGTTCGGTTCGGTTAGTAGCAAAAGTGTGAACCGAATTTTCGGTTCGGTTACCCGTTTTACGGTTTCGGTTTCGGTTATATGCGGTTCGGTTTGCGAATAGTTTCGGATAGTTGTTATCTATTTATAAATAATAAAAGTATAGAAATATAAATTTTTAAACTTTGATTGTTCCTTAAAATTAAGTTTATTCGCAATAAATGTAACAATTACATTAAAAATTTCATCAAACCACTTAATTAAACAAACAAATATTTAATTAAAATGAAACTATAAATATAATATTTTAGCTTGTATTTTATCTATTTATATGTAAATATTTGTGATATGTTTATGTTCGGTTCGGTTCGGTTCGGTTACCCGCGGTTTATTAAAAATGAAAACCGTAACCGGTCCGTCATACGTCGGTTTTTTCGGTTTCGGATTGACCGGTCCGGCTCAGTTTTTCGGTTTTCCGGTAAAAATTAACACTATTCATGTCAGGCCACAATCAACCATTCACCAAAACTGTTGTGTATGCCTGCACCACGTACCCTGAAACTTACATGCATTTACCTACTTAACATATGCATCAAATCTAGAGTATTCCATCACCACAGACTAAATTAATGGAACAGTACCTTTAACCTTATAACTAACCATCGAAACGCATGATAGAAACACACCGATCGATCAATGCATAAACGAAAGAAAAAACAAAAACATGCTACTTTGGTTTATTTCAACCGGCCAGATAGATAGATAGATACGCGTTTCAGATTTTAACATATAAACAAAAGTTGAAACAAGTTAATCAACGTCTTTACCGTAGACTCATCCGTAGACTCCGATGTGCCGGCAACGGTGGGCGAAAGAGGTTGAACTCTTTGTGACGACATTGCCTTCACTTCGGCGATGATACGATTGAACGCCGACGAGCAGAAATGAGATTGAATTTATTCAAGTGCGAAGTAGATACGAGAGAAATCAACGGCGCAGGTTAGAAACCCTAGGTTGAGAATTAGGGTGCGCAGTGCTGCTGTGAGTCTAACAGGATGAGATTTATTTATAGGAGGGTCCGAGGGAATGACGTACAAGGGCCAAGTGTCATTGCTTACGTGGGTTTCAGTGTATGAGTATGATTTATAAAACGGGAAAAGTGACACAACAATGACACGTGGATCTGATTGTGTACTTTTACTGTATAGTTGTCAGAAATTGGAGACTCTCGTCCTCTCATTTTAGCAAAACTATTTCAAGCATGTTTCATTCCCTAGATTTTTTTATTGTAAAGTGTGGATGTTGACGTTCTTTTATTATTTTCTAACAAATAAATTTTTTTATTATTTTCAATATTGATAGTAATATTTTTTTTAGTTTGTCGCCTAAATTATTAATAAAATAGTCATGTTTTAAAAAAATTTAATTTAGTCCATATTATTTCCTAACTCCTAATTATATTCAAAACTCATTTTAAATTCCAATTTCTCATTTATCATTATTGACAAACAATTATTTAACACTTATAAAACTATTATCAATTAAATAAAACTGTTGCTAATTTTTTACTATGGGTTTTTTGTGTTTTATTTTTAGTTTTAACATTTATAACACTATAAAAATTGTTACTAATTGGTATAAAAATTGTTACCAATTTTTTTAGTATTGTACGTCATGTATTATATGTTGTATATCGAACAATGGTATCAAACGAGACTGGTACCGGTTTTCCGGTACCGAATACGGTACTAGTACCGATCCCGAATATCACAACTTGATACGGTACTCGGTATCATATTTTCGTCTAATTCGTGAGTCGGGAAATCAGGATTTGGGACGGGTCGGTATGGTACTAGTCTCAAGCTCATCCCTGATATATATATATATATATATATATATATATATATATATATATATATATATATATATATATATATATATATATATATAGAGAGAGAGAGAGAGAGAGAGGTGGGTTCAATGGAGAACCTCCATGCATCGAAGAACCTTGAAGAACCTCCATGCACCACCACAAATGCATCACAATTCCCCCGTAATGCATCATTATTTCCATGTGATGCATCATATTCCAACGTGATGCATCGATTTCTACGTGATGCATTTCAATTTTCTAGCGATGCTCCATGCACCACCACAAATGCATCACAATTCCCCCGTAATGCATCATTATTTCCATGTGATGCATCAAATTCCAGCGTGATGCATCGATTTCTACGTGATGCATTTCAATTTTCTAGCGATGCATTGTGGTTCTCCAAGGTTCTTCGATGCATAAGGTTCTCCATTGAACCCACCCCTATATATATATATATATATATATATATATATATATATATATATATATATATATATATATATATATATATATATATATATATATATATAAAGCTCTTTTAGAGCACTTAATATCTTCACGTGACAAAATATTTTGTTCAAACTGTAGACATGAAAAATAATTCAGACATTTTGATATTTTAAAAAACAAACAATGCCTAAATGTTGTGTATTTCTATAACTACAATTGTTTGCCATATATTAAAGAGGAATATCCCATTTATGTAAATTTCAATCACTAACAAGGAAAACAATCTAATGATGATTATTGGAATTGTTTAATATTCATCTTTTTAGTAGGTGTAGTAAATATTTTAATTATACATCCTAAGAGCTAGGGTCTGATGGATAGGAAGTCTAAAAGATATATAAATAGGTTCATGTTCACATCAAAACTCTAAGATACTCGCATTATAATACAAATTTTTTGCATCTTCATATATAAAGTTTACATTCTTTATTTTTGTATCACAATAATAAATTTTGCATCATCATAGTTTTAAATTTTTTTTTTTAATTTATGATACAACATTTTAACTAAGATACAAACAATTTATCTTAGGGTTAATTACGTCAAAAGGTAACATACTGTTACAGTTTTTTCAATTTGGGTAACATACTAATTTTTCTTCTAATTAATGTAACATACTTTACAATCAAGTCAATCAAGGTAACCATATCGGATTGAAATGTAAAAATTACTGACGTGACAGTTTTTTTGTCCAGTCAACATTTTTTTTATAGAATTGACAGTTTAATTGTTATATGATGTGCACTATTTTGTGCAATTTAAAAGTATTTTTGATAATACCTTGCTATTTTGAGCAAATTAAAAGATAATTAAGCAATATTATAAATTAAAAAAAAAACTGAGAACCGGATACAGAAACTGTCGTGTCAGTAATTTTTATTTTTCAATCTGATACGGTTACCTTTATTGACTTGATTTGAAAGTATGTTACCTCAAATAGAAATTTTTTTAGTATGTTACCCAAATTGAAAAAACAATGACAATAGATTATCTTTTGACGTAATTAACCCTTTATCTTATGATACGGGTTTTTATGGTTTTTATAAAATTTTTGACTTTTACATGATTCTCAATCTGTATACGTATTATCTACTATCCATTAATTTATTACAAATCTCATGTGAAAATATATGTGAAAAACGACACGCATAATATTAATATGGTTGGAATACGTACGTTGATCTACATAACTAGCTTGTGGAAGATATATTCAGTTTAATTAGAACATAACTAGTATATTACCCACGTATTACGTTGATATTTTTAATAAAAAATATTTATATAAACGTATATAAGTAAAAATAAAAACGCATAGTTATTAATTATTTAAAATAATATAAGAATACCATTATTATTTTTCATAACTACTATTTTCTAATTTTTCTAATAAAATTTATATTTATTTAGTTACAATATTAAAATAATAGAATGTAAATGTTTAAATTAAATTTATAAATAATATTATTTGTTAGGATTATTCATTTTATGGTATTTAATGATAATTTAACTTTATGATATACATTAAATTTATTTATACAATATTCGACAACAAATAATTTTTTTTAAATGTAATAAATTCAATTGGTTGATTCTAATGAATATATTAGGAAATAAATCAAAAATTGTTTTACTTATATGAAAACCAATTAAGTTGTTTTTATTGATTTGTTAATTTTGGAAAAAGAGCGGGAAATCAAAAAATAAATGGAACGATAGAATAACATGTGGCATGTGAGTGTTTTACTTTATTAATAGATATATAGATATTTAATTTGTAGAATGGAAAATACATATATCAGTATTTACTTGGTTTAAACTAGTATTATGATAACATAATTATAAAGGATATGATTTATGCATCAAGATAGTACAATGAATGGTATAGAAAGGATTCATTGGTAGGTTGATATGGATGTCCAATGCTTTTTTTTTTTTAAAGAACATTGTCATATATGATGATTCATTTAATCCTACTATATATCCTATTAATTGGATTTTTACAAGCTATTCTGTCATACTAAAATAATTAGGTTAATACGTACTCATGTTACATGGGTTGATTTAAAAAATAAATATTTATAAATATATAAAGATCAATTTAAAAATTTTTATTTTGTTGTAAATAATAATATTATCAATTCTAAAACACTAATTTCTTTGCAATATAAGAAGCAGAATTCTTATTCCAATATCCATTTGGTTGATACACATCAACTATTTATAGGTATCTTACAAATACAAAAGAAACCAAAAGTTAATCATATTGGGGTTATATGATGACCATTTAATTATGATTGATTTATAACATTGTTGGGAGTTATAGGATATCCATTTATGATTTACTTATAACATGTTTAAAGAACTTTTAGTTAGTTAATTGTCAAATTAGATCTTAATAGATAGATTTGATTTGATAGTATTAGTAGTTTTAACAAATGACATGACAATTTAAAAAAAATGACAAGTGGAATACTGAAGGAGAATATGTCAAGTGTCAATTCTTTTACCTTTTTAATAGTAGAATATAGAAATATAGATATAGATATAGATTGACGCAAATCACACAGTTTTTGGTGAGTGAATTCTCATGTCATTATATTGTTTGTGGCCTTATGTATAGTCTCACTTTAAAATTAACCAGAATAGACAATAGTCTCAAGCAACATATCTGATATCCTTAGCGTACTCAGAGTGGTACTCGCACCGAAGAAATCATCCATGTGGAGGGGGGTCCAAATTGGAAACACCACTCCCTCGAAATTGGTATCTCAAAAATCGTTCCAATCGGTACAAGGTACGTACCAATGTTTGACTCTCATCCAACCTATCAAAATTTCTTCCCCTCTCAAAAACACATATAAAATGTTAAATAGAATTTAAAAAATAAAATGGGATGAAATGTGAGATGTATTTTCAAAAAAATTGGGAGTGAGCAGGTTGAAAAAAGTTGGAGAATGTGATGTTTGAGGTGAAATTTAGGATAAATTAAACTTCCTCCTATACACATTTATAGAACAACTGAGGGGTGTTTGATTCGTAGCATGTTTTTAGAAGAAATAGAATCTGTTAAAGAAATGAAAAACTGAAATGAACAGAAAGGAATTAAATTTCATTCCTTGTTTTTTGGTTGACAGGAATGAAATAGCATGAAATTAAACTTCATTCATTATTATTATTTTATTTAGTTTGTAAAGTATGATAGGATGGGATGGGATGGGATGAGATGGGTGGGTGGGGATAAGATTTGGTGGAGTAAGGCAGTGTTTGTGGGGGTAGGTGAGGTGGGTATGATTAGGTAGAGTAGAGAATGTTAGGGCGGGTGAGGTAAGGTAAAGTAGCATGGATTAGTAAGGGTGTGGTGGGTTGGGGTATGGTTAGGTTGGGTAGGGTAGGGTAGGGTAGGCTTAGGATGAGGTAGAGTAGGGTATGGTGGGGGTGGGGTGGAGGTGGGTGGGTATGGTTAGTAGGTTGGATATGACTAGGTAGAGTGGGGAAGGTTTGGGTGAGTGAGTGAGGTAAGGTATGGATTGTGATATGGTTAGGTAGGGTTAGGGGTGTTCAAAACCGGATATCCGAATTTCGGATAGTGAATTTTGCTATCCGAATCCGAAATTTCGGATTCGGATATCGGATTATCCGAATATCCGAAAAAATATCCGAAAATTCATTTTTTTAATTTTTTTAAAAATTAAATCAAATATTTAAATATCTAAAATACAAATTCATATATCCAAATAGATATTAAAAATAAATATATCACAAACTAAATGTACCCGGAATTATTTTACTCAAAACGACTAAAAAAATATAAAAAAACTAAAATTTATAAAAATATTAGTTAATAAATCTATAATACTAAGATAAAACTCAAAAATATACATTAGAATAATAATAAACACTCAATATTATGTAAATAATCAATACTAAAGATATAATAAAATTTTTAAAAAAAATATTTTTTTTTTGGATTTTCGGATATCGGATTATCCGAATATCCGAAAATCTGGAATTTTACTATCCGAATCCGAAATTTCGGATAGTTTCGGATCGGATTTTCGGATTTTTGTTTCGGATGCCCGGATTCGGATATTTTTGAACACCCCTAGGTAGGGTAGCGTAGGGTGGGTTCGTAGGGTAGGATTAAGATGAGGTAAGGGGTGGGTGGGTATGTTATGATAGGTGAGGAGAGGATCGGGGTGGGTGAGGTATGGTTAGGTTGGGTGGTTGATGTAGGATCGGTATGGTAGGTAGTGTTGACAGGAAAACATATTATGAGAATGGATATTTAATTCTTTTACTATTAGGTAAGAATATAGATTCCAATGAAGGTGATAAAACTTTATGTTAAAAGGAATTCTCTTTCATTTCCTTTAACCAACCAAACATATAAATGAACGAAATTTTCATTCGAATTTCACAGCTTTCTTCAGGAGTTTGTGAAACAAACAGGCCGTTAGCATTCCTATGAAAAAACTAAAAGATTACTATATAATACAAATGAATGAAATTTTCGTTCCAATTTCGCAGATTACAAATGATTGAAATTTTCATTCCAATTGTATTATAAAGAAACTAAAAGATATAATAAAATGATATTAAATAATTCTTAACTTAACCTCTAATTTAATTAAAATGTTTTATCTACAATTGTATAAATGATTTGTAAAATATTTTTTTTATTTTTAAACTTTAAATTAAATGTTACATGTTTTAGTCCAATTTATTATTTATAAATAATAATAATAAATGAATAACTTTTGTGTCATCACCAGCAATTTGCACATGACAAATTATATTTTTAGAAAAGTGTTTAATATGAAAAACCAACATGTTTTTTTTATGTTTTTTGCGGTTTAGTCCTTCCGTGTTATTTTAACCAATAAAAGCCTTAAATAATATATTTGTTTGTGATTTTTAGAATTTTTCTTTTTTTTTTTCAAAAAAGTTTTCAAGTTTATGGAGTTTTCGGAGAAAAATAGTGAAAATATGTTGGTTTTTTGTGGAAAATGACAGAGTTGATTATGAAACAAAAAACAAAACATTTCTGAAAACCGGAATAACCCAAGAACTTTCTTAGTAAAAAATAACACGTAGGGACTAAATTGCAAAAAAAAAAAAATATATGAAAACATGTTGGTTTTTTTTTCATATAAAACCCTTTAGGAAAAACAAATAAAATCTAAATCATATCTTTCTAAATTGCATCCAATATAATAAGATTTAAAATCAATCCAAACCAAATATTTATATTTTAATAATTGATAACTACAATATAAAAGAAGTTTAAAAATGATACAAAAACTTATTATTATTCATATGTATTTAGAAGTATAAACAAATTATATTTTATGTTAAATAATAATAATATAATTTTTGTATTTTTTGAAATAATTTAATATTTTTATACTTTAATTTTTTAATTTATATATTTAATATAAACGACTATATATTAAAATACTCACTCTTGTAATGAAATTTGTTTTTATCATGTAACAAGACAAACGACGGCGTTTACAACCTCGAGGAAACCATAGATAAATCTAATCCCTCCCCCTTTTACTCATCTAGTCATCTCATCTCATCTCCATCTCCTTTCTTCCCTCCAAACCCGCAGTGACACCACACCCTTCTGCTCTCCCAAAATTTATTACATTCCTCCATCTGTTTCAGAACGGCGGCCGGCTCCGGCGGAGGCAACCAAGTAACTCTCTTCCGAATTCTTAGTTTATATGCTCTAAACCTTGTTTAATTTATTGTTTCTTAATACTCTCATGGTGCAAATTTGAAACCTAATTATTCTCTATGTATAAAGAAACAAGAAAATATGGAATGCTGCAACGCTTTTGTGATCGTTTTTATCAGTATTTGTGTATGTCGTCAGGGTTTGTTGCCCCTAATTAGTCAAAAGTCTCCTCAGATCGTTCCACCTTTTCTCACTTTGTGTTGTGTCTTCTCTTCAAATCACTGCCTTAAACGTCACTGGGTTATTTTTTTTGTTCAGTTGTCTACTGTTACTTTTTTCTTGATTCATTTCCATTATTTATTGTATTATTTTCTTTCCATTAATAATTGCCAAAGTGTTTCGTCTTCCCTACCACCACTGCTAAACGTGTACAACATATACACTTGTTTTATTCTGTCGTACTTAACCACTAGCAGAGGTTGCTAAGTAAGGATGACATATCCTGAAGAAATTGTATACAACTATAAGCACTGAAAATTTTATGATTTCTTCTTGAT
Source organism: Centrapalus pauciflorus (assembly GCA_020465985.1). Taxonomy (NCBI): domain Eukaryota; kingdom Viridiplantae; phylum Streptophyta; class Magnoliopsida; order Asterales; family Asteraceae; genus Centrapalus; species Centrapalus pauciflorus. The sequence continues at coordinate 813,875 of JAANYP010003248.1, read as the reverse complement.
TGTTATCACCACACTAATTCATTCTTCAAAGCTTCTTGTGTCTCTACTTACTTGATCAAAGATCTCCTATAAGAAGCTTCTTGATAGTTGGTGCCTGCTAAACAGCTTCTCTGGTCCTCCTATTAGATTCTAAGGTAAATACCATCCTGGAAGTTTTACAATATGTTTAAATACCCAAAACAGAATCTGTTTATGAGAGTAGTATTTGTCTGATAATGATGTATCCTTCTAAGATGACACAATATGAGTTTGATTCTTTTACACTAGATGATGTCCCTTCAATTAATTGTTATTATTTATTATCATGTGTGCTTGTCAAGCATTCAGCGTCAAACTGCATGAATGTGTGGTTACCTACTTACCTGTGGAACTTGAGACTCTCCTGGACAAATTTATATGATTATTTTAACACCTGTCATAACTCAGCTTGCTTCTTGTGTCAGAAACAAATCATGAAAGGCTTTATGTTTTTTTTTAAATCTCTGCCAATGATGCTGTATTTTGTTGATTGGCCACAGGTTGGAAGGAAATAATGGTTTTCTCTTCGTCCTATATTCAAATGGTAACTACATTTGTTACATTTCTACGACTTCCATGGAATCTTAATCTCTGATATTAGAATTTATATGATAGTCAGTACTTTAGCGGTGGTGCTGGTTTTAGTATTCACAGGATGGTTGTCACACCTAGGTTATGTGTGCACATGCCCAAAAAAATCAAATATCAAAGGATCATCGAAATTAGTTTGGATTTTTATAGTATCCATTGATTTTTGGGAATGATATCGTGAAGTTTTCCAAGTGCTCTTGCTTGATTGAGTTTATGAGTTTAGGAGTGTCGATCCCCATGACACTTAGCTGAATAAAAGGTTGAATAAAAATTCCTACAATGTTGCCGTTTTGGCAATCAAATTAAATTTGAAGTTGTTATTCAACATTACCTTCTCATCTTGATGAATACACAATTTAATGCACTAGTGAACTCGCTCGCAGCAGAGACAATAGCAAGAAAAGCATTGTGAATTCTTATTCTTAGATATGGTAGTGAGCCTGATTCTAACTTCTATTGCTAAAAACTACAGTGAATAATTTAATATAAGGGCTTTCATTCTTCCCACGTGTACGCATTCCCTTATCTGTTATTTATAGTTTTATATATGTACACATTCAATTTCATGAACTTTTATAATGTAGAAGTGGGATTGCATATGAGGGAAGGCAGACAGTCTTCAAGATTAACAACTTGATATTTACATGATAATATTTACTTGCAGATTCATATAATGATTAGCTATAAACAAGTTGACTTCTAACTAACCATATCAAAACACCTTATCTTATTGATGCTGGTTGAGGCTACTAGGTGTATTCTTTTGTCTATCTAGGTAATTTTTTGAACTCAAGGACTACTTAAATCGACAAGTTGACTTCTAACTAACCATAAATAGCATAGCTCATGACGTTGGTTGAGGGCCGGTTGACACCTTTGTATTCCAGCATGAAATTTTTGTTGCTAATTACTTTGAAAAAAGTCTCAATTGTCAAATTATATTAAATGGAATGTGAGGCTTAGTTTCTTCTGTGCACATTTTTTTCTGCATGACATTATAATCATTGACCAATTACATGGTATTTTTTAGATTTTTATCTTAAGTTTAATACTGACACTTCAATTCTGGTTGCTGTCTGCATTTAAGGGACTTTATTGCTCCCCATATAAAGATCTGGGCAGGAAGTACTTCGAACATAGTAAGTGATCTTAGTTTCTCGTGGTTAGCATTATTTTCATCAATTTGGAGTTGGCCGTACATTTCTGTAGAACTAAATTCTCTAAATTACTTTATTAGCTGACATCCTGTTATATTTGTACCGTTTAAATCTATAATTACTTATCACTTGCTACCAACTTGGGTCTGCTTTTTTTCTTTTCACTAGGTACCATATCAATAAAAAGATTGATGAATGTTAAGTTCAACCCAACAACATTAACATGTAAAATCTTGTATTTTCTCTCAACTTTTATTAGTTTATGATAGTTTGCAATGAACGATATCAAAATCTAAAAACTGGATTCCCAACCTAATGGTCGTCTTTGTACTCTGCAGTTTACACAAGAATTAGGTCGTCAAATTTTGCATGTTCTTTCACTGATACGAGTCTATTAGTCTTTTACTTCAGTTAACTAAATAATTAGTGTTTCTTTTGCTTTGTGGCTATTTAAGGCCAGCTGTCTTATTTCTATTAGTTATACACGTATTAAGCTAGAGGCCTAGAGCATGTGGCTTCTGTTACCTGATGTAAGAATGGAGGATATCAACTATGAAATGAAATAGAGGTTTGAGAGTTGCTCTCTTCCTAGGTCAAATTGAATTCTACAGCTGTTCTTTGTGAGAATTTGGAAACTATTAATCTGCTATCATTTACCAACATATTAAACAATGAACAATCTGCTATTTTCATTAATTTAATCAAAACTGTATGATCAGGTTCGTCTCAATGTTTGGTGCAGATGGTATGCGAAAATGTGTTATCTTTAGTAAAAGAATATACCCATGTACATCTAGATGCTTCTATCACCCACAAGAAAGGTGCATTGGCATGTTTGATCGTTGTAGGCGGCCCAATGAGGATAGAAATTGGAGATCTGTAGTTGTTAGATCTGAAATTGCTAGTACCGGATCATCTGGAGCGTCCTATCAATTGTCAGGTTTTGCTCGTCGACTTACCCATTTCTGTTTCTCTTCTCCTTTTAATTTATTGATTAACTATTTTTATTCCGTGAGTGCAGAATTTCAGTTGGGTTCAAAAGTCAGAGGAGTTTGTTTTTATAGCGTTACATCCTTCATCGCCATATTTCTTTTTGTGCTCATGGTGGTGGCACATCCATTTGTGCTCTTGTTGGATAGATACCAAAGGAGTTTCCATATTTTTATTGGTAAAGTTTGGGCATCCATGACCATTGCTCCATTTTTTAGACTAAAGATTCAGGGTTTTGAGAATCTGCCACCAAAAGATTCTCCAGCTGTCTATGTGTCCAACCACCAAAGCTTTTTAGACATATATACCCTACTCACTTTAGGCAGAAACTTTAAGTTTGTTAGCAAGACTGCAATTTTCCTCTTCCCTATTGTTGGCTGGGCCATGTTCTTGATGGGCACTATTCCTCTGAAGCGTATGGACAGAAAGAGCCAACTGGTATATAGTTTGTTTTTTATCGTTGCAGTTTATTTCCCTGTTAACCCACATTTCATAACTGGTGGATCGTATTTTTTTGTCATAGCAAACTCTGAAACGATGCATGGAACTTGTCAAGAATGGTGGATCTGTTTTCTTCTTCCCGGAGGGTACACGAAGTAGGGATGGAAGTTTAGGCTCCTTCAAGGTGAGATCTTGGTTGGGGCCTTATCTCATAATCCTTTAGTAATTCAGTTTGCTCTAAGATCATTAAAAATCACTTAATCACAGGCCTTGAGATGTTTGCAAATAAGAATGATTGGATATGAATGACTGGAGTTTGTTCTTGAAATTACATTCCTTTCCAATCTATATTGTAGTTATAAAATAATATTGTGTGTTGAACAAAATATGAGACATCAATAAAACCTTTTCTTATTTGTAATTTTTCTTCTTGTAGAAAGGTGCATTCAGTATCGCCGCCAAAACCGGAGTACCAGTGGTTCCAATCTCTCTTATTGGAACTGGTAAAATCATGCCTGCAGGGATGGAGGGTACATTAAACACAGGGATGGTCAAAGTTGTCATACACAAGCCTATTAAAGGAGATAATCCTGATATGCTATGTACCGAAGCTAGAAATGTAATTGCAGATGAGCTCATTCGTCAAGGTTAAGGCCATCAGCAAGAAATTTTGTTAGTTTTGCATTCCGACTCCACATCTTTGCTGCGGTTCGAGGCAACATAGACTGAAAGGTATCCATTAGTTTGCAAATGTTTCATTCTTTTTGTTAGTCTTTGCATACATGCACTATCCATTAACACATTCACTGGGCAGTTTACTCATTGTGCTCTGTTCCTATAGTCCACCTTTTTCAACTTTTTGATAATCTATACACATCCTAACACCGATATTACTCCTATTAGAACAAAAATGACAGGCATCTGTAATATTGAGTTTTATTGTGGGCCCCACTTTGGTAAAGAATGAAGAACCATTTTGTTACTTCTGGGATATGTGACTCAAGGAATAACCGGTCCTACAAAGATTCTCAGCTATAGTCACCCAAATCCTGAACTAAACAGTTTTACGACTTGAAAGTTTTTTTTTTTTTTAAACGTATTTATATCATGGTTTCGTATCTGTTTTAATCGTATTTGATCCAAGCATGTGAGTCATTATGTTTGGCCATGTATATGAAGCAATGTTGTTCTTTACTTCACTCAAAGAACTCACACCAGAGTTCATCCCATTGCATACAATAGTCCTGTCAATAGTCATGTGGTCTTTCTTAGAGCCTGTGATTGTGTTTTAGCTGATGTTGCATGTTTATTTTTTGGTGCAGATGCAATAAGCAGGTTCAACTTGAGATTGACTAGATCTACTGTCACCATCTGTGAATTTCACTGGTACTAGAGTGTATTAGTTAACTTGAAATGTGTGAAAACTAAATTTTGCCCATTATTCCTAAACATTAATCTCACCTTATACAAATAATGATGATGAAATCAAGGAAGCTTCATCAAAACCTTTTTCTTTCATCTACTTTTCATCCATCGGCATCAACATGATTTATAGATAATCAAAGATAATGTTGACAAAATTAATGGAAGTTCACATACAAATGATTCAAAAGCAAACCCCATTTGTTTTGGTTAGAAGCCATACATCATATTTACATCAGCACAAGAAAACACTCCTTTTCTCAACCTAAATCATGATAAAATTATTTCCATTTTCCACACAAACCCCTTCACTCGTTATTTATTGCCTTTTTGTCCTTCTACTGAATAACCTGCTCAGAATTCCACCACGACTGTTTTTCTTCTTGTTTGGTACAATTGACAAAAAGTTCACCAGAGCTTCTTCATCCTTTTCATCTTTCACTCCCTCTACGCTTACAAACATCTGCGGAGACATGATAGGATTTGTGTTCCCATCCAATATGGCAGGTGACGTCAAGGCACGGGTCACTTCTTTGGGTTTTTGAGATCGTGGAGCTCCTGTTGCGTCCTCGGTAATCATTTTGTCTAGTAGAGAAATCCGCTGGTTATTATTGTTCAAGGGTGATGCAGTAATCTCGCACTTATCAGATGAACATGTGTCTATGGGTGAAGTCGCTAATGCCTTCAACTGCTTCCCAAGGTTTAAAATGGTTTCTTGGCATTCAGCTAACTTTTCTGAAGCAGCTGTTATTTCCTGCTCCTGCATCGTCCAGTATATATTAAATGCAAAATTCAAGTGGTCTGTTGGTAGAGAGCTAAAAAGGACTTGACTTACACATTGGACGGTTCTATCATCGTGGTCCAAATCACAACTTTTAGTGTCATTTTCTATCATGCTAAAACATAACCAACACAACAACTTGTTAGAACAATATATGTATTGTGTATACACTTAAAAGAAAACCTATTGCCAAGGAGACAAAGAGAGTATATGATTAAGAAAAAAAAAACTGCTTTTCAAAGAAAGGTCTTTTTGGCATTAGGATTTAAGGGTTTACATTTTTTTCCCACAAAATTGATTGTTGTAACCATACGAATACGATGATGATTTCCAACTGCTAAGGGAGGGTGGAACTCGTAAAAAATGGTATTACTAAAATTTCTCAAAGTAGAGAAAGATGTTACCTTTCTGGCCGAATATGGGTAACTTCCAGTTCTTCATTGGAGCTAGAATTATTTCCTTTTCCGTCGGTAGATGCATGTTCTTGATGAGACTCGTCATTGCATTCATCAATGGTCTCGATGCGAAGTTTGTCAAGATCTTTCACCGTTATATCTACTTCAGTTGGGTCTTTGAGAATTTCTTTCTGATCCTTCAAGGGATTTACCCCTGTTTGCAGACTTCCAACATCTCTCTCTGATTCCTGAAGTTTAACAATTAAAGACGCACACTTCGAACTCTCTGATTGTAGTTTAACTCTTAAATCCTTATTTGCGGATTCCAGATTTGCTAGCTCATCTTTCAATTTTCTAACTTCATCAATCACATTTGGTCGAAGCTCTTCCAAATGGAAAGTTTTATTTCTTATGTTCCAAGAAGCAGCCATAGGCCAACCTGGTAACTGGTCTTTCGAAAAGTGCAACTTATCCGCATTTGACAGTTGACCAAGGACCCCACCTTCTACCTCGCTTTCGCTACGAGTCTCATCCCACTCAAAGCACTTCTTGATTTCCTCCTTCATGCTCGACACATCTTGAAGGGAAAAACAGTGGTTAACTATCCATTCCATAGCAGAAGTCAACTCTTCAGCAAAATCTTCGACACCTACCTTTCTGTTTAGTAACTTATTACAGGTTTGAAGAAATGACTCCAAAATATCCCGAACTTCAGACGTTTTCCACTGAAAGATATGAACAGTGTACCCCGTGGGTGTTTTTGACGCTTTGTATGGGGATAAACTATCTTCCTTCTCAGACAATCTGATGCCTTCAATAAGTTCAACAAGTCTCTGTATTGATTTGTTCATACCAGAATGTAAAAGTTCGTTATTCAGTTTTGTCGGTGGGGTTTCATGACAATGTACTTCATCATCCAGATCCTTGTCTAAAGTTTTTTCTGGGGTTCTACTTTCTTCAGAAAAGTAACCATTTGCATCCTTCTTGCCTGCCAAAGCAACTTTGACATCCTCTAGCATGTCGTTAGAACTGCGTTGCATTATTCTGGCATGCTCCTCGATCACTTTCAATAAATTTTCAAGCCAATGCGAGTGATCTTCCTGAACCAGACTAGATTTTGCAAATGGCTTGTCAACAGAAACTAGTGCCAATTTTTCCATCTCAACGAAGTCATCCATTAAACCTATATCTGAAGCTCCAACAGTATTGCATGATGGTGCCCAAGATTCAGTCATGCTGACCTTCTCATCACTGCCCATGTCAGATGATGAAGCAGCCATTGAGAACTCATGAGATGTCATAATATTTCTTGCTGGTCCCATAGCTGTTTGACTTTTTGACAATTCACTCGTCTTTTGGTTGAGGAATTCCTTAAGGAGCCTGTTCTCTTCTTCAAATGCAGACAACTGCTCAGTCAAGAAGGCGATCTTTTTACCAGAAGCATCGTCATCTATAAAATCCTTTGATGCTACTGGAAAAGGGTTTGACCTTCTTCGTGTAGTTTCAGCAGACTCTTTGCCAAGTACCTCAACTGCATTCTTCATCTTTGCCAAGGCAGCAGGTCCAGGCAACCGTTTTTGAACAAGCAGACGTAGTCTTTGGGCTTCCATCTCCAACTTTGCAATTTTCTTGACACTCCCAAGATATTGCTTGTGTGCCACTTCAGCTGTCCTTCGATTAAATTCCCTCTCTTCGTTTCTAATCTCAAGCTCCTTCTCTAGCACTCGGACCTCATAACTTAAAGAAGCATTCTCCCTCTGTGTTGATTCTAGTCTACTCACAACATCATTTAGATCATAATCCAGCTGAGCTCTAATCGAGTGTAATTCGTCAATAACCTTTTCCTTTGCTGAAAGAGTCTTGCTCAGTTGAGTGTTCTCCAAACTTAGTTTTGAAACCATTTTATTGGATTCAGCTAGCTTTTCCTCCAAAATCATTCTTCTTTTTTCATGTTCACTTGATGTCTTCGTCACAGCATCGTGAATCCTTTTTTCCTGCTCTTCACGAACAAAACGCAACTGTAGCGTACACTCCTTCAATGCTGCATCAGCACCATGTAATCTTTCCTCATCAGCCTCTATCTGTTGCGTAGCTTTCTCAAGGTCTTGCTTTAGTGCTAAAACTTCTGCTTCAGCCTTCTCCCATCCTATGTGGTAGATATACTTTAATCAGAATAAACAATAATACATCTGATCTAAGATAAAACAGATCAACCCCTAACAAAGTCCATGTTTGACTGATTAAAGTACAACAAGCTAGGTTACACTTATCCACATGAAAAGTCTGTTATACAAATGCATGTTGGTGCTTGCTACTGAAAATTTGTTTGGATGACTGCTTATTATCATCTTATTCACTACATTTATTTAACTATGTAGAGAAGAATATGGATATGAAGATCAAATGATAAAAGCACTACAATGAACGAAATATGGATGCCAAAGTAGTATGTGAATTCATACGAAGTTATAGTTTTGTTTTTTAGTATTAGGTTTAACACTTAAATGTCAACATCAATATAGTTTTTTTGGGAGTTCAAGAAACAACCACCATCAACAGGGAATATGGTATCATAAACACACACACACAGACATAAAAATTTACCACCAATCACCTTGAATGGCTTCTTTAGCAATGTTTGTCTGCTTCTTTGCAATATCATCTTTAGCATTGATCTCCACAAGTGCAGCCGAAAGCTTTTCATCTAAAGTTTTCAAACTTCTCAGCAGTTCCACTTTGTCAGTCAAATCTGCCTGCAACTATACATGGATTATTGTTAGCAATAACTTCAACAGTTCAACCAAATAAAATGAGCCTGGGTTGAAATTTTGGGCATTTTGGCTCTTATGCAAACTTTTAATCACATCTAGTGTCTTGAATGACATGCAAATTATGACCATATTCGCAACATCATCAACCAGATTATGCAAATTATGACCATATTCGCAGTAAGATGAGGATGAGGATGCTTTATCTACCTCATCTTCATTCCCTCTGCTTACTTTATCAGCTGCAACCATTGTTTTTTCAGTAGATTTTTTCTTCCAAGGCCATGACTTGTGTTCCATCACTTGACTAAATCCCTTTGGTTACACGTTCATGGATAATTTTAATCACAGACAACCTGCAACAATCAAGAAAAAAAAAAAAGGACAAAAATGAATTTACAATCAAGATTTCAAGATAACAGGTAAAAATGATAAAATAAGATGATCTGAAAAGTACTGATACGAAACAATATATATTTATTCACCCATTTTCAGGTTGTTGAAGGGTTAGGTGGATCAATAATGGGTTTTCCCTTTAGTAAATGGATATTTTTTGTTTCAAAGCAGGCGGATCTCACTTTGCATGCATATCTCAACTCTTTAACCATTTATTCATAAAATACTGAAGCAGAAGAAAGAGTTCATAGGAAAAAGACAAATTAAAAATAAAAAATAAAACTTAGGTTTCAACTTACACTTGAAACCTTTAACAGGATCTTCACAAACAAACATGACTACAAACAAAACAAAACAAATTAGGCCATAATAATCAAATATAAGCTACAAATCACTATAAAACAATGCATATTCATACCAAACAGAAACACAAAAAAACAATCAGAAGATAAAAATCAAATGAATGGCGACTAAAATCAAGTGTTTTCAAATAAGAAATCGATTAAAAGCATTAATGAACTCACAGTCCAACCATAGTAATAGCAAGGAAAAACTGTAAATAGTACATACATGGGAACTTTTTTTTTTTTTTTTTAATCAACAGAAGCATTATTTATTTTGCTGTCATTCATTCATGATGAATATCATCTTCCACAAAAATGAAAATGAAAATGAAAGATAAATCTATGTAAGAGGAAACAAAGTAAAGAGCAAGTGAATAAAAACTGAAGAAACAAGAAAATAAAAATGGAGGAGTTGGGATCTTACGGATGGTTAGAAGGGTCAGAAATATGAAAGCAGATGGCAGAAATGGAGGAGAAAAAAGGCCACAGCTGTGCCTGATTTCGAGAAACCCAGAAAGGAAATGGAGGATTTCTTATTACACGTACGAATTTAATATTCATGAAAATAACACCCATTAATTAAAGTAGGTTAGCTATTTATCAATATATTTATTTAAATCATATTGTTTTTTATTACTATAAAAATATATATACTTAAATATATATTATGATAAATAAAAACGTTGTTATGTTATATCTTATTCAGCTGATAAATAAAGTTTCAATTTTGGAATATTTGTAAGTTTGTTGGTTAATCTTGAATGCTTTAAACATGTGAATGTATTGTTAGCAATCTTAAATTGTTAATTGTTATTATTAATCATAAAATAAAAAGTGGTTGGTGATAATATGTCTGTTAATATATGTTGCATATAGCAAGGCATTATATAGTCCATCTAAGGGTGATGAGAGTACCCATCTTTTTCATTACCTACATTTCTGCACACGTCAGCGTCACGTCAGCTTTTCTTTCTTCATCTTTATCACATTTCTAAGTGGGAAATATACATTTTTCTAAACATTTTTATATTTCTTAATTTTTTTGAAAGAAATTCATTTTAATTAATAAAACAATTTAATATAAAATAATTAATTTTATAAATATTAAAACGATTACAAAAAAAATTATGAAACTAAAAATTAAAAAAAATTACAAATTTAAAACTAAAAAAATTACGAAACCACAATTGTCATTCACAATGCTCCGCTATTCTTTGTTTGCGTTGTGGAATGAGTCATGATATTTGATATGGTGAAAATATGGTTGATATGGTGTGGTAAATTGTTGCGCAAAATGTGATGATTAATTTTGCGGTGGGCGGAAAGGAGAGTTTGTTCGAGAACCGGTATTACCGCGTTGTCGACTAGAAGCGGGTTGTTTGCCGGTATTTCGATCCATAATTTAAGATAATGTGTGTGAAAGTGTATAGATTGAATGAGAGAAAGTTGAGAGTTTGAAAAGTGTAAAGATGAATGTATGGAAGTGAAGTATTTGTAACGATCTTTTGATCATTTTTAGGTGAAAAAACAAAACAAAAAAAAGGAAGGAACCGTTGGTGGTGGGAAGGCCGGGGCGGCAAATCAAATAGAGGTCTTGAGGTGGTGTGCCCGCCGACCTCATCCGATGTGGCCTAAGGTCGAAGCCTCCGACTTCACCACTCCCTTCCCTCTAAATGTTTTTTTTTAACAGCAGCAATTTTATAAAACCAATCAGCTTCTAGCAAGATGCTAGCCGCTAAAAAACCAAGATACACAAAATTAATCACTCCTATTACAATCTAATAACTAAACATCACTTAGGAACATTCCACAAGAGGATTACAAAGCCAAGAGGTCCATGATAATTTTTTATTGAAATGACCCCTCGAGTTTATCCAAAAAAAAAACGACCAACATTGCACCGATCCAATAAGCGAAGGAGTAGACCGCGAAATTGAAGGAAAAGCCAACGAGTTCATAAACTTCCAAATCACCCAACACAAGGTAAAAATCGATGCCGAAAAGATTTCCAAATTATTTTCTTTAAGACCCAAATCATTACCCCAACTTAGTAAAGCACCGGCAGAATCGGGGTGTCGTGTCCCTCTAAAGGTTTTGAAAGACTTTAGAAAAATGTTACAAGATCCATTTTTTCCTCTTAACACGGACATAAATTTTTTTTTCATATCATATAATGCTGAAATGATAAAAGCATTAAAAATTATTTATTATCGATGGAGATTGGAGACCATTTTTATTATAGCATATGAGATAGGACTTGGGCACCATAAATCTTGAACATTATTAATATGTATTGGATGCTGTTTATTACAATATTACTCCTAACCTGTTTGATGCGAATGCAACAACCATTGCAAATAATTTTCAACGTTGCAAAATTTAATGGAAGAGATATAATATAATGTCTCTTGAATACAAATATGAAGTTTTGAATGAAATCATATTTTAAATGAGAATGAAATTTTAATGAGTGGTAGGTAGTTTTGTCAATCACAGAATTACTGAATTTAAATAACAATATTGTTTTATCTTATGGTTTTTTAATATATTTGAAAATTTATTTTTTGGTCGCATGGAAAATTAATTGCTACTACATGAAAATAATTCATTGATGTGGTATATGCAATATGCCCATTAAAAAGTAAATATTAAAATTTGTCCATGCGGTTGCAGAGCAATTTGCTGTTATATTGAACTTACAAGTTTTTTTTACATAAACAATTAATATTTGAAGTTTTTTATACTTTGGAGCGTGAAAAAACTCGAAAGTTTTTTTTTAATGTCTCATGTTATTTTTTTAATGTCATAGATTGTTTTGGGCGGCCGTCAATGTTTTCGGGACTTGAGTTGTGCTTATGGTGGTCGTTGTATTTTCTAAGGCCCTTGATTCTATAGCTACATGTTCCTCTATGTTTTTAATGGTTGAGTCGATGATGGATGATGTTGATAAAAATAAAAATTGTTTAGTGATTCTGGTTGTAGGATTATATTAATAGTGGTGGGAGTAATGGAGTATCCACCATTCTAAAAACCATCTTTTTGGTTATGTCAGTACTACATCAGTTTTTCTTCATTCATCTGACCATCTTTTTATCTCGAAAATAGTTATCTTTTTATCTCAATACTCATACCTAATTAATTTTAGAAAGAGAAAAGAGGAAGAGTGAAACAGAGAGAACAAAGAATGTGAGAGGAGAAGTCACTATGAGGAGAGGAGGCCGGGATGGGATGGAAGACTTCTGGTCCGAATACGTTGGGATGGTGTTCCCGAATCGGAGTGTCGAGGTGGCACACAACCCCACTCGACAGGAAGGGTACACCGCCCACCCTTATATGTGTTTTTGGGTTTTTAAATTAACCTATTGCTCTTTTAAAAAAAAGTTATAAACAGAGATGTTGAAATAAGAATGCTCTAGATAAAAAAAAAAAAAAAAAAGGAGTTGATATATTAATGAGAGTTGAATTAATAATAATGTGGGTGGGTGGGTGAATTGAAGAATCGGATTCTAAAAATTTATGATGGATTGATGGTAAAAGAAAGGAAGGAATAAATGAATGAATGGATATGAGTGGAGGTTTGACTTTTGGTAGACCTATTGATTCAAGCAATGATGAATGAGATTCGACAATTCTCTTACTCGCATGGCCCACTTCCATTCCATATCTGGCCTGGCCCGTTTACGTTGGGTAAAACAATTTTATCGTCTTATATTTAATAGAATTTATTTACGAAACTAAGACCAAGCAATACCACCGTAGTATTAAATATTTTTTTATTTTTCATTTCAATAAGGTATAATTTTACATTTTTCAATCGTATTATATTTGTATGAAAAATTAGACTTTGTGTATAAATGTATCATATTAAAACGAAAAACTAAAGTACATACATCATATAAGTATGCAAAAAGTTCATGTACAATATCGATACATTTAAAAAAGTGTGTTGATATTGTGTGACATTAACCCTTATTAACGTAAGAATTTACTACCATGTATTTTACGTGAATATTTTTATAAATTTTATTTACATAAAATATACATAAGCTCAGAACTAAAATATATAATTATTATTTACCAAGATTCAAAAAACCAAACGAACTATCATATTTATAATTACTAAGTCTCTAAATCACTTTTGTGAATAATTAAATTCCTAAACTTTATAAAAATAAATGATTAGATTTTTAAACTATTTTTTGAGCGATTAAATCTTTAAATTTTATAAAAAATTCAGCAATTTAGTCCCTAACTTTATAAAAATAATTGATTAGATAACCTTTAAAAATGTCAAATTAAATCTCTAAACATTTGTTTGAATGATTAATTTATGAAAATAAGTAATTAAGTCACCTCAATTAAACAAGATAAACAATTACCTTCTAAATATATATTTAGTGACACTTTTACCACCAGTTTATAACTTATTGACGCCATTTTAGAATCCATTTGATTTTTATTAAGGATATAGATTGAAGATTAATCGTAAAAACAAACACATTTTACTATACAGTTATACTATCTATTAAGATAGCCTGGCTTTTGAAAAATTGATAGCATTATAATTAAAATTTGTCTAATTAGTTGTATCTGATAATAAATTTTTCTTTATATTTTCATTCTAAAAGACTTATAATTTTCTCTGAACTTTTCTTATCCCATCAAGATTTATGGGGTCGGCATTGGGAGAGGGAGAAGGAGGAGAGCGATGTGAGGAAGGGGAGACGGGATACGATGAAGGTTGAAGAGGATAGGGAGAGGCAGTGACTCATACTGACTCTTGAAGGTCAAACGTCAATGAATGATGGTTTACTAGTGTTGACAAGAAGCAACAAAATTTTTTTTTGTAGATTCACTTCTTAAATTAGTTAAGAAGGAGTAAAACTAATATCAGAAGGTAAGATAATGACGCGTTTATCAAAAAACCGGTTGTAAATATTTTATACTGGTTTGATGTGAATTTAACATTTAACCATGATTATATTAAACCATGGAATCATAGATGGATCGACAATTATCGATTAAATTTTATTTAAAAGTTAATTTTATAAAAAACCATGACTAATTTAATAATCTAATAGTTGAATGTGTTCTTTAATAAGAAATCGTGCTTTTATGTTGCAGTTAAATTATTATTTTTTTAATCATTTAAGTCGTTATATTTTTTTTATAACTTATTTGAAGTTGGACAAATAGTATAGGTTTATACTTAAAGTTCAATGCCTGCTACAATCTATATCTCTCATCTATAAATATGTCACGTAACGATCTCTTATTTATTGTCACGTGTTGAAGCTTTTTTTTTTTTTTTTTACCACATGTGATTTTTTTATTAACTTTAAATTCAAATCAAATCAAATTTATTAGTCCATCAAATCTAACTAATCTAATAATTAATTAACTTGATTATATACTCATGTACTACACGAGTTGAATTAAAAAAATATATTTAACAATATTATAATTCATTAAAATATAAAATTTTAATAAAAAATTGAGTTTATTATATTTGAATTAATTAATTATTAGGTTAGTTAAATTAGATGAAGTAATAGATTAGATTAGATTAGATTTAAATTTAAATTTAATAAATCACATGTAGCAAAAAAAAAAAGTTGCAACACGTAACAAGTTAAATAAGAGACCGACACTTGACACATTAGAAACTCATTTAATGATATTTATAGATAGATAGATTCAAATATAATAATCTCAAAATTTTATAAGAAATTTTAATATTTTTATGAATGATTATATTTGTAAATATATTTTTTAATTCAACTTAGTATATAATATTATTTATAATGTGGTTATATAGATTAGATAAATTAAATATGAACGTTGATTAATTTGATTGATAAAAATTAACCCCTCTGACAATAATAATAATAAAATTAATAATAATTTCGGAATGAACTTGAACGAATGAATGTAAATGAACGCTCACGAACATAATAAATGAACATAGCATATTTTAAGTTTGTTCCTATATCAAACGAACAAAAAAATGTATTCATGTTTGTTCACTTAATAAATGAATAAATGCAAAAAACTTCTTATCTAACGGTTGGTCGGATGTTCGATTCATTTGGCGCTAATATGAACCTGGCTAAGAATTGGAAATCAGTCGTTGATAAAGTTAAATCAAAATTATCAGTATGGAAAGCAAAGAATATTTCTTTCAGAGGACGTGTGGTGCTATGCAAGTCTATTCTGGGCAGTTTACCGTTATATTTCATGTCGCTCTTTAAAGCTCCCGAGGTGGTAATCGAATCAATTGAAAAGCTTCGGAGAAAATTTATTTGGGGTTCATCGGTTAACGGAAAATACCAAGATTTGTTGGGTGGACTGGAAGAAATTGGCTGCACCTAAGAGTCTTGGGGGTCTTGGTATTGGGTCTATCAAAGCTGCAAATTCGGCTCTTCTAATCAAATGGTGGTGGAGGTTTAAGCAGGAAGATTCAGCCCTATGGCACAAGGTTATTAAGGCAATTCACAAAGTTGAAGGGGCAGACTCTAGGCGCCTTGCTAATCCTAAGCAGGCTGGAATTTGGCTAAATATCATCAAATCAGGTAACACTTTATCTCCTCTTAACTTAAATCTTGATGATTTATTCTCTCGTGTAATTAAGGATGGAAAGAACACCAAGTTTTGGCTTGATAGGTGGCTGCTAAATTACCCTCTGAAATGTTATTTCCCTGAATTATTCGCCTTAGAAAATGACAAAGATTGTTCAGTCAGTATGAGGATTAATGATGTTGGTGGTTCGAGACTTGGGATATGGTCTTGGAAGAGTGTTAATGAGGCTAATAAGCTGAGAAATAAAATCAGTGAGTTAGAAAATCTTACAAGCAGTGTGGTGCTAAGTGAGGGTAAAGACGGTTGGAAATGGGAAGGAGATATATCCGGTGTTTATTCGGTTAGATCACTTAGAGGAATAATTGATAGTTTATCTTGTAATTTTGTGAATAGTAATTGCTTTTGGAATCGATGGTTACCTCCAAAAGTTAATTGCTTTGTCTGGAAACTCTCTCTTCGACGGTTACCCACACGAATGAATTTGTCATCAAGGATAATTAATGTACCTTCGGTGATATGTCCGTTTTGCAATAATGCGGAGGAGACGGAGGAACATTTGTTTCTTTTTTGCCCGGTCAGTGTTGAACTTTGGAAATGGGTGCTGTCTTGGATGGGGGAGGAATGTGATCACCTGGAATCGCTGGATTATTTGTTTGGCAGTGTTTTGCAGAATTGCAAATCAAGTTTGAGGCGCAAGATATTGGAAGTTATTATTGGAGGTCTAACGTGGTTCATCTGGAAAGCTCGGAATGAGTTGATTTTCAACGGTAAAAGAGTTTCGGCGTCATTAATCAAAGAGGAAGTTCAAGTCAACGTGTACTCTTGGTTAAAGTTTAGGGGTAATTTTAAGTTTTTAATTTGGGAATTATGGTGTATTTGTCATTTTTCTTTCTCCTAAACTATGTACTGTAATTTGCTAGCTTCTTGCTAGTGTTTTATTTATGCATTTCTTTCTGGTTTTCTGGTTGGGGGTGATGGCCATGCCGTAGCTCTCTGCTAGTAAACCATTTTTGCTGTTCAAAAAAAAAAATTTTACAGCTTTATTTTTATGGTTTTATTTATTGGAATTGGGTCCCACTCCAAACGCCAACTACAACCGGTATGCTATGGGTTTCTTTAGAAAGATGCTTGCTTGTTTTAGTGTGATACTGTCACACTCATCTCCACTTTTATTTTTTAACTCCAATAATTATCATATCATAATTATGCGAATGAATTTAATTAGCAATAACTTAATTTTATATCATATGAAATAAAAAAGTGTTGTAAAACCAATAAAAACAATTATTATTATGATATGTTTATTTATAAAAAAATATCAATTACCAAAAATAACAATAACTTATCGTACTTTTATCGTTAATAGTCATATTATTTATTTTTCTTTTATCAATAATAATATCAACTTTTGTAATTTTTTTAACCGTATATGTGTGATATGAAAACCTTTTATAATAGATTACCAACCATTTCATTATAAAAAATAGCAACATTTTTTTATATTTTGGGTTATTATAAAAAAATTATTCGAACTTTCATGATTTCTTTTGTTTAACCACTCAATTTGTTTCTAACCCAACAAACCACTAAGCTTGTCCTTTTTTATTGGTTTGCCAATTTTACCTATTATCACATCTAATTTGTTGACGTGACATTTACATGTCATTTTTATCGTTGAAAAAACCATCAAACTTTCAAGATTTTTTCGGTTTGATCAGCACCTTATTAAACTAAAAATTAAAACTATAAGGACCAATAATTCTATGAAATCCAACAAGAACAAAATTGATCATTCAACAAACATTCAATATGTGATATTTGAGAAAAAAACAAACATGATTCAAACACTAATCGATAAGATTTCTATATCCGGAACTCTAATAAGTTAACATAATTGTGAACAAATTTGATGAACGCTACAAAATCCTACTGATTCAAGAACCTGTTGATACCTTAAATTATATTCGTAAACAAGTCCTACAAATTATGAATACGTTGATCTCATAAATAAAAAATATACATGTATAAATAATCTTATAGAATGGTGAGCACGTCAATCCCCTTAATCAAGATCCTAAATAAGTTCAATAAAACTTACAGAATCATTTAGAAACCTTATAAATATTGTGTTCGAATAGGGTTTTGAAACAAAAAGCAAGGATATGGAGGGAAAACGACTAGTTGATAGAGCACAGCGGAGCAACGATGCATCAAATTTATTATGATCATATTAATGTAGCGGCTAGATGGGGATGAAATCACAAGTGATAAACACAATAAAGATGACGAACCAAGTTGATTAGACCTTTTTGGGTTAACACGATGACGATGATAAACCGATGAAGCAGAAGACAATAATGATGAAGTAACAGAATATATCAATGAAACACCACTAATAACGAGAGAGCGATCGCTCCAGAATATAGACTAGAGAAAAAGAAAGTGAGAAAATTTTTTCATGAAATGAAAGTTTAGTTAGTAATTTAATGATAAAAGCAATATAATAATAAAAATCACAAATATAATCATAATCAACATATTAAAGTAGGGGTTAAGTTCGTACAATATCAACGTACTTTTCTAAATGTATCGATATGGTACATGAACCTTTTTTTTCTTATCCATATAATATATATACTTCGGTTTTTTATTGTGATATGATACATTCCTATTATGGTTTTTCATACGAATAGAATTCGGTTTTTTATTCGGGCTCTATGTAGAAATTTACCATATTAGAATAAAAAACTCAAAACATGTACCATATGAGTAAAGATAAAGGTTCATGTACCATATCGATGCATTTGGGAAAATACGCTGGTACACAACCTTAACCCTTAAAGTAGACATAAAAAATTAAAAGAGCGGTTAAATCGGGTTTTTTTTTCCTGAAAATTCAAATAGTTTTTTCGACACTAAACGTAAATCACTCATAGAGGTTACTGGTCAAACAAGTTACTAGTTAAAAGGCTAAACAAGTAAACTGAAAGTGTAAGGGTTAAACCAATTAAAAAATCTAAAGTTAATACTTTGTTTGGTTGGAAAAAAAAAACTGAGCGGTTAGACCGAATAAATCATGAAATTTTGAATGATTTATCGATAACGCTTATATTCTTACCAATAACAACAGTAAATTAAAATCAAAACCTAACATCATCTTCCACCTTAATTTTGCTTATGAATTTCTTCATCTATTCTTCCCCAAAAACATATTCTGGGACATACATTTATAAGTCGTTGATCAAACGTAAA
The DNA here is from genome assembly GCA_020465985.1 of Centrapalus pauciflorus. Lineage (NCBI taxonomy): Eukaryota > Viridiplantae > Streptophyta > Magnoliopsida > Asterales > Asteraceae > Centrapalus > Centrapalus pauciflorus. The sequence continues at coordinate 794,741 of JAANYP010003248.1, read as the reverse complement.
TAGTAGAAATAAATTCAAAATTAGTTCTAACCAATATGAAATTCATAACTTAAACACAAATCTAAGACAAATCCATTTACCCGTAAAACAAACATAAATCAATGGTGGTGGAGAAATATGGTGGAACCTTCAAAATCTATCAATCAAATTACATATCTTAAAAGAAATGAACAACAAGACATGGATTTGAACAAAAAAAAAACATCTTTAGGCCTTCAATTTATACAATATCCGTAGAAAAAACCAAAAACCCTTCCATTGAGGGTGGTTCGTTTCTTCGGTGCTTGAAGATGAGAACAAATGATGAGTGTAAATTGGAAACTCATTGATTCATGTAAACTCAATTTTAGCTTAAAAGTGAATCAGAAAGAGTTTCAATTTCGAAATCGAAAAGTTGTTAAAAAAATGTTATTGCTATGTGTTTACACATTTTTGTATTTTTTGGTTGTTTATCTAATCGATTGTTGTTATTATTAAAAAGATAGAAAAAATTTTGTTACTATTTTTAATAAAATGATTGTAGTAACATGTTATAACATGTGTATAAGTTAATAATGATCATAATCGGTAGAATTACAAAAAATAATTGTTTGTTTTAACAATAAACCCCATAAAAAACATAATACAATACTTAAAAAAGTTATGTATGATACATTAATACTTATAGGAATCCTGACCTTTTATTTACTATAAGTATAATAGCTGTAAATGTTCAATTATTTAATGCCATTATTTTAAAAACTTTTGCAACTATATATAATATATCTATACTAAAATTCCATATTTTGGAATTTTCATGAAACATTCATTCATAGCTTAGAAAGAAATAAATCAATCCTAATATAATCCAATTGATGGGATCCGAATCCGATGTGGGATAGCATGTCAAGTTGCCAACAACCTTTGATGTGAGATATCAAACAATAATTATCCACTTTTTGTTAAAAGATTTTGAGCTAAAAACTAACACTTGTTTTGGTAAACTAATCTACTAAAAACTTACTTCTTTTAAATAAAAAAAATAAAACATTTATGTTCTCATGAATATTTGCAAATAGGAAAAACTAATTTTAGCTACAAAATTTCTTTCATTTCAAAATAAATGTAAAACATTCTCTTTAAAATGTTGTAAAATTATAATATTTTTCATATGTTAGGTAAAATTTAGGAGTTATTTATTTATTTGCATGTACGTCTTAATACCAGTTATATGACTATATAGGCTATGTAGTCAGGATTGTTTCATTTATTTTGAAGGCTCGGTACAACATTTAAAAAGTAAACTCTTTGTGGGACTGCATTTTTTATCGGTCCAAAATTTATGATATCATCAAGCAACTCATTTACTTGAAACCACGTAGTGCACTAAGAATGGCCTAAAGAACATACAATTACTCCATGGAATTTTGCATTTATTTTACATAAAATTCAACGTGTTGTGATTTTTTAATTTGCTCAAAGTTCAAACTTCAGTTCTAGAAACCTTAGATATTGAAATTACAATCTCAAACTCACATAAATCATGAACACTATTTGATAATAAAACAAAACGATGATAATATTAAAGAATATGTACCACATTAATCAGTGACATCACGCAGTGTAATTAGAAGGCAAATGTAGTGAACTAGTGATTCTTCGAACTGTGGAACAAAGAACAAAAAATTCCGATGAATACATTTAATTAAAAATAACTACAGTGTTGTGTAAAATTCAACCCTGATTTGATTGATTTCAAGTTAAATTTACGAACTTACATAGACGATTGATGATTTATAGCCTATTAGAATTCAACATCACACCTTTCGTCGTGGCACCCCCTTAAATCCATTGCCCACTCAAATATTATTGGAAAATACCAGTTTTCCAATTGTCGTGACATTACCTTCTTGTCGCATGCCTCATTGATTACATTTTCGTGCATCGCCCCTTGCTTACCAATGTTGAACTACTAGCGTGCATTCCCCTTTTTCTTGGGCCTTTAGCTGGTGTTTGGTTTGGAGGATTTCAGCAACTTATTTAGAATTTGGATTTAGAAATCCTCCTATGCCATGTTTGGATATAAACTAAAAAGAAAGGATTTAACTTCATTTAGCATTTCAAATTCCCTACTTCTGTTCTTTTCATAATCCACTCATTCCCCTAACCATTTTAAAATCCTATCATTTTAGAATCCATCATTTTAGAATCATGCAATCCAAACGACACCTTAGGATACTTTTTATTTTAAACCTAAACGGATGTAAGATATGTATATACATTAAATGTGAAGGCCCTTAAAAGAACATTGAAGTGATGGATGGTCTTAAAGAGGGTTCAGAAATGGGTCCATTTGGCTGAGGGTTGGGTCACCTGGGCTGCAAAACTCACAGTTGGGTCTGTTGGTATAACAACCGGTGGCCCATCATATCTAAGCTAATAATTTATATAATAATATTGATTGTTTGTAATCTTGTATGCTTGCTATAGTCGGCTTCAGAAATTTACTTTATCAATGTCAAGTTGTTTAAACATCAAATTCCTAAGTGTAATTTATATATATTACAGGAACTACTCTTATAAATAAAATAAATGTATGATATTATTTAAAAAAAATCATGATGTAGGTTGATACACATTTTCTTATGTTGTTTGTTTACTTCTTAATGGAACCATTAATAAGTTATTTAAAAGTAAAATGATCTCTTAATGATTCCGTTAAAAGGTAAACAAACAATATCTAACTCGGTCTACGCACACTTGGGGTTTGTTTAGTAAAAGATAGCAGAAACTTTTATTAATAAACTTATTTGTTAAAACAATTGGAGTTAAATAAATAAAGCAAATTAAAATCATAATATTAAAGTTATTTTGGTTATTATATTTTACATAAGCTCAAGCTATTTGAAATATCTTATGATTTTAACAACCTATTGTAAAAAAAATAAAATTAGGGTTGTAAACGAACCGAACGAACACGAACATGAGTCTTATGTGTTATGTGTAAAATGTTAACATATGAGCTTAAATGCCTAGACCGATGACCATAGTAGGGATGTGTGGAATGACCGAAAAACCGAACCAAACTGGAACCAGAACCGATTTATAGTATTCGGTTAGGTTATCGGTTCTTATAATCTTCAGTTTTTGGTTATCGGTTATTCAGTTAACGGTTCTGCGGGTATCGATTTTTTCGGGCATAGAACCGATAATTTGAAAAGTTCATAACATGTCAATCAAGAAATGATTTAAAAACCCACAATGTGAAAACTGAAAAGATTAATAGTTGGAACAATAGTTTAGGATGGTGAAACTACATAATTTATATGAAACATCATGATCGACACTTCTCTTATTCTATTTTTAGGTTTTTTTGTTTATATCTTGTTGTAATAGATAGAATTATATATGTTTTTTAATTTTCGATTCTAATCGGTTCCGTAACCAAAATACCTGTACCATAACCGAACCGGAACCGGAACCGCATTCAATTATTGGTTCGGTTATCGGTTCTTACAATCTTTAATATTTGGTTTGGGATAAATCAGAATTTTGGTGTTTATTTGCATTAAATTTAGATAAGAATCGAAAATGTATTGAAAACAATGCCCCTTAAACAAAACATGTTGAGTTGTTCACTATAAATTACATATTCACAATAAAAAAATAACTAAGTTAAACGGTCAGGATTTAACGATCAATTAAACCAACGGCTTAGATTCATCTCTTCAATGTTTTTCTGTGAAAATATATAAGAAGAATTTGCCCATTAATATCTGGAATGTGATTTCTTATTTTGACAGAAAAATAACTATCGCTCCATATGCCCAAATAGAATGTTAGTTAACAATGTTACTTAACAGGCCCACATAACCCACTGGACTAAACCAAATGGCCCAAACTGAAAAATAATATGTTTTTTTCGTTCATTAATACCTGGATGGAATGTGATTTCTTATTTGATAGAAAATTAAACCGCTTCATTCTTTCATATTTATTTCACAACAGTCAAATATTTGAAAGTTTTTTGATAAAGCATGATGTAATTAACATTACGAAGATAATATATAAATTTCACACATATTCATACTTTCGAAGGGTATGAAATCATGTATTACATAAATGTACGTTTACATACATGCAAATTTATGTGAGTACATGTTCACATTATTTTTAAGGAGTTAGGAGATGTGAAATTACATATCATCTTTATAATATTAATTAAAACATGTTTATGAAAAAAAATTTAAAAGTTTTTTAAAATGTGGTCCATTCTGATGCGTTGCATAATGAATGGTACTCTCACGAATATATACACACACAGAGGGTTAAATTTTATGGAAAACTTGTATGCATCGTACAACTAAAAAACAATCTGATAGTCGTTGAATCATTGTCTCTTGTGATGCATCATGTGATGCAAACATCTATGTACATTCGGAGATGCAAGGTATTAGATGCATCTACAAAAGGGTAGTTTCAGAAGAAAAAATATATCTAGATTAATCAATTTTAAATTTATATTAATTGAATATTCCTTCAAACAATTAAATAATGAATTCTAAATAAAAATAATTAATATACTTTCAAATTTAACAAAAAAATATACAAATTAAAAAAAAAAGATAATGAAAATGTCGATGCATCATTCATTCAAAAATAACATAACTTCAAAAATTACGCAAATATTTTGCATGAACTAGTCGATACACATCATCTTCATGTTGGTTCATCCTTTGGGTTTATCATGAACTAGTCGATGCAAATATGTTTATCCTTCATCCTTTGAATGCACATCGTTTATCACAACACGATGCACAATGACTTCATCTTTATCTTTCATCATCTTCGTTCATATTCGTGGCCGGCCGAGAGATGGTGGTGCGTCTTCATCGTCTTGGTCATCATCTTCATATATATATATGTGTGTGTGTGTGTGTGTGTGTGTGTGCGCGCACGCGCGCACGCATCGAAGAACTTTGAAGAACTTTCATTCACCACCACAAATGCATCACAATTCCCCCGTGATTCATTATTATTTCCACGTGATGCATCAAATTCCTGCATGATGCATCGATTTCTACGTGATGCATTATGATTTTCTAGCGAAACATTGTGGTTCTCTAAAGTTCTTCGATGCATAGAGATTCTCCATTGAACCCACCCCTATATATATATATATATATATATATATATATATATATATATATATATATATATATATATATATATATATATATATATATATAGGGGTGGGTTCAATGGAGAACTTTATGCATCGAAGAACCTTGGAGAACCACAATGCATCGCTAGAAAAACCGAAATGCATCACGTAGAAATCGATGCATCACGCGGGAATTCGATACATCAAGTGGAAATAATGTAAAAACCGATGCATCACTCGAAAATTTGATGCATCACGTGGAAATAATGATGCATTACGGGGGAATTGTGATGCATTTGTGGTGGTGCATGGAGGTTCTTCAAGGTTCTTCGATGCATGGAGATTCTCCATTGAACCCACCTCTCTCTCTCTCTCTATATATATATATATATATATATATATATATATATATATATATATATATATATATATATATATATGTATATATATATATATATATATATTCAAGATCAATGATGTACCATATTAGACTGAGGTACCGGAGTACCATATTAAATGAACATGTTCAATAACGATAAAATATTTAATTTCATTCAAAATTGCAATATACACATTTTCAAATGTACATTATTATTGACTATTTCACATCATTTATATGTTTATCATGATAAAATGTTTATTTTCATGCAAAATAAGAGTATGTACATGTTCAAATGTGCAATATGTATTAACATGTGCATATTGCACTTTTACGTGAAATTAACGTTCAAACATTTTTAATGTAATGAACACAAAAATGAAGTGAACTGGTTAATCATAATACAATTTTGAATATATGAATATTATACTTTTGTATACAATTTAACATTTTATCGTAATGAACATGTTCATTAATATGGTATCACGGTTCCTCAGTCTAATATGGTACTACATGGATCTCAATTCTATATATATAGTATTGAGATATCTGGATTGCGCTTGGTCTCTTTTCTCGTTTGAATATTTTTTTGTTTTTATAGATATTATATTGAACATGTACTATTACTTAGATTGATATGTTTATATTAGTATGTTTTTCAAATTGAAAAAAAAAAATTAATATGCAACCTAAAATCAAAAAAGTTGACGATATATTATTATTTTCGTAATTAACCTATTTTTGTTTCCAAATATACCCATCAACACATCTTTTAATGATTTCTCACTAAAAAGCATAACATATCATCGATTTGTTTAATCTAATAACTTATTTTGGTTCTTTCATACTACCCAAAATTTGAGTTCCATGGAGATTTCAACCCTATATCAATAGAGAAGTTCAAATGAGAACCAAAGTTTTGTTGACAACCATTGAATTAATTTTAAATTATAGTTTTTTCATCAAAAATTCTTTTATATTTTATATACTTAAACCATTATTAGTACTTTTATAAAACCAATTTTTTTATGATTGATAAAACACAAATTATTCTTTGTGTATAAACTTCATGTTTATATAAAAAAGGGTTGTATATAATGATAAATTTTATGCATCAATTAATAGAAAATTGTATTCACAAAAAATACCAATAAATGTATATGATTACTATAAAAAATTTGATGAAAAAAATTATTTTATCGTTCTCAATTTAAGAAAAAAAGTATCACATACACACACACACAGAGAGAGAGAGAGAGAGAGAGAGAGAGAGAGAGAGAGAGAGAGAGAGAGAGAGAGAGAGAGAGAGAGAGAGAGAGAGATTTCTTTTACGTAATATAAAAACACAAGTTGCTATATATAAGTAGGAGAATATTATAATTAATATTATAAATGAATATATTGAGAATGTTGCGACTCCATTTTACTTGGAGCTAGGTTGATGATGCACCGAATGACGCAATTGCACTCCTAGCTACTTAAATAATTAATTATATATCCTTCTAACCATTAATTTTAATTAAATATACGAATTAAATTATATATGTTAATTAAAGACGACTAAAAACGGATTCTTATATCCAACACACATGATTTACGAAACATGTTAATTTCATTATAATATTCAACGCCTTTTCAGAATTTTTATTTGTTAAACAAACACCATAAAGACGATTAATTAATTCGTTTTACGAGGGCAATGTAATTCGGCCTTTATTATTTAAATTTTATTTTAATTCTAAAGCCAAGATAACATATATATCAATATACAATATTCAATTGAAAAGTAATTAATAATCTATATACAATATACAACGAATGATATGATTTGATAATCTCTTTTCAGGACCATTCCTGGCTTGAACGAGTATTAATACAACGTATCAATCGATGCCTTGATTCATTAATTAATCAAATATAATTAACTGTAAATTGTACCCTCTACAAATGATAATATAATACATATTATTTTTAGTTGTTTTCGTAGGTATTCAAACAGAATGAATTCTCTAAAATAGCATCTGGTATCATATAATATATTTTTATATTTGAACACATATTATATTTATATATATATATAGATTTAGGTTCAAGTGAGTACCACCTCTAATGCAGCGCACCAGAAGGTACCACCCTTAAAAGTAATTTTTTTAAATTTTTTTTCATGAACATGTTCTAATTAACATTACACAGATCATATGTGAATTTCACGCAAATCCGAACACTCTAAGTGCATGAAAACACACATCACATAAATGCATGTTCACATGTCTTCAAAATTATGTAAGTGTGTGTTCACATCATTTTTTAGGAGCTAGGAGATGTGAATGTATGTGAAATTTACATACGATCTTCATAATGTTAATTAAAACATGTTTATGAAAAAAAAAATTTAAAAAGTTTTTTTAAAGGTGGTACCTCCTGGTGCGCTGCATTTGGGTGGTACTCTCTCGAACCATATTCTATATATATATATATATATATATATATATATATATATATATATATATATATATATATATATATATATATATATATATACACACACACACACACACACACACATACACACACACATATACACACACGGACATGAGGTTCGATGGAGAATAAATGTTTATCGAAAAACCTTGAAGAATCACGATCGATGTATTGCAAAGAAAAACATTGTGAATCACACGTGTGGCTATTGTACACCATATAGAAGAGATTGTTATGCACCACTGCTACAAAAACTGTCTTCGGGACCCCTTATTATAACTAGGTTAATAAAAAAAAGCTTTAAAACCGGGCTACAAATGAATCTCGTGTTTTTTTTAAACAGATAAAGCCCAGTTCATGTTAAAAAAAATCGGGTCCTATTTCATACAAATACTTTTTCATACAACAGACAAATGACACATCTTTTTATAAACTAATATACCCTGTCTTTTTTAAAAGAAACTAGGTTTCATTATGACGGCTTTTGTTGACATCCATGCATTCCGACGCCCCCCACCCAGAAATTTCAAGACTTCTTATTTCTCCCCCGAAATGTTCTTTTGAAACCATACACGCTATTTTTATTACTAATCGGACCCAATTATCTAATATTAAACCTGACTTTATTACTAATCGGACCCGGTTAAATAACAGGACTTTATTTGGGTTTATAATAAAGTCACCCCCATTCAAACCAAGTTAATTAATGGGGCTATATTGTCTTTTTAACCTGGCTCTATTAGGCTTTTTCTACTAGTGCACAATCCTTCTAGCGTGTATCACAGTCCCCTTGTATGATGCGTACTTCCCCCACGTGAAATACGATCAGTTCATGTGACGCATAATCTCATATGTGATGTAAGATCTCGTCGTTTGATGCAGTATTTATTTTTTTTTTTAACGATGCATCATATATGTATGTATGTGTGTGTGTGTGTGTGTATAGGGATGGGTTCAATGGAAAACCACTATGCACTGAAAACTATGGAAACCTACGCATACCGTCCGATTGGGTGCATTTCTTGAAAAACACGGTGGCATGATCGTAAATAAGGTGCTGCATCACACGGGTTTGATGTATCACGCGGGATTTTGATGCATCACGCGGGAAATTTATGCATCACGCGGGTTTTTAATGCATCACGCGAGGAATTTGATGCATTTGTGGTGGTGCAGTGCGGTTTTCACAAGTTTTCAGGTGCATTGTGGTTTTCCATTGAACCTATATATATATATATATATAAGACACACACACACACACATACATACATACATATGTTTATAATCAGATTCATCAGTGTACCATTAAGTTTAGTGTACCCTATCGTGAATGGTCATTATATGTATGGCGTACAATAGTTCTCATGTGATGCACAGTGTTTTACTTTGCGATACATCATGATTATGGTTATCCAAGGTTTTTTATTAATAGACGTTGATTTTTCATTGAAGGAGAATGCGACTCAATATCGAATGCGCCTGTAGGTAACATCTTATAAAAATATGGTTTCGTTAGTTTGAAAATTGAATGCTTAAGTGGGGTAAGTGTACAATTAATGTATTTATGGTCCACGGTTTCATAAGTTTGAAGCTTAAAATGAAAGTGATAGATGTGGATCTTGTTTGCTTCCTTAGCTTGTCAACATTTACAACAAATTAAGCATATCTATCTTGTCATATATTTACAATAATTACTTGGTAATATAGAATGTATCAGTACGTATCAAGATCGAGAAAGATGATACGAAATTAATTTAAAAGAATTGAGAATTTATATGTATATATGTGTTTGGAATTTTGTAGTTAATCGAATGGTAACCATATTGATGATCATTAGACGGGGTTGTATTCATGTCATGGTGGCAGAATGAGTAGTTTTTACACGCTTAAACATGTCGTCACGAACCTGTCAGCTTGGACACATGATTGCCCAATGATCTCAGTGGACCTCCTATTTCTTTTTGTAAACATAATCATTACACAATGATTCTATGTTTTTTCTAACGATGCATTACTTTTTTAGCGATGCATACTATTTTTAAACATAATTATTATCTAAAAGAGTGTCCAAAAAGTATGACCCTATAAAATAATAAACCTTCTAGCATGGAATCTCACATATATGAAACATGTAAATTATCAAATAATATAAATGTATTATATAATATGAACTTAAAAGTTGAAGGTAATTAACATAAATAAATATTTTGTAACACATGCAAGTACAAATTAAAAGAAATATGTAGTGAACTCTTTTGGAAAGCAGTCCGGCCCTTCTACGTAGAAGAAGCCACCATTCTTTGACTGCTTTTGGTTTCACTATAACAGGGCACCCAGCACCCCACGATTGTGACCATTCAAGTCATTCCACTTTATATATATGGGTGCTACTTCATGCACCACACCTATATCTCTATCATTGGCTAAAATATCTCTTTTTTTATAAATCATCATTATGGTTTATTTATTCACACCTCTTTGTCCAATCATAATGGGGAAATTCTTACTACACCATATCTATTTTCTCACCACACCATATCTATTTTGACCTACTAATGTTGTTTTATTTTCAATGTAAAATTCAGACTTTTTGAAGACAAAAACTGAATAACAACACTCAAAATGTCATTCCCCATAAGAAATATAAATGTAAAAATCAGTCAAATATCATTCCCTAAAAACTGAAAAATTACATTCCCTATAAGAAATTATTACAACCCTTAACAAATTACATTCCAAACAGAAATACCCATGTATTAAAATCCAAACAGAAATGCCCAAGTATTAAAATCCAAACAGAAATATTACAACCCATAAACAACAGTCAAATATCAGAAATTTTACAACCCATAAATTACAATTTCATTAACTAAACAACAGTCAAATATTCTTAGAAAATTTACAGTAAATTTTCAACCACTCTCCGATTAAAATTCCGGCGACTCCGACAACAATTCTGGCGACGACGACAGACCATCCGGCAACAACCTAACAGTAAATTGGAGGTATCAAAATCAAACACCACTTTATAGAAATCAAATACAAAATTTTTTTATTTAAATTCAAATTTTTTTGGTATAAATAAATCTCCTCCCAAAAAATGATTCTCTCACCAAAGATTAAAGATATTACATGTATGTATGTATAATGAAAGAGATGAATTTTTGGCTTTGACCAAAGATTTTCGATTTTACACAGATCTAGTTAGGTTTCTTACAAAGAAGAAGAATAAAAAACAAAACAAAGAATGTTATTTGGTTTTTAGACTTACCAAGACATATGAAGCGTCGCCGGTCGATGAGGCGGTGGCGGTGACGGTGGCGGAGGCGTGGTCTCCACCTCGAGAACGTCACAGAGAGAGAGAGGACGTGCGGTGGTGGCGGTCGTTGTGTGGCGGTGGCGATGGCGATGGCTTAGAGCGAGAGAGACAACGGCGGTGGCTGAGAGCGAGAGAGAGAGAGAGAGCGGCGGTGGCTGAGAGCGAGAGAGAGAAGGTGGCGGTGGCGGTGGCGATGGCGATGGCGATAGCGGTGGCGGTGGCGGTGGCGGTGAGCGGTGAGCAAGAAACAGAGATGTGGTGCCGGCGCCGGATCTGAAGAGAGAGGTCAGATCTTAGAGAGAGGAAATGATAGAGGAGGGGGGAGCAAATGAAAAGAAACGAAACCCTAGGTTATTATTAGTTGGCAAAAAGTGGTTGGCAAATCAAAAGGCAAAGTTCTTTAAATCAGATTTTATTTTTATTTTTATTTTTTATTTTTTTTATTTTAAATAAATTTTCAAAATTTCAGAATTATAATTTAATTATATATTTTAAGAAAATAATATATACTAATGATATAACATTTTGAATTAATATATATATACTATAATTAATTAAATATTATAAAAAATAAAAGAAGAATGTAGTTATTTGTCCAAAATATTATGTATATATATTTTTAAATATATATAATATGAACAATAACTATTTTTTTAACATTATAAAAAATATTTCTAAACTACATTAAAATAAAAATATGATTCATTCAAAAGACATGACAATTTTTATTCTACTTTTTTTTATATATGAAGGTTCATCTTATAATTTATATGATTATATAAACATCATTTATTAGATAATGTTAAATAGTAGGTAGAATTAATTATTTATTAATGGTTATACATATTAAATAATAATAAATTGTATTTCTACAGATTATACATTTTTAAAATCATTTTATTATTATTTCTACTGATTATACCCTTTTTTTCATCCAGACGGTCAAGGAATTAAGATGGACAGTAATTCAAAATTCTTTACAGAGCAAGTATATATCTCATCTTATTACTATTATTTATTTAATTGCTCGTTTTATCTTTTTTTATATGCATTTTTTTATTCTTAAGGTTTTTAAAACTCGTGAAGAACTGATGGCATGGGTAGATAATATAGCACGATCACAAGGTTTTGTTATTGTTACTAAAAGGTCAAGGGCAAGACCTCCAGGATACAGCTCTTCAGTCGTACTTGGTTGTGATCGTGGGGGAGTACCAAGAAGTAGTTATGCAGAAACAAAAAAAATTAATTGCCCGTTTGAATTGAAAGGAAAGTACGTAAAGCTACAAGATGTTTGGAGATTAAGGGTTGTTTGTGATGAGCACAACCATAAACCATCTGAATATTTAGAGGGTCATTCTCATGCAATGCGATTAAACCCTGATGAATCTCGTATGGTACAACAACTAACAAGTATGGATGTAAAACCGCGTGAGATTTTTTCCATGATAAAGGAACAAAATCCAAATAATGTGTCCTCGCTGAAAACTGTATACAATGCACGTCATCGGTTACGGATGTCTAACCGAGAAGGTAGAACCCCAATCCAGAATCTTATGCATATCTTACAAACAAAAGGGTATGATTTTGATTATCGCTTGAACGATACTTCGGGTCAGTTAGAAGATTTATTTTTCATTCATCCGACGTCCTTGATGATGTGGCAAGCATTTCCATATGTGGTGTTGATGGATGCTACATATAAAACGAATAAGTATAATTTGCCCTTTCTTGAGATAGTTGGTGTCACACCAACAAACAAGACATTTTGTATAGCCTTTGTTTTCATGCATAATGAAAGGACAGTCAGTTATACGTGGGCACTGAAATGTCTTAAGTTGACAATTAATGAATCGATTTGTCCGCGTGTGATCGTTACCGATAGAGATCTGGCGTTAATGAATGCATGTGAAGAAGTTTTTCCACAAAGTAATCACTTACTTTGTAGATGGCATATATTCAATGATGTAACAAAGCATTGTCGGCCGCGTATCAGTTCACAGAAGACTTGGGGTTGCTTCCATGCAAAATGGACAGATCTAGTTCGGTCTCCAACACACACTGCATACATGCAAAATTATGCAGATCTATAGAAAATATTGTCCAAGCATCCAGGTATCATTAATAACATTGAAAAATATGCTAACAAATAATACTCTTTAATTATTACTAATGTGTTTGACTTTCATCTTTTTTGTGTTTTAGATGTTTTTGGTTATCTTCAAAGTGTTTGGCTGGAAAAGTATGCTGAAAGATTCGTGTCTTTGTGGACCGATAGACATACCACATTTGGAAATTCAACAACAAATAGAGTTGAAAGTCAGCACGCCAAACTAAAAAAATATCTAGAGTCGGGGAGATCTGATTTGGACAAGTTCATACTTGTTATTGAAAAAATTATAATATCACAAGAGTCTGCTATTAAAGAAAGTCTTCAAAGGTGCGAAATTATCCGCAAGCCAAAGTTTAACATACCGCTACTTCAACATCTGCAAGGGGTTGTTCCTCACAGACATAGTTGTGCAAACGCATCAAATTTGTCGGACCTGAATGTGGAGCCAGCACGACATAGCTCATATGTGGTTGATCTAAATCGGGAACCACCGTTTGAGATAGACCTGAATGAAGAACCACCTTCTCAGGAACAAACACTAGAGGTACCATTTAATATTTTTACAATCGTTTAGACATTGGATTGAGATTAATTTACATGATAAATGTTAGGAATTGAGACCTTCAATGCCGTATGGATTTATTTATACCGATCCTCCAATACAAAATGAATATTATTATCAGCATCCCACAATCCAGGTACAATGTTAAAAATTTATTATTATTTATTCTATTGATTTGGTGAATAACGAGACAAATAATTATCTTTTATTTTATATAGGTACCTATAGGCTATAAGCATCCATTGTTACCAGAAATTCCATCATTTTTTCAATCATACGTCATCGACATTGAAGACGTCAATGGAGACGGAAACTGTGGATTTCGATCAGTAGCTGTTGCTATGGGTCGACATCAAAATGAATGGTCTACAATTCGTCATGAACTATTACAGGAGCTGCATGACAATAAAAAAGAATATATAAGCATTTATGGTTGCGACTACAAACGTTTGGAAGACTCTTAAAATTTCTTCGGTTCAAGCTTTGCTCCAGCTATGCATTGGATGAGGATGCCTGACACCGGTCTCTTGATATCAAATAAGTACAACTGCATTTTTTATTATTTAACAAAGGAACGTTGCTTGACTTATTTTCCATTGAGATCGAAACCAAAGCATCCTGAACTAAATCAATCAATCGCAATCGCATTTGTATGTAACAACCATTTTGTGAAGGTTGATTTAGAAAAAGGACACCCAATGCCAGGTGTTTCCGGGTATTCAAAAAGAAAAGGGAAAAAAGTAAGTGAATGGGAAGAAATGTATAGAGATAGATTATTTGCTTACGATGAAGTCCACAGAAATGTTGATCTTAATGTTATACCATTGGAATGATAATATTCTTTTTTTTTTATATTTTGTGAACTTGATGTATTGAAACAATGTTTGTCGTTTATTAATTAAATTTGTCCTAAATTTGTTTAATGTATTTTTAAAATTAATTACTATGTAAAATGAAAAACTAATTTAACTACTTCCTATGTACAAATAAACAAGTTTTTAAATTTTTTAAAAAAAATTTTCTTAAACATGTCAAAGAAGTCGTTTTTGGTTTGTTTGTAATATGTTTTAAATGTTTTCAATTCACAAATATAGAAATAATTACTCTCAGTTTCAAGTCAACTCAATAAACTTTTTTTTAATGATTATGTAAACATTTTAATTATAACACAAAATTTTTTTAAATAAAACAAATATATAATATGTCATATTTCTTTTTATACAATTTAAATTATTTATGTTATCAGAAACAATAAATTTTATTTAATTTTATGATTTTAAATAGATTATTAAATATAAACAAACTATTAAATATCTTACTGATAAATAAAAATATTGAAATAAAAAAAACTATGAAAACTTAAAAAGATTATTAAAGAAAATGTCACATCAATATGAATTAAGGTGTGAAGTCACATGTCTTGTCAATGTCAACTATAGTTGACCTACATATTAGAGGTGGTGTACCAAGTACCACCCATCATAATGTGAAAATTTATAGGTCAAAGGCATAGAGGTGGTGTTTGAGAAAGTAGATATGGTGCAAGAAGAAATAGCCTATATATATATATATATATTTTTTTTTTAAATAAATTAAAATAAAATCTTTAGTACAAGTGATTTGTTAATTAGTACTTAAAATTGAAGTCATAAAAAGATAGTACAATTCTATATTAAGATTAAATATATATGATGACAATTTATAAAAACAAATGCTAGCAATAAGAAAAGAATATTGTTATAAGTTGTTGGATCCTTGCGTAGTTGCATAAGTAACTAACTATATTAGCTAATTAAGCAGGTTAAGTGTCAACGGTCAACTGGCTGGCCGGCTAGATTTCTTAACACAAAAACAGACGTACGTACAGAACTCGATCAGGAAAAAAAACACATATCATGGGATAGATATATGATCACAGAAAATGTCCTGTATGTTCTGATCATCGATTAGGTTTATGTTCCATGCGGCGGTTGTTGTGACATGTGAAACCTTTGTTGTGGGAATCCTGATGATGCTGCAGCACTATTTGCATACATTTGGTGTAGAGATGGAGCGCTTCCGGTGCTGCTCGTAAACTGCATCTGCAACATATATTTAATATAATGAAAGTAAAAAAAATCATATCAATCAACGATGGACTCACTTGATGATGGGTCAGTGGGTTGATAGCCGTTGGGTTGAACGTATGACGCATGCTCGGGTCAGCGGGTCGCATAAAATACCCTTCATTGATGCCGTTAAAAGACCCGGTAGGAGGAGATTGAAGGTGTGTCCGACTCAGAAGTTGGAATGTCTCGATTTCATTATAGCCTTCTCTTCGCCCTCCATCAAACCAACCCGACCCGGATGCCTATTTTTTTTTTTAGTTCATTGTAAATAGTCCACAATAATTACTTGCCTTTTTAAAAAAGAAAAAAAAAAAAAGAAAAGCATTTAAACTTAACACTATTTTAAATATCTTCAAAAGTAAAACATACCGGTGGTGCTCGGCTAAATCCGAATTGCATAGAATTAGAATGATGACTCAATGGAATTTGTCGATTATCTCCGAATTCTAAGTTTTGCGGTTTGTTTGAGGTTGAACTTCCCCCCAAGCTCAAATCAAGATTATGATCCGACGATCTGTTGTCATTGTTGCTGTTGTCGTAATTATTGCTTGAACATTCTGAAAAAACCCATTATATATAGTTAAATAAATCTTTATGGGAAAAAATCACGAATGATCCGATCTGTTGTTATGACGTTATGAAACATTAAAAAGGGTTTTCATAAAAAATTTGAGCAATTTTGATGGAATAATTACTTAATTAGCTACTGTACCCTAATTATTAATAGAAAAACTATAATACAGCATTTTCCTTTTACATAACAAGATAGAAAATCCTTGTATTTTTCGAATCTAAAAAGAGTATTGTAACTT
Organism: Centrapalus pauciflorus; assembly: GCA_020465985.1. Taxonomy (NCBI): domain Eukaryota; kingdom Viridiplantae; phylum Streptophyta; class Magnoliopsida; order Asterales; family Asteraceae; genus Centrapalus; species Centrapalus pauciflorus. The sequence goes on along the minus strand of JAANYP010003248.1, from coordinate 777,827 downwards.
GATTATTTTTGAATATTCAGAAAAAATCTTTGTAATTGAATTGCAAAAAAATGTAACAGAAATATTTCAAGATATCCCCGTACGGTTTTGTCTTCCTATATATATATATATATATATATATATATATATATATATATATATATATATATATATATATATATATATATATATATATATATATATATATATAGAATCAGGTTCATCAGCGTACCTATAAGATTCCAGCGTACCGAGCGTACCCTAATGTGAATGATCATTCACATATATTTTTTTTTGAATAGACATGTATAACACAACATTATAAGACTTTTTTTCAAAAGGAGTAACATCATAAATTTTGTGAATGGTAAAAAACGATCATGTGAATGATTATTCACACCATTCACATAGTGTGAAATGACCATTCACATAAATATGCATTGAGCATTCACATAATTTTTAAGGACACAGAAAGTGTGAATCTATGTGAAATTCATATATCATGTGTATAACATTAAATTAAACATGGTTTTGTGAAAAAAAGTTTTTTAAGGTCGGTACCTTCGGGTGCACTTGATTTCGAGAGGTACTTATTTGAACCTGAATATATATATATATATATATATATATATATATATATATATATATATATATATATATATATATATATATATATATATATATATATATATATAGACTAAGGATCTTTTGTGAACACTGTATTCGTTGTGAACATTGTGAACAACCATAAAATAGCTTTTGAATCTTATGAATCTTGTTGAAAATATTAGCGAACTCTTCTATTAACCTATTAATATTATTGGATCCTTTGGATTTTATTGAATCCTATGAATTTATCGAATCTTATGAATCTTGTTGCATCCTATGCATCTTATTATAAAAACTAGTTTGAACCTTTTGAATGTTTTGAATCTTGTTGTAGACACTTCTACGAACCCTTTAAATCATATGAATCATGTTACAAACACTTCTTGATATATTTGAATGATCATATGTCTTTTTTTTATTTGTTCACAACGTTCACAACGAATAATTTGTTCACAATGGATCTCATCCATATATATATATATATATATATATATATATATATATATATATATATATATATATATATATATATATATATATATATATATATATATATATATATATATTTACAACTAAAATGGATATTACAAAACTTTTTAATATAATAGTGTGAATTAATGCATTTCACTCACTTAATATATGTACCAAAAAAATTTCCAAAAAAGGAAACGATTTATATATTACACACACACACAAAGAAAGAAAGAAATAAATAAATAAATAAAAAAAAAATACATGTACGTGTTACCAGTGGAATTGAGCTCATTTTCATAAATCCTGGAATCAAAATTCGTAACAGCATCCTTCCCATTGCATTTAATTGCAGCCTTATCATAAGCCCTAATTAGACATTAAAATAAAAAAAAAGATTAGATTCAAACCACACCCTTACATTATTAAAAATTGACAGTTACAGTCCCTCAAGAAAACACCCATTTACCTGGCAGCTTCAACTTCAGTGTCAAAAAGACCCAGATACACATACCTGTTATAAAAACCCAAATTGGTCACAGGACCATTATTAATTGAAGTAACCAAAAAAGGCAAAAACAATAGATCCAATGTGTCTTGTTGCTTGATCTTGTGATAGATAGTTCTAGCCAATAGCCAGCCATATAGGTACCTTACCTAACCAAAAAGTCATTCTTTTTTAATTTAATTATATCATTTTTAATTAATTACTCCAATGTTTAAGGATATTATAAATCGGGTTATACTCTTTGGATCGCTTGCCCCGCACACATTTTTGAACAACCATCACACACATCCATGAGGGTCCAATGAGATTTTAGGGGGTCCAATTAGACCATCCCTATAAATCCATTTTAGACAACTTAATTTATAGACAGTTAAACCAAGACCGAGCAATCGCATAAGAGATATCGAAGTTCATACTTTTTGCCTAAGAATTGGCCCATTCGAGCTTCCCATCGACCACATTTATGCAAAGTAACACCTCGGTATTTTGAACTGCCACGAGGAAATCCAGTACTTTGTCTTCGAAGCACATGAACAAACTCTTCCTTTGTTAAGTTGGTCATCTGTAAGTTCGTTTCGAGATAAATTAAATAAAAACGTACAGCCATCACCAAAAGTGAAAACAACAAAAACAAAAACAAAAACATCATGCGGGAAGTTTTATGTGTTTGTGTTTATGTTGTCTTGATAAACAACAACAACATATTATTTAAAAAGGTGTTTCAAGATAAAGGCTGCAACACCACTATTCAAGATAAGGTGAAATCTAATTTACAAAACACATATATAATAATACTTTTTCTAATTATTATTTCACCTTCTTTCTTTCTTCCTTTTAATTAAAATTAATCAAAAATTAATAAATAAAACACACACACACCTGCTTTAGGTCTTCTTCATAATCTTCAAGAGTGAAGTTTATGTCAGCCTCCACACCCCGGAACTTGATGGCTGCCTTATCGTAAGCACTGCAACCGTAGGATTCATCGATCAACTCTATTTCGATCTTTAATATAAATATATTTAAATTAGTTAAATAAATTTGAGTTTATTTTATACCCACCGTGCTGCTGCATGTGCTGTATCAAATCCACCTATGCAACGTAGATTCATAGTAAAAATTAATGTTATAATCTTTAAAAAAAAAGAAAAAGAAATGCTTTAATTAAAAAAAATGTAACATACCAAGATACACCTGTTTCCCACAATCCCTGCATCATGAAAGCATGATTAGAAATTAGCAAATTTGTTCTATAAAAGGGTTGTGAACAAGATATTAATTGATTAACAAATGATATTATTGTTTGATTTAATTTCTGAATTAAAAAAAAAAATTTGTACTTGGTGAGTTGGTGGTATATATATAATATAATATAATATAATAATGCATTGGGAATAGAAGAAAAACAACAAAATAATGGGAAATTAAGATGAAAAAGAAAATAAACCATATATGAGATTCCCATCGGCCGGTTCTCCGGTAAAAGGTGACTCCACGGTACTGTGAGCTTCTAGATCGTGGTCCACGTCGGCTTTTCTTAAGAGGTTGAGGAACATCAGTGGGTTTTCCGGGAAATCCAGTGTTCCTTCCGACGAATGGCGGAGACTCAGATGAGTGGTGGGAGAAATTGAAGTTAGCCGTGGGGAAAGTAGAGGTCATGTGTCCAGCAACTCCGACGACGGAAGTGGTGGAGGCGGCTTCAGAGTCGTCCAATGGAAAGAACTGATGAGTTACGGGCGGATTGTATTCCGATGATGAGTTGTGAGTCATCGAGAAGCCAAATAAGGTGGTGGTTGTCGACGGTTGTTTTCTTCCACCAGTAGTGTTGTTGGAATCTTGATCGTCGTCAGAAGGCTCGTCAAGCATGAAGGATGAGCTGGAATTAGAAATGGATTCTCCAACCCCTTTACCTTTATTTTGATATTCCACCGGCGGTGAACAGTATTCCTTTCTGTCTTCCCTTCTCCGATCGGGTGACCCGTTTAGATCCCACATTATTTCTCAATTCAAAAGGAAAACCCCAAATAACAAAAGAAACACCCTCTATCTCTCTCTACATTTAGTTTGATGATCAAATGGGATTTGTGTTTAACATATTTCAATATATATATATATATATGTCATATACTCATATATATATAAGTTAACTAATACAAAGTAATTATATATATATGAAGATGAAGATGAAGATGAAGAATGAAGATTGTTGTTGAGGGGGAGGGGGGGTAGGGTAGGTAGATGGGCGGGGGGATCTTGATTCTTGTATCTGTAAAAGATTTCTCTGGTTCAGCCTAACTGCCCAATACAGCATTGACGAGGCTACTTGTCTTAGGCCTTAGCCAAAACCATCATCAATTGGGTGTATATATATATATATATCTCTGTGTGTGTGTGTGTATATATAAATATACTCTCTCTCTCTCTCTCTCTCTCTCTCTCTCTCTCTCTCTCTCTCTCTCTCTCTCTCTCTCTCTCTCTCTCTCTCTTTGTTAATAGTTACGAAAGTAGCTTGCTTTACCCAATTACAAATCTACTCACACGCATAAAACACACACTGGCTGTGTGTTTTTCTTTTTATTATAAATAGGAGAGAGAGAGAGAGAGAGACACATCTCTTTCTTACACAGCTCTCCGACGTTAATCAAATCGAAAATAAAACAATGTAAGTGGGGTGGCTTTTTTTGGACGATAATGGTATTTTCATAATACTAAATAAACCAATTCATCTTTTTTTAAATAAATCCAACCTTTGTCCACTTGATAATTATACATATAATAAAGAAAAGATAAACAAAATTTTTAATTTTCTAATATTTATAAACGTTAAAAAGATAAAAGATAAATGCAATTATTATTTTTAAAAAGATAAATACAACATATTATTTTTTAATCTATTAATATTAATATGTAATAAAATATGTTAGTATATCTATTCTATATATAAAGAAAAATATCAATCGTTGTCACATCCACGTTTCACCGAAAATATAAATACCATTTATTATTATAATAAATTAAATATAAATTAACCTATTTTTAAAAAATAAAAGCACATTCTATTATTCTTTTTAATCTACCAATGATAAAAGATAAATACAATCATAGTTTTAAAAAGATAAATACACTTTATTATTTTTTAAGCTATAAATATTAATTTGCAATAAAATATATAAATTAAAATCACAATTTATATGAACGATAAGATAATAAACTAAAAATAAAAAGTTAAAAAAATTAATAAAAATAGCTTCTATTTATATTAATATATTAAGTTAGAAAACAGTTATGAAAAATATTAATAGTATTATTATATTATTTTAAATAATTAATAATTAATAGTTAAGTGTTTTTAATTTTTACTTATATACAATTTATATAAATAATTATATTAAAAATATCTACGCAAAACGTGAGTCATAAATTAGTATTATATATAAACTAAAATATCAATTTGTATCGATTAAAATATACTAATATAAATATAAAATGTTAAAAAAATGATAAATAAATAAATAAATAAATACTATTTGAAGAACAATAATTGTGATAAACAATAACAATATTCTTATATTATTTTTATTTATATACATTTTATATGATAAATTGTATTAAAAGTATCCACGTAACACGTGGGTCATAAACTAGTATGTATGTGTGTGTGTCATATGGTTCGTGTGAGTACCTAAAAAATACAATGTATTGTGTGTATCTGCGAACACACTGGATTTGGATGTGAACATTTTGCAAAATAAGTTTTTTTTGTTTTTTTTTCATATTCACACAAATACAAATAATATAACACTATTTATTTAAAAAAAGTACACAAATTCACGCCTTATAGCATCTTAAAAATCATGTGAACGTATAAAATTTAATGTAACCATGCTTAATGTAACGTACGCTCATAACAGTACCGTTCATATGAACATACATGTTTTACATAGTTATAATATGTGTTTATGTGTGCTTTGTACATAATTCATTTGATACAAATTAAATGAATAACTCAAAATTGTCTCTCGTGTGCACATGGTGTTACAAATCAAATGTAATTTGAATTACATTCTATCATAATGCTATGCATCGAATACCAAAAAACTTGATGGGCCAAAACTACAACTATTTTTAAATCAGGAGGCTCTATAAATTTTGGGGGCAATGTGCAGTCGACCTCCTCACACACCATAAAGAACGGGTCCGGGAGACAAGCACATAAACTTTTGTAGATTTAAGTGAATCACTAATTTCTTTGTAACAACTGCTAACTAATAACTACATAAAAGAATTGAAAGAAAATTTTGTTCGAAAAACCCATTAAAAATAGAGGGACAAATAATATCAATACATGTTTTTCTTTAAAATCTTCGAACATTTTATGTCTGCGAACTCGAAGACGCGGGAAGATAATTTATATGAAAGTGCGTTTGTTTTTATATTCGTCTGCCCGCTTTTGCGATGACTGCAAACCTTTTAGGTCATCTCTTCTGACTGCAGATTTTTACAGCTAAGTCCGCAGACCGCAAGCATCAACCTTTTAAGAAACAAACAGCACCTTAGAGTCTCATAGGACTGGACTAAGTATAACAATTTTTTTTAAAGACAAAAAATTTATATAAAGCACACCAAGGAAAAAAACGGCTTGGAAGACTTTCCCCCGCACCATCAGACTAAGTATAAACCTAGGTAACACCAAAAACAAAAACGATAAACCCCTACAAACATCTAAACAACCTGTACCATGATGAAAGCAAAACTCAACCATCCCAACTCTTATTACATGATAAATTGTTGAAGTTTACTTGTTCATTTCAAATCCTATAAAGTAAAGATATAAGTTACATAATACTTAAAGAAGGTCAATCATCAAGACAATATTGATAAAAACAAGCGCATAATTCACTCTTCCCCCTTTCAAGTTCCAATTCCATTAAGATATGGAAAGAACATTAGAAGAGAATTGACAAATTACACAAGTACATTTTTAATGAAATGTTATATTATTATTATATAAATATTTAATTATTTTGATATGTACAAATACGTAAAAGATAAGCATGTACATGTAGATAAGTGTGACAATTTTTGATACGACTCAACAGTTAACTTAACATGAATCTAAAAGAAAAATGATACAAACTCAACATAACCCGAAGTAGGTTGAAATGGGTCGATACAAACATCACACAAAATTTCTTTGGTTGGGTTAGGATCAACTAGAGTTATTCGAAATCAATTTGATTGACCCTTTTAGACTTTTAAAAAATAATAAAACTATTAGTACAAACTAAACAAATCCAAAGGTAAAAAAAATTAAAGTTATAATTACGTTGAACTATTAATTTTTATTTATTTTATTTTATGTCAAATGTATTATTCAAATTATTATTTAGGTTATTTATTTTCTCGCTATCTTTTCAAAATTTCATATTTATCCAAGATCAAAGACTTACTTTAAAAATTGAATCCAAAAAACAGAAAACAATTTCATACCACAATTCAAATTTGACAAAACTAAAATAAGAAAATGAGTTAACACGTGAGTTTACATGACACGAAATAGGATTGACACGACTAGAACATGACATGAAAACGAGTTAGACAAGATTCTATTTCTATTACAGAAACACGATTAATAAATTTGTCATCCCGAAACATAATCCGATTGACACACACACACACACAGAGATATATATATATATATATATATATATATATATATATATATATATATATATATATATATATATATATATATATATATATATAGAGAGAGAGAGAGAGAGAGAGAGAGAGAGAGGGAGGAGGAGGCCATACATACTGGAAATGGAATAGACAGCAGGGTGAGAAGAAAGATGAGTAAATTAAATAATTTCCTTAATTAGAAATGCATAATTTTTTGGCCTTTATCTGTCCACACTCTCATTTCATTCATTCAATATTTCAACATCATCACCCCCTCACCCCTACCCTATTTGCCAGACCATCCCCCGCATTGTTTTGTCAAATTTGCCCTCAATCTTGTTCTCATATCTATCAAAAAAATTTCTCTTTTTATATATGCTTCTATTCATAGTTTTACATAAATATATGAATTCATTCATACACAAACCTTATTCATTACATTAAATATTAAATAGTTTAATGTTATTTTGATGATTTTAAGTTCAACTATTTTTAACTAACATGTTTATAATTGTGTAATGTTCGGTTTTAATGTCATCTTTTGTGGATTGGACAACGAATCGGTTTCCAGATCATTTCAAAATCTTTTTTTAGGTAATGACATAAATTTCAAAAATATTTTCTCTGAAAATCTTACCAAATCGGACAACCAATCGGTCTTTGATACCTCTGAATAGATAAATATGTTATTATTATTATTATTAAATAGTATAATAACAATAATAAATAAGAGATATGTGATGGTATGGTTGTGCTTTCCAAATAATAAATTTTAAATTATGGTTTAATAATAATAAATATTAAACAACAACAATAATATTAATGATAAATAATGAACGGAATACAATAAATTAATAAAATTTTAAATTGATAAATAGATTATATGAGTTGAAAACGTGTTAACCAAAAATTGATCCATTAATTTTGTGTCACCCCGTTTATGACCCGATCAATATTTGTATCGACTTAAACATGTTCGTTTCGTGTTGGATTATTCTCTTATCTCAGGATTTGACACCGCAAATGATTTGTCATGCACATCCGAGGTCACTCATACAAATGACTTTAAATTAGGAGTTTAGGATGATAATTTTTTATCGTTTTAGCATCACTAATCTTTAACCTCTATTTTTCTAAGAGTTATCATTAGCTTATAATTACATACCAAAAGAAATTTCAATTTTAGAGTAACATACAAGTTCTATTACATATCATACTAATGAACGAATAAACATTATTTTGATTTGAAAATATCATCGGGTTAATATTGAAAAAACCTTATAAACTTTTATCATTTTCACGATTAAGTCCCTAAACTTTTTTTCCGATTGTTTAAGTCCCTAAACTATTTTTGTATTATTCAAAAGTATATATATTTTTCATCGGCTACCGAATGAGTAGATAAAACACAACCAATAAAACAAAAAGTTTAGTGACTTAATCGCTATAACATGTAAAGATAGTGAGTTTTTTTAATAAGACAAAAATAGTTAAGGGACTTAAACAATCAGAAAAAAAATTTAGGGACTCTATAAAATTTGTTGAATCATATAAATATAGATGCATATATACTATGAAATCTTTGAATTATAAAAATCTTGTTGTAGACAATTCTATAAACTCTTTGAATCATGTGAATTCTGCTACAAACAATTATTAATATATCTGAATCCTTATGTGTATTTTTGTAATTTGTTCATAATTTTCGCAACGAAAAAAATGTTCATAACCAAATTAATTAACCGAATATTAACAATTTGATTTTCTTCAGTTAATGTGGATGGTATTTTGAAAATCTAATTAACCTTCCTAATAACATATCTAACTAATAGACTATAAACATATTATCATCTAAGTTATAATTGTTTGCCGGTGTTTGTTTTTGCATTATGATAGTGATTATTAGATTATTACATTATAATAACGTAAATAATTGGTTTAAAGTGTTTGGATTGCATAACTTAATAAGATTATTTACATTTAAAATTAATTCACCATACTTTTTAACTCATAAGTTAAAAAATATAGTTTATTTGCTTAATATGTGATTATTTGGTTATTTTACAAGTTAAAACGCAAATTCGAACATTTTAAAAACTGATTATTTGATGATTGTGATAGCAAACAGCAGAAGCTAAATCAAACACCACATTTTTAACAACACTTTTTGTTACAGCTTTTATCAGATTATTAGTTTCCAAAACACTACAATACTATATATGAAACGCAAATCCAAACACCGTCTAAAAGCATTATACAATATATTTAATCTCCATCTAACCACGATGCATGCATTGTAAAACCCTGTTACCAAATAAGGTTATAAGATTTTGTTTTCCTTGTTACGGACTTACGGTGACGTGTCCCAAAAATATTTATAGTAATTCGTTTATTTTGTTTAAACTATTAATAGTAATTCGTTTTTCTGTATTATTCTTTTGAGAGCATTTAATCTTTAATAATATCTTGAGATCAAATGCTGTTCTACATTTTCCGTTTGTTGGACTTTATCATATTTAACTTTATATTAAAATAAGATTATAAAATATGAATGTATTATAGTGAATATATAAAAGAGAATATAATGTTATAAAATAGTTTTATTTTAACAACAGATGTTAGTGGTTATTTATTAGCACCATTACCAATGGGGTTTAGCTCAGTTCCGGTCCTATCATTTTTTAGGCCCGAGGCATATACTTAAAAGGGTCCTCTATATATATAAGCAAAATTCGTATAAAAAAGTTACAATTAAATAATATTGAGAAAAAAAAGCTATACTCTTATTCGTATGATTATAAATTGGGCAAAAATTGCATACAATATTAAATTATATTTTTATTAGTAAATTGAGAAAAAAAAAGGTTTAAATTTTAAATGATTCATAATATAAACAGTAAACATATGTATCAAAAATAAATAACATCCCAAAAAATAAATACATGTCTCTTTAGTATTTTTAATAGTCGTATAATAAATATCATAAACCACGTGATAAATAAAAAAAATCAAACTCATTGAAAAACAAAAGTATAAACATTGAATTTTATTGATAATATATTGATATAAAGTAAATAAACGATATTTGTAGATGAAAATCCAAGTGGTAGTGACGGGATATAAAATAAAATAAAAATGCACACCATGGGAATCGATCCCACACCATTGAGATTCCAAGATAAGATGATTGTCAGCTACACCAACATATGGTTTATATATTATATCGCGCAAAAAACATATAAGTTAATACTGGACAACTGGGCTATATTAACATATAAATTTTTTTGGACCCCTTATTGTGAATTGGTTTAGCTCATTTGGTATGAGAAGTGACATGTAAGTGTGAGGTCACGTATTCGACTCCCGTCGGAGGCAATTTGAAATTTAGATGGTGAAAGTAAAGTCTGAGGCCCCCATTTTGGGGCAATGAGTAGTTTAGAAATAGGAGCAGGTTAGTTTAACGTTTAAAAAAAATTATTAGCACAAATGTTAGACACCTTGATGGTAAGGATCAAAACTCACACCTCCACCTAAGGAGAAACGCCCTTGGCAAGACTCGAACTCGAGACCTCAACCAAGAGAACCCCTCCCACCTTTGTAGCTTTAGGTTTGGTCTGCTTTATGTATTGTAGTTATTTTTGATTTGTTTTAGGTATTAAAGTTTTCATAATGGTCTATTTTAATAATTAAATTTTTTGTATTTATTTATTTTGGTAATTAAACGTTTAGTAGTGCATTGTTTTGGTAACTTTTTTGTGTGTGTAATGCAGAAACGCACCACTATGAAAAGTTTAATACTCAAAATGGATCAAACCTGAAAGTATATAACTATTTTGTGACATTATCGGTGACATTTATGTGTACACATACACACAATTTCTTTTGTTTTTGCTTGGTTTTGTGTCTTGAGTTTGGTAGTTCCACTAAATTGACCTCATGTAGACACGTACCACTAAAACCCGTCACACTAAATGGTTTTCTGTTTTATTTCAATGAGTTGATTTTATGCAGCATTCTTAGAAGGACTATTCTATACCCACACTCTTCTCATCGATAATCACACATCCCCTATTAATGTGAGATGAATTAAGTTTAATTAACGGGTCTTACATCAATAACAAAAAAACATGTGAGTGAAAATAGTGTGTAATTAGTTATAGTTAAAGGGGCAGGATGTACGCATGACAATGTGCGTCGCAGAATGCATAACATATCCAACCAGTGACATGTTAGAAAACAGTTAATTTTATTAGTTTTCATATAGATAAACACACTGCTAGAAAAAAAAAAAGACTATTAATCAAGTTTTGGAATACAATGATATTTATCATAATCCTAAGAATTGATCTTAAATCCGTTTTATGCATTTAACCTAAAGTTGATTATTAAATTTTAACCGCTAGGTTGATTGGGAGGATATGGGGTAATTTTGGAAGAGAGGCTGAAAATGAAAGAGTGATGGAGGGTTAAAAAAGGGAGGAGAAATGGAATAATGGCAAGAAAAGGAAAACTTTCCACAAATGTCCAATCCAAGAGTACGGGAAAAGGAAAAACACATCCACCCGATTCAACTTCAATAATACCTTCCTTTTTCATTTTTCTTTTCTTTTCTTTTCTAGTTTTCTTTTCTTTTTTATTCCTCACTCTCACTCTCGCAACTTCGAGTGTGTACCTCACACCTTTTACTTTATAATACAAAAATCATATTATTATGTGCAATAGAAAAATATTGCTAAGATATACTAGATATTATAATTAATATTTAGTCTTAAATACGTAAAGTTATTATTTTCATATACTAATAACAATAATTCATATTAATATTCAGGATTCAATAATAATTATACTCCCTTTATAATCCCAAAAAAATAAATACTATTCATTTCAATTTCTCATTATATTTTTATAAGATTTAATAGAATGTTATATCTTTAACCTAATTTTTACTTTTTAATATTATAATCGTAAAAATTATCCATATAAACTTCTTTATATTATTGTATATACATGACTTGTCAATATATTATATCATTTTTAAAGGGACACACATATAAAAAAAACTCTCAAACTACGTGTTTTTTTCGATTAAATCTTTCAATCATTTTGATTGTCTAATAAGCCATTCAAACACGTTACATGGCTCATATAATTGGATGGCAATCACATAGCAAAATGTTGTTTTGTTGGTGGCATACTACAATGGCACACACATGGAAACTTTAATAATTATTTATTTTATACCACTTTTTCTTATTTCAAAAAATTTAAAAAATCAAAAATCTTTAACATGGTTAAACATTCCGACCGAATCCTCATCCCCCAACCTCACCTTTTGTCCTCTACGCTACCTCTACTTCTTGCCACTATCTCCATCCCACATCTGCTCTATACTCCCACCATTATACACCCTATTCAATCTCCCTTGCCCTCTCCATAACATCAACCTATATTCCTACCGCTCTTTGTCTTCAGCAGCTTGCGACATGTAGGCACAGCTTCGGCTCTGTAACTAGTTCCAAGTTTGATACCCTATGGGAAACACCCTAATCGATGGTCTGGTTATCGAAATCATGTACAAGAACAAATTTCACCACTTCGGCTTTAGATTCAACAATAAAACTCATTCACAACCATTAGATTCAAGGACACTCACGTAAATGTTAATTTCCGCCCACATACATTAATTGACTCAAGATTTGTATACATTTATGATTCAAATATATATGTGTGTGTGTGTATCTATATATGAAAATTATATAACTGACACGTGTCAATTGTTGATGATAACACATGAGATCAAGGAAAATGGATAGATTTACTCATTTGTTGATATTTATAGATGTGTAATTCTATATGCACACCCCACTCAACTGCTAATCACAAACCTCTTTCTTAACGTGAGAGAAGATTAACTTTTAATCATTGGGTCTCACGTCATTAACAAAAATCATGTGAGTAAGGGGATGTGTAATTAGTAAAAAATTGAGGAGATGGAGGTGTACATATAGCAATGCCCTAATAGATAAATACTGCTTTCCTCATTTCAAAGTAAATGTAATGAATTTGATATAGAAACCATAAAACAAAACCCTAAAAAAATACAAACTAAATGTAAGTAATTTACAATAGTATTTTTTAAGGGTTTTGACCATACAATACCAACATAGTTTTTTTAAATGTATTGATATGGTACTTAAACTTTTTTTTGTAAAACATATAGTATTTGAACTTTAGTTTTGCATACCAAAATTGCACATTTCCATGCATATAAAATCATACTTTATAGACAAGTATAATTTTGTTATAGCAAACGGATAAACATGGACATATGTGTAAAAAAAATTCATTATCATATCAACACGTTTAAAAAAATATATAATGATATTATATGGTCTAAACCCTTTTTTTTTAAGTAAAAAAACTTTTATGCACAACAAAAATTTGGAAACATCATTCATAGTCTGGCATGCAGGTTGTAGACTAACAATCCAATATAACTTTCTACATGAACATTATTGATCAAATAGAGACATAAGAGAACAACATTGACTAACCTCAATTCCCAACTACCCAACTAATCTCAATCTCCTCCAATAGGAACCAAGGCCTTGTATTCCATTTCCAAATCCAATTTTTTTCAAACTTATTTTTAATCCACAGTAAACTATATAAGAATTATATTTCTGTAAAAGTATGTAATACTTATTTTTAAATAAAACTTATATTTATTTATGAATATTTGATTTAGCTATATATATATATATATATATATATATATATATATATATATATATATATATATATATATATATATATATATGGTTCGAGAGAGTTTCACTTGTTACGCAGCGCACCAGAAGGTACCACACTTAAAAATATATTTTTTTGGAATTTTTTTTCACAAACATGTTTTAATTAACATTATAAAGATCATATGTAAATTTCACATTCATTCACATCTCTTAACTCCTAAAAAATGATGTGAACGCACACTTATATAATTTTGAATATATGAGAACACACATTTATGTGATGCTTGTTTTCATGCACTTAGTGTTCGGATTTACGTGAAATTCACATATAATCTTCATAATGTTAATTAAAACATGTTCATTAAAAAATTTTTCAAAAAAATTACTTTTAAGGCTGGTACCTTCTGGTGCGCTGCATAATGGGTGGTACTCACTTAAACCTAAACATATATATATATATATATATATATATATATATATATATATATATATATATATATATATATATATATATATATATATATATAGGTGGGTTCAATGGAGAACCTTAATGCATCGAAGAACATTGAAAAACTTTCATGCACCACCACAAATGCATCAAAATCTCGCGTGATGTATTATTATTTCCAGGTGATGCTTCAAATTCCTGGGTGATGCATCGCCTTCCCGCGTGATGCATTACGATTTTTTTGCGATGCATTGTGGTTCTCCAAGGTTCTTCGATGCATATAGGTTCTTCATTGAACCCAACTCTCTCTCTCTCTCTCTATATATATATATATATATATATATATATATATATATATATATATCTATATAGGGTTGGGTTGGGTTGAGTTCCGGTAAAAACCCTCATTACCGTGAGAACGTGAGAGCCCCTTTAAAATTTGTGCATTTAATGTATAAAAGTATGCATTTAATGTTAGAATTTATACGTTTGATAAATTTATGCATTTAATATAAAAATTTACGCATATCATGATAAATTTGTCCACTTTATGTACGAATTCATGCATTTGACAAAATTTGTGCATTTAGTGTTAAAACTTGATAAATTTAAATTTTAAAGATAATTTTAATGTTAGATTATGATATTTATTAGCATTGAAAACCAATAATGATTTTAAGTTATATATTTCATTTTTAAATTTGTGCATTTGATGTATAAATTTGTGCATTTTGGAGGGTTCTCACGTTCTCACGGAATTGAAGGGTTCTTATGTGATCCCAACATATATATATATATATATATATATATATATATATATATATATATATATATATATATATATATATATATATATATATATATATATAGGGTTAGGTTCAACGGGGCACCTGTGTGCATCGTGCAACTTAGGAACCTATATACATCGTTAGATCTAGAAAATGAATGGCTAAGATTACAATGGCAAAATGGTAATAAAGATGAAATTCGTGTATGCATCGGATGCACGGTTAACATATTAGATGTGCATAAGGGTATTTTGGGAAAAAAAAATAATATATCAAGTCAACTCAAAATTAAATTTATATTGATTGAATATTTAATTCAATAATCAAGTATTAAATGCTAATAAATTTATAAAATACACTTCTAAAATTATAAAATTTCAATTGAACAAAAATCCAACATGATGCTTCATCATCTTCATTGACTATGCATCTTCGTATACATCTTTCCCAGGTTATGCATCATCGTGTTCACATGGGGCACCATGTTATGCATCATCGTGTTCATATTGTGCATTTCCGTATTCATCTTTCCCAGGTTATGCATCATCATGTTCATCGTGATGCATATCTGAAATTTAAACATGTTAATCACCGTCTTCAACATGTTCATCATCATCTTGATGCACCGCTAATGTGTATCATGTTTGAATAAAAAAAACATCAACATTCATCCTTTGAGAGAGAGAGAGAGAGAGAGGTGGGTAAGGGAGGAAAGTGTGGAAGAAAATAGGAAAAGTGGTTAATGATATTATTTAGTTTCCTATTTTCTAACTAATCTATTAATTAAAAGATCAATTAATTTTTTAAAATAATTAGTATTCCCGTATTACCCTTGTTGCATCCTTAGTAAATAGGTTATGCATTTTTGGTTCCCACTGGTTCCCAATGCATCGTGGTGCCCCATAGAACCTCAATATATATATATATATATATATATATATATATATATATATATATATATATATATATATATATATATATATATATATATATATATAGGTGGGTTCAATGGAGAACCTCCATGCATCGAAGAACCTTGAAGAACCTCTATGCACCACCACAAATGCATCATAATTCCCCCGTAATGCATCAAATTCTCGAGTGCTGCATCGGTTTTTACATTATTTGCACTTGATGTATCAAATTACCGCGTGATGCATCGATTTCTACGTGATGCATTTCAGTTTTTCTAGCGATGCATTGTGGTTCTCCAAGGTTCTTCGATGCATAAGGTTCTATATTGAACCCACCCCTATATATATATATATATATATATATATATATATATATATATATATATGTATGTATAGATTTAGGTTCAAGTGAGTACCACCCATTATGCAGCGCACCAGAAGGTACCAGTCTTAAAAATATTTTTTTTAAATTTTTTTCATGAACATGTTTTAATTAACATTATGAAGATCATATGTGAATTTCACGCAAATCCGAACACTCTAAGTGCATGAAAACACGCATCACATAAATGTGAGTTCACATGTATTCAAAATTATGTAAGTGTGTGTTCACATCACTTTTTAGGAGCTAGGAGTTGTGAATGTATGTGAAATTTACATACGATCTTCATAATGCTAATTAAAACATGTTTATGAAAAAAAAATTTAAAAAAAGTTTTTTTAAAGGTGGTACCTTCTGGTGCGCTGCATAATGGAGGTACTCTCTCGAACCAATCCATTGTGAACAAGTTATCGTTGTGAACGTTGTGAACAAATAAAAAATACATATAATCATTCATATATATATATATATATCAACAAGTGTTTGTAACATGATTCATATGATTCAAAAGATTCATAGAAATGTCTACAACAAGATTCAGAACATTCAAAAGATTCATAGTAGTTTTTACAACAAGATGCATAGGATTCAACAAGATTCATAAGATTCGACAAATTCATAGGATTTAATAAAATTCATGGGATCCAATAAGATTAATAGGTTAATAGAAGGGTTCGGTAGTATTTTCAACAAGATTCATAAGATTCAAAAGCTATATTATGGTTGTTTACAATGTTCACAACGAATAAAGTGTTCACAAAAGATCTTTAGTATATATATATATATATATATATATATATATATATATATATATATATATATATATATATATATATATATATATATATATATATATATGATGTTCATAAATGGAGAAGTCAAGACGTACATCCGCAATAATTATTGATTGGTTGTTGGGTCACTTTCTTTGTTCATGAATTGTAAAATGTCAACTATAATTCTAAAGAAACTCGATATATCATAGCTAGCTAGGGTAGTTAATTATGCGCGCAACTTGATTGACTCGATAATTAAACGTCGATCTACAAATAATTAAAACCAATAACTTAGACTTCTTCCAATCTTTTGGATTGGTTAGTATATGTAGTTTCTGATTTTTTTTTTTCAACTTTAAACTTTAAGAAATTGTTTTGTCTTTAAAAAAAACTTTTAAGTATTCATTGATCACTACTAAATAATTCGTTGCTAAGTTATCAATTAGCGCGCAATGACATGAACTTGTTTTTAATGTAGCATGCAACAAAATAAAAACAACAAATTAGGAATATATATTTGGCAACGAATTTCGGTCTCGGTACGTCTCTCATCCTAAATTATATTCATTCAATAATTGGGTTCCGAGAAATTAATGTAGGGATATTGTGTCCGATACCAATCATAAAATATAAGAAATATATTACGAATTACAATTCAGAAATGAAATTACAATACACGGAAATAAATAAAGTACTGAAATTAAAATTACAAGTAAAAGAAATAACAATACGGAAAAGTAAATTACAATACGGAAAAATAAAGGCTGAGTCTCGTGTTTGACACGATTCCCTTAAAACAGATTCGAAGTCTGTTTCCCAGGGTACAACAGCCAAAGCAGCGTGTACTGCCGGAGGTAACCAACTTGCCTGAAAAATCACGTGAATTGAAGGTGTTCTTCGTTCTTGGAAGCAGCAACGTCTTGCCGTTAAAGTGCAAAAAGTTTCAAGAATACAAAGCGTTTTCCAAGTATATCAAAATGTGTGTTTTGGTGTTTGCATCTCCATCCCTTTTATAGGAGATGAGTTGTAACAACAACTTAATTATATTCAACTGTAATAATAATAAAAAATCATTTTTTTATTAATAATTAAATATAATAATTCTATCATTAAACCATGAGTTGTAACAACAAATTAATTATATTTAATTGTAATAAAAAAAATATTTTTTATTAATAATTAAATATAATAATTCTATCATTAAACTATTTCTGTAACGGCTCTAGAATTGTCTAGATTCGTTCAAGACACGAACGCGGCTCGCACAAAAAAAATATATTATACAAAGTACGAGGCAGATGCGAGTGCACACAAGTTTAATGATTTGCTATTGCTTGGACCCAAGTTTTGTCTTGGAGTAACTTGTCATGCTTGTCAAGGCTCCTCATTATAAACCACTCATGGTTTGGTCCATCTTCCTATGTGGACAAGTTTTCACACTTTTAACTTGCATTTTCCCACATGAAACACCAATCTTTGAGCATCGATATCTCATTCATCTTAGCTCCGTTTTGGACGTTCTTTATATCGTTGTAATCCTCTCTTCAAGGACAATACACGCCCATAAAATATTAATTATATATCTCACAACTATATATAATTATATTTGGTCCAAAAACATGGAAAATACACTTTTTCCTTTGGAAAATTCACACTTTTTTCCAACAATCCCCCACATGAATGAGAGATCGATCGAAAACACATTCCAATCATCCCCCACATGTATGAGATTGATCGAAGACACATAAAATTCCAATGAATTCTCAATGGTTGAAATCTTGCATAGGATAGGTAGGTGTAAACCTTTGAATCTTCCCTTATGAAATGCACTTAGCCTTCTAGCCGTCAGTAGAACTCGATGTCTTTGAACTGAGCTGCCATTTGTGAAGACGACAATACACTTCACACAAGAATCTCCCTAACAAGGTTAACTCCTCATAGTCGTGTCCGTTATGGTCATGGAACACTAGCCTGGTTCTGCGAGAGCTACTAAGAATTGTGCCCCTACAATTCCACTCGAAGCGACCCCACTTCTCTCTCACATAGGTGATTTCTCCCGAATGATTAAAAGCATAAATGATTTCGACCGAATCATTATAAAATGCTTAACCTCATTGTCACT
Organism: Centrapalus pauciflorus; assembly: GCA_020465985.1. NCBI lineage: Eukaryota > Viridiplantae > Streptophyta > Magnoliopsida > Asterales > Asteraceae > Centrapalus > Centrapalus pauciflorus. The sequence goes on along the minus strand of JAANYP010003248.1, from coordinate 758,396 downwards.
AAAATGATTTTCTTCTAGAAATCATATAGGAATGGACTAGGAGTTTTTCACAACCCCCCAGTGACCACACTTTATTCATACAAATAGGTTGTCCTTTTGAACCAAGATCTTGGGATCTCCAGTCAACAAGGTAAGGTTTTCCTTCGTATGAATTTATTCATTCATGGGCTTTAGTCCCATTCCTTTTGACGACTTCAAAACTAACTCTCTATTTAGGCCTTTCGTAAGCGGATCCGTAATGTTATCTTTTGACTTCACATAGTCAATAGTAATAAAACCTGTTGAGAGTAGTTGTCGTATCGAATTATGCCGACGTCTAATATGTCTTGACTTACCATTATACATTATGCTATGCGCTCTACCAATCGCTGATTGGCTATCACAATGTATAGTAACGGCTGAAGCGAGTTTCGGCCACTTTGGTATGTCTTCAATAAATTGACGTAACCATTCGGCTTCTTCACCACATTTATCTAATGCGATGAATTCAGATTCCATCGTAGATCTAGCTATCACTGTTTGCTTGGATGAATTCAGATTCCATCGTAGATCTTTTATATCGGATATCCAATTCGCATCGCTGTATCCTTCTATCACAGCTGGATATCTCTCATTACGCAGTCCGTACTCTCGAGTATATCTCAAATACCGAAGTACTCGTATCACACTTTTCCAATGAATCCGACTCGGATTACTCGTGTACCTACTTAGCCTGCTTACAGCATATGCTATGTCCGGTCTGGTACAAGACATTAGATACATTAGACTGCCTATAATTCTTGAGTATTCTAGTTGATTAACACTTTCACCTCTATTTTTCGATAGATGTTGACTAGTGTCAATCGGAGTTCTAGCTATACTAGAATCACCATTACTAAATTTCTCAAGAATTTTATCCACATAATGAGTTTGACTTAACACAAGACTATCTTGGGTTCGTGTGATTTTAATACCAAGAATCACTTCCGCTAAACCCATGTCTTTCATGTCAAATTTGGATTTCAACATCTCTTTCGTTGAATTAATCATTCTTTCGTTACTACCAACGATAAGCATATCGTCTACGTATAAACAAAGAATGACATATCCATGTTTTGTATCTTTCATGTACACACACTTGTCGCACTTATTAATTTTGAATCCACATTCTAGCATGACGTGGTCAAACTTTTGATGCCATTGTTTGGGAGCTTGCTTCAAGCCATATAATGACTTAACAAGCCTACAAATTTTCTTTCCACATCCAGGAGCACTAAAACCCTCGGGTTGCTCCATGTAGATTTCCTCTTCTAAATCACCGTTTAGAAAAGCCGTCTTCACATCCATTTGGTGCACTTCTAGATTTCTTATTGCGGCAATCGCAAGCACCAATCTAATGGATGTTATTCGCGTCACCGGCGAATATGTATCAAAGTAATCAACACCCTCCTTTTGTTTGTAATCTTTGATTACCAACCGTGCTTTATATTTATCAATGGAACCATCAGGTTTCATTTTCCTCTTAAAAAGCCATCGGTAACCTAGTGGTTTACAACCTTCAGGAAGGTCCACTAGTTCCCAAGTATGATTTTGTAAAATTGACTCAATTTCACTCTTGATGGCTTCTTTCCATTGAGGTCCTTCAGAAGAAGTTACCGCTTCTCGGTAAGTTTTGGGTTCACTTTCAACCATGTAAGTGACAAAATCATCTCCATATGATTTTTCAACCCTTTTCCTTTTACTTCTTCTAGGCTCAACCTCTTCTCTTTCAGGTTGTCCTAATGTCTCATCTTGGACATTTTCGTCACTTGATTTAGACGAACTAGCACGATCCTTTTGTAAACAAGGAAATATATTCTCAAAGAAGGATACATTCATCGATTCCATGATGGTATTCTTATGAATTTCTGGATTTTTAGACTCATACACAAGAAACCGATAGGCACTACTATGATGTGCATAACCAATAAATATGCAATCAACCGTTTTAGGTCCTATCTTTTGAGCCTTAGGTGCCGGTACAACAACCTTTGCTAGGCACCCCCACACTCGTAAGTACTTATAAGATGGCTCTCTTCCCATCCAAAGTTCATACGGTGTTTTATCCATTTTCTTGCGGGGTATCTTATTCAAAAGATAAGTAGCCGAGAGGATAGCTTCCCCCCACATTTCTTGGCTCATTCCCGAACTTATTAACATGGCATTCACCATTTCTTTCAATGTTCGGTTTTTTCTTTCCGCAATACCATTTTGTTGAGGTGAGTAAGGAGCGGTGAATTCGTGTCGGATTCCATGTTGAGCACATAAATCCGCAAACGGTGACACATATTCACCACCTCGATCACTTCTTACAACCTTAATCTTTTTGTTGAGTTGGTTCTCAACCTCTTGTTTGTATAAAACAAACTTCTCGATTGCTTCATCTTTACTTTTCATTAAGTAAACATAGCAATATCTTGTACAATCATCAATAAACGTGATGAAGTACTTATTACCACCTCTCGTAGGAATGGATTTTAAATCACACACATCCGTGTGAATCATATCAAGTGGTTCGGTTATTCTTTCAACCGATTGGAAAGACGATCTTGTAAGTTTGGCTTCAACACAAGTTTGGCATTTATAATTTGAATCAATATGAAAAGATGGAATGCAATTTAACTTAATTAAACGACGTAATGAATTAAAATTGACATGTCCAAGACGACCATGCCACACGTTAGAAGATTCTGTCAAATAAACCGAATTTGTAGTCGTTTTATCAAAATTGCTTTTCAAAATCATCAAATTTATTTTGAACATTCCATTCAAAGCAAAACCTTCTCCAACAAAATGACCATTCTTGGTCAAAACAAATTTATTCGATTCAAAAACCATTTTAAATCCAAACTTGTTTAACAGCCATCCGGAAACCAAATTCTTTCGAAATTCCGGTACATACAAAACATTTCTCAACTTAAGATCTTTCCCGGATGTCATCTTCAAGATCACATTGCCTTCACCTTTGACATCAACCGTATTAAAGTTTCCCATGAAGATCTTTTTTCCATTAACTACTTTCAAAGTAGTAAACAAACTTTTCTCCGAACACACATGTCGGGTAGAACCAGTGTCGATCCACCATTCATTCGGTTCAGATCTTACCAATTCTACATCAGAAACCATTGCCGTGATATTCACATTCATCACACTTGCAACTTCACCATTGCCGTCAAGAACCACGCATGGTTCAAGATCCAAATCAGAAAACAATTCTGATTTCTCAATATGATTGGCAAATTTACTCGCATTTTGAACTCCAATCATATCAACCATCTCCTTAATCGATGGTTTAGCAATAGATGTTATAGTTGAAGTCATCGACCGTGACACAACTCCATCTAACATTTCCATTTTTTTTTAACGCCAAAGAAAATAATTATAAGTAGTTGTGAATCTTCTTTTCAAACAAATACTTTATAAATTTTCAATAAAGAAAATTTTCTCACTTTATAACAAAATTACACTTTTATTATAAACAATGTCAAATTAATTGATCAAGCTTGATTCAACCGTTCAATCTAATCACTTTATAACAAAATTAAATCTTTTGTTATAAACAATGTCAAGTATTTCAATTGACAAAACTTGAATCAACCGTTCAATTTAATCACTTTATAACAAAATTAAATCTTTTGTTATAAACAATGTCAAATACTTCAATTGACAAAACTTGAATCAACCGTTCAATTTTATAACAAAATTAAATCCTTTTTATTATAACCGATTTTATCACTAAAATTGAATCTGTCGTTCAATTTAACACCAAAGTGATAACACCAAAGTGAAGAATGAATCAACCGTTCATTCAAACACTTGTAACCCGAACGAGAATAGTAACAAATTTTATATTAAAAGTTAAAATTGAATCATCCGTTCAATGTTTAAGAAACCAAAAGTGAATAATCGAATCTGCCGTTCAAATTAAACACTTAATCAAGGTTGTTGCAAAAATTAAATCCGTCTCGAAACCAAAACTCGTTTGTAACGAAACAGAAATAATTAAATGAAATGGAAACACAATTGCTTCGAGACAAAACTCGTTTGAATCGAAACAATAATGTAATAGAAACTTTTACTTCGAGACAAAACTTGTTTGAATCGAAGAAACAATTTCTCTAAAATTCCTAAATTTTATAACAGGTATCGTGGTTGTAAAATCTGTTTTAAGATTGTAGGGATATTGTGCCCGATACCAATTATAAAATATAAGAAATATATTACGAATTACAATTCAGAAATGAAATTACAATACACGGAAATAAATAAAGTACTGAAATTAAAATTACAAGTAAAAGAAATAACAATACGGAAAAGTAAATTACAATACGGAAAAATAAAGGCTGAGTCTCGTGTTTGACACGATTCCCTTAAAACAGATTCGAAGTCTGTTTCCCAGGGTACAACAGCCAAAGCAGCGTGTACTGCCGGAGGTAACCAACTTGCCTGAAAAATCACGTGAATTGAAGGTGTTCTTCGTTCTTGGAAGCAGCAACGTCTTGCCGTTAAAGTGCAAAAAGTTTCAAGAATACAAAGCGTTTTCCAAGTATATCAAAATGTGTGTTTTGGTGTTTGCATCTCCATCCCTTTTATAGGAGATGAGTTGTAACAACAACTTAATTATATTCAACTGTAATAATAATAAAAAATCATTTTTTTATTAATAATTAAATATAATAATTCTATCATTAAACCATGAGTTGTAACAACAAATTAATTATATTTAATTGTAATAAAAAAAATATTTTTTATTAATAATTAAATATAATAATTCTATCATTAAACTATTTCTGTAACGGCTCTAGAATTGTCTAGATTCGTTCAAGACACGAACGCGGCTCGCACAAAAAAAATATATTATACAAAGTACGAGGCAGATGCGAGTGCACACAAGTTTAATGATTTGCTATTGCTTGGACCCAAGTTTTGTCTTGGAGTAACTTGTCATGCTTGTCAAGGCTCCTCATTATAAACCACTCATGGTTTGGTCCATCTTCCTATGTGGACAAGTTTTCACACTTTTAACTTGCATTTTCCCACATCAAACACCAATCTTTGAGCATCGATATCTCATTCATCTTAGCTCCGTTTTGGACGTTCTTTATATCGTTGTAATCCTCTCTTCAAGGAGAATACACGCCCATAAAATATTAATTATATATCTCACAACTATATATAATTATATTTGGTCCAAAAACATGGAAAATACACTTTTTCCTTTGAAAAATTCACACTTTTTTCCAACAATTAAAGCTAACATTCTTTGTGGCTTTGGGGTTGAATCTGTAGATCGATCGACCAAATTTTGGAAGTTGTCGGGATGTAGAAAAGGTGGGATATAAAATTCCTTGATGGAAACTTTGTTGTTATGGACCTTAATCTTATAATTAAGGCGAAAGATGCCATTGTCTAACAATAAGTTCTTGGATATATAAAGCATTTCACTCAGTCACTTTGTTAATTTAACGATTATTTGGAAGATTTAAATTAATATATTAAAGAAAATAATATAATTACGACAGCTACGTTAGATTTATTGTAATAAAACGTTTAACAGTAGGTTGTTAAACTTAAATTTGTGCTTGAGACATCACAGTTGTAATAAAAATTCATACCATCAACATGTTTTCATGTTTTTTGCATTTTCGTCCTTCCGTGTTATTTTTTTTCATAAAAAACCTCAAGTTATTTTTTTCTTTTTGGTTTAGTGAAATTTGGACATTAGATCCAGATTATAATTTGTGAACCGGGTTTTTAAAAACTGAAAAACCGGGTTCTAATTTCCAATTTTCACTGAAGCAAAAAGAAAAAATTAACTTGAAGATTGACTTTTATAGAAAAAAATAACATAGAGGAACGAAAACGTATAAAACTTGAAAATATGTTGGTTTTTTTCATAACAAACCGTGTGTTTTTCTTTTTTTCCAAGTGTATATGCTAAAAAGGGAAGGGAGTGGAGAATCAACTTGTGGGGTAAAAAAAACAAAGGAAAAAAAACTTTGACGTTAGATTTTGTTCACAGATTAAAGTGTCATCACCTATGACGTCATCACTTGTGATCTTTTTAGTAATTTACTTGGAGAAGAATACTTTTCCATAACTTTTTGAAAACACAAATTGCTATTTATCGTTTAAAAATCTACATAGACAATTAGACACTTAAATTCAAAAAAAAAAATATCACTTAAAATTGAGTGCACCCGAGTATACCATATTTAAAAAAAGTTTAAACTTTTTTTTAAAAAAAAATCATGTTTAAATTAATATTACACATGAAATTTGACTTTCAGAGACATTCACCAAGTCAACGTTCTTAAAAGTTTTGTGAATGGTCATCAAAATTAATGATCATTCACATGAGTTTTTCAACCATTCACAAAATTTAATTTTTGAACATTAATGTATAAATATATGATTCTTTTGATAAAAAAAAATCTTATAATCTTAGTTTATAAGACCTTTGGCTATCTTCACCCCTCCAAATTTCATGTTTTAACAAAAACGAAAGTCCCTCTATGCACATTAATCATTCAATTAATGAACAAGATTCTCACTCTTGCAATTCCTATATGGTTTATTTTATTCAAACTCTCCTCTAAGAAGATAGGCAAGCCGCTTGTCAAAAATATGAATTAATTTGTATTATTTAAATATTTAAAATATATCAAAAAAACATATTGATGTGAGTGGATAAACATAGGATAGGGGTTCATTTAGCACATAGGAAGTTCATTTAGACACACCCTTCCTATGTTAAATTGTTAACCAACATTATTTTCTATTTTTATCATTAATATTCCATTAATATTATATAAAAATAATACTTGGCAATTAAGTAAAAATGTAACTCTTTAGTTCACAATTACAAATGTTTAAAAGTTAATTACTTTTTTAATTGTTGGGGTGTTACAATGGTGGTCGGTGGTCACCGGTGGTCGCCAAGAGTGAGAGTGAAAGGGGAGAGAAAGGGAGGCCCAGAGAGATGGGATGAGATATGAAAAAGATAGTTAGGGTGCGTTTGGTACAGAGAAAAGAAATGAGGAGAAATGAAAATGGTAATGGGGGAGAAATGGAATTGGGGAGAAATGAAAATGGGTGGAGAATTGAAATTGTGTATCTTGTTTGGTATGAACAGAGAAATAAAGAGGAGAAATGGTGGCTCAGGTGGAGTAGAGACACAAGATAGTCAATTCTCACCATTTCTCTACCAAATGGAGAGAATTGCAATTATCCATACTTAGTCTTCAAACAATTCCCAGAGAATTCAATTCTCCGCCCAAAAAATTGAGTGCATTTCTCCCAAACAAGAGAAAACACAATTTTCTCTCCTCAAATCTCTCTACCAAACAGCCCCATAATGTGTTGTTTGATTTCCTAAGCTAATTAAATAATATCTCTTAAATATTCTAAAATTTTAAATTAACTAATATATATTTAGTATTTCATAAATGCTCTTAGTAACCATTGACACACATATATGGGTGTGTGTATGGAAAGTAGGGATCAGCAAAAATCTCAAATTTCACATCTCGTATCGGTACCGTACCAATAACGTCCCGATACCGATACCAATTAGCCGAATATGGTACGGTAGTTGGGACCCATATCAGACTTAATTTGGGAGTCGGGAAAACGGGAATCAGGATGGGTTTAAATTGTGATTTCCCGGTACCAAGTTAGAGACATGAATGGTGATGATTTTGTCATTCCTAATTTACTTCATATGCTTTCCTAAATTCTAAATACATGCAATACCTATTTTGAAATTCGTAATTCAATCTCATATTCCCATATCATTCCCTAAATCTTAATTATATGTAAAATCTATTTTAAATCAAAATTTTCCATTCAATTCATTACTTTTGTAATCAATCATTCAATAAGGATTTAATATATTGTTTCATTGTTCATAATTCTTAGTAAAAAATTCAATGGAATACAATAATTGGATCAACACTTCTGAAGAAGAAACACAAGTAAATTGAACAATGATACTAAATGGGACTATTACTGATTTTCCGGTACCGAATACGGGACTAGTACCAATCCCGATATCACAACTTGGTACAGTACTGGTCTAGTATTTTTGTCTAATTCGGGAGTCGGGAAAACGAGATTCGTGACGAATCGGTATGGTACTAGTCCGAAGCTCATCCCTAATGAAAAGATTTTATAACACTATTTCTTAAATGGGGAACATAGAAATTACAATCTTCTAGGATTGTGCAGAAATGTAAACAACACCAACATAGATTTGCTTTTTAAACATTTCTTAAAAACATGTTAATAAGAAAATTATGTTATATACAGCAACCTACACCTAGGATGCCATGATTCGGTTCATTTAGCATTAAAAATATGAATTACATTTTTCATTTTGGTTACCCGTCTACAAATAATCAAATTAAGACAGTTACTCGTTGTTCGATTATCAATTACCCACAATTCTCTATGAGAATAATAATAAGAAAATGTATGCTTATTTTAAATTTTTTATTTATCTTTAAAAATATAATCATAATAATTATTCCATCATAAATTATAAAATCTACATTAAGAGTATTGTCAAATCAACGAAAATAAATAATTCAATATTTTCAAACAGACTAATTGAAACTATAATAAAGGTTGTTAACATATCTTTATGCATATTTACATGTTCAGTACGGTTAGGCTACTCCTGGTTTTTTGAAAATGTAAATCAATACTGCCCACCATTATTTCGAATTTTTTGTTTCATATCGAGCGGTTCAACTTGTGGTTTTGATTTTTCGATTTAGTTTGAGCACTCCTACCTAACCCCTAGGAACTTTAAGGTATTTGTCGGTGTGTGGGCTTTTTGGATTCAATTGTTTGCGTGTCAAACTCACTCATTTCCTGATGTAGTGTAGGACTCCTTGTATGTTAATTTTTCTTCGTTGTGTGTTAACGACACATATCCAATTGCTTCATCCATTGTTTCACTCAATGGTTGTCAACGTTTAACAAAACTATTTTGCTATCAAATCAACTAAGGGTGTGATCAATTGAGTATGACATTGGGTGTGATCAATTGAGTATAACCTTTAGCAATCTTGAAAGTTGAATAAGTATTTGCTTGAGTAGCTTGGTTACGTTGTGTTGCTCTAGTTATTATTTTTCTCTTGATCATAAGTTGTTGTCTTTGTATGTATATTATCTAAAAATTACGCATTATCTAAAGATCAATCATTAAAATAAAGATTGATCCTAAGAATATAGAATTTGAATGGTATATTTTGTTTCATATATCATTTTTTTAATTAGGCGCGTAGATGGGGATATGGGACCAATCCAAGCCCAAACCTTCCTCACTAATAACCTTATTTATAAGTAGGATTCAATCAATATGGGACCCAAAAAAACTTCATTGACATTATATTATTAAGATATATTTGTCATCTCTGTCTTATCTACATTAATTTAAATTAATTGTTTACCTTGGTTCTAACCCTATTTCATGGAGCTCCAAGCGACAAAGCACTCTTGCAAGAAATTCTACTGAGGCTAAATTCCGGGATGTTGCCTTCTCAACTACCGAGGTTCAATAGATTAACTCGCTACTTAGTAATCTTGGCTTTTCTTCTACTACGAGCCCCACTATTTATTGCGACAACTTAAGTGCAGTTCAATAGATTACCTCAAGTGATGACCAACTAGCAGATGCACTGAAGAACACTGTTTCATTACTTACTATCTAAGGTTGGTCTTATTTCTGGATCATCCATCTTGTGAGGGCATATTAAAATATATTTTGTCTTATCTCTATCTTATAAACATTAATTTAAATTCAGTTGTTTTTTAATATAGTGAAATGCTTGATATGGTATTCAAAAAGATCATTGTGTAATGTGATAGGGTTATAGAATGCATGCAATTAGTAAAAGGAAAATAAGAAAATGAAACCCAAAAGGAAAATAAATAAAAAAATGTTTTGTTGTATAAATTAAGAGAGAAGAAAAATGAAAATATGAGATTGTGGTACGTACAAGGTTTGATGGTTATAAAAAAGAAAATAAGGGATTCCAATTATAGAAATGAAACGAGGGTGGATTGGTTAAAGATTAAAGCATCAATCAGCCTATTTTGGAAACAAGTGGGCCATGAATTTATTGGGTCTGGTCCTACACCTACAACTGGACCTATTACTATTACCCCTACTCTATTCTAATCTGCTCTATTTATTTATTTTATGTGCAGTTGCAGTTGTGTGTGTACTACGTACGACGACCTACCCAAACACACCTTCCTTCCTACTTCACACTTATTATAATAATATTGGCGGGTGTTCCGTTCAGGGGTGATGGCTTTACCGAAGCTCCTGACTGGTTCTAGCCTTTGATGTTCAAAAAAAAAAAAACTTATTATAATAATAGTTCATACTAAGCAACCCTTTCTCACACCACGCCACATCTGATTGGGGTGCATTGGACGGTTTGGTTCAGTTTTTGGCCGAAACCAAACCTAAAGCGACAATTTCGGCTTTTGAAATGGAGAAACCGTTCTATTTTCGGTTTTTTGGTTTACACCCGTGGATTTTTTGGTTTTTTGTTTTTCGGAAACGGTTTGGTTTTTGGGTTTAAACCCGAAAATCTTAGACTTTTTTTTTTTTTACTAAAATTGAGTTTTTGTTTACTAAACTTACGTTTTTTATTTACTAAAGTTAAACACTATTTATTAAATCATTAAAAAAATAGTTGCTTACGTTTGAATTTTTAATCGACTTATGTGTTAGTTTGATACATTGATTTAATAAAATTGGATATTATATATTAATTTAGTTAGTTTGATACTTTAATTTATTAAACTTAGTAACTTAGGCTTTGAATTAATTTAAGTAATTAATCATGTAGAAATATAATAATAATGTTTATATAAATTAATTAGCATTTTCTACTTCACATATAATTAAAATAAGCATAACTATTAATAATGTCAATTGATTTGTATTTTAACATCATAAATATCAATTATATATATAATTGAAAAATGTTTCTAGTAATATAGGAGCATTATATAACATTAAATATGAGTGAAAGTAGAATTAACTCAATAAATATAATATGTATATATATATATATATATATATATATATATATATATATATATATATATATATATATATATATATATATATATATATATATATATATATATATATATAAACTAAATTAATTTAATACACCGGTTCGGTTTGGTTTTTTCGGTTCGGTTTGAGAGGGAATCCGAAACCAAACCATTTACTCTGGTTTTTCATTTTCTCGGTTTTCCGGTTATTTCGGTTAGTTTTTTTAGAGGGAATCCGAAACCAAACCTTTTACTCCGATTTTTTCAGTTCTCGGTTTCCCGGTGTTCCCATTTTTCGGTTTGATTTTTCCGTCTTTTTGGGTTTCCAGTTCGGTTTTTCCTCACCCTCATTTCAGATTCACCTTAATTTTATTTTTCAATTCATTCCAATCTTTCAATATAAAAAATATAGTAAATTACAAAAATGGTCCCCAGGGTTTGAATAAAATTTTAGATTCAGTCCTTGTGATTTCAATCTTGCATAAACAATCATTATTTGTAGTGTTTACTTGCAAAATTGGTCTCTCTATCTCATTTATTTTTCTAAATGACACTTATACCATTTTCATTAATAACAATTTTGGTCCATTTGTTTTCAGGAATTTTGTTTTTGTTTCAAATCTTGAATCTCAATTTAATAAATGATGATTTAATTAATTTATTATCATTATTATTATTTAATATGTATTTATTTTTTTTATCAAAGTTATATTTTTTATCTATTTAATTAATTTATTTTACGTTTCTATTACGTATTTAATTAACCTAATAAAATATTATGTATTTATTAGATTTCATTATTATAACATTTATATGTTTTTCGTATTTTGTATGTTTTCATCTGTGTTTCATTGTTAATATATTTTGGTTTCATTATATTTTTTTAAGAAAAATATATAAACTTAGAATTTAATTCGTTTAGATTTAAAAATTTGTTACATTATTATTTCGGTTTAAATTTAAGATTCTATTTGTTTTGATTCAAATATTTTATTGCATTAAAACATTTAAGTCATAACAAATTAAAATGTTAGGTTTATATAGTTTTATTGTAAATTATAATTAAACCAAAACATATCTATGTAACAAAATATTTATGTCATGACAAATGAGATATTATATTTATATATTTTACTTGAAACTTATAAACAATTTAAAACGTATTAACCTAACAAAAAAATATTTTAATGACCATAATAAAAAAAGATATTTTATAATTAACATATATAAATATAATTTTTTTACTATGGTTATTAAAAAGATATTTTAGTAACCATAATAAAAAAGGCAGACAGTTAAGAAACTTTAAGATACGACAAGTGTTATATATAGGTCCCATACATTATGTATACACTTTTATTCTTAGAGTCTTTATATTGATTGGACTTATATCATTCAAAATTTAATGAGTATGAAAAGTCATATCTAATAAAATTTACGAGATAAATGATGCACGTCTAACAACCTCTTTTATTTCAAATTCAAAATATGTGCAAAGGTCGGTACAATCAAAATTCAAATTTGTATTTTTTTTTTAAAAAAAATAAACTACTTAAACTAATTTTCTTTAGCTCGAGAATAACTTGTTTCATTTATTAAAAAAAAATTAGTAATAAACTATACAAAAATATCTAAAGTTGGTTGGTTTCACGTGTTATTATGCTATTACTAAAATAACCGATACAATGTTTCTTTTCTTAAAAAAAAAAAAATAAAAAAAGAACAATAAATTATTCAACAAATGAAACTATTTTTGGGAGTTGGGACATAATAAGTCATTAAATAAGAGAAGGGCCCATGTGTCAATCATGTCATCAACTATTTATGGTAAAACATTGTCCTATAAAATAAAAATAAAAAATAAAAAAGATTCCTAATATAAATATTTAAGGTCCCAAAAGAACAAAATATCTTAAAAGAGTCCATTCAATTTCATTGTTTGCCGATGTTGGAATCATGTGGATATGAGTCATGGCATCTTATGATTTGTGTTTGTTTTCGTCTCATTTTCAAAATCTTGAAAAGATCTTCCTTTCATGTCATTTCTTTTTAATCAATTTTACATCATCATCCATTTTAAAACAAAACTGTATATGATAATTTATATGTTTTTTTCTTTTTCCTTTTTTTACGTTTTGTGTTTCGGTTGGTATTTTTGTTAATTCATTAATACCTTCCAGGCATCGCATTCTATGATTTGGATTGATGATCAAGACCCAAAAGAAATAAATCTTGATAATTTAATCAGCATATTCATGAGATTTTACGTAGGGTCGTTATAATCATCATTATCACGACCAGAAGATTCTGTCACCATATTAACTTGGACCTCTCCTAAGAAACCATTCTTTCATCAAACTCATACCCTCATATGATTGTACATGAATCTTCCTACGATTTCTAAGATCATATTTACAAAATCTCTTAACATCTACATCATAATTATTCGATCTCAAACAATTATGTACTTCTTTTTCTACGAAATCGAAAGTATATTGATATTTTCATGCACTTGGCAACTTTCACAATCATTGTAGTTCAATACACTCAAGATTAATGTCCCTAACAATATTAACTATTCCAAATTGACATGTTAATAACGGATCCCGTATAAATACATCATTTTAGTTTGCAAGAAAGAAAGACATAAAATTTACAAACCAAACACCCCTTTGTTTTTTTATATTATGGACAAGTAATAACCTTATATTAAGATTTTTTTTTTTTTTTGGAAAATTTAATCAACCATAGGTTTTCAATAGAATATATCTATTAAGAGACAAATATTATATGAGAAATTAAGTGTACCTATGCTCTATCCGCTAATTAATTAGAGACCATTGTATGACGGATCATTATTTTATAAACACTTTTAATATATCTTTCAAATTTTATAAAATATCATAGATATCCAAAATATGTTTTAAGAATTCTATATTTTGTTAATGATAAAAGAATATTCTAAATATACACCCCCGTCATTTTGATAATTACAACCTCACCCCCAAACTTAATATGAGACAAGCTTTAATTTTATCAGTGAGTCTCACGTCTTTAACAGAAAAACATGTGAGAGGGGTGGTGTATGATTAATAAAAATTAAGAATACGGGATGTACGTATAGCACAACCCATGATAAAAATGTAGTTTGGAAGGAGGCCGTGTATATATTTATATAATATTTTACAAGTTTTAAATGATATACATCCTCGATTTTATCTTATGTATTGTCAATTAAACATCTAGGTGTAAGGTGATCTACTGAACTTTGTACTTTTATCTAGTTAATATGTTTCTTTACATGTACAAAACCTTATACAAAAATATCTTACCGAACTCTTGTCGTAATTACGGAGAGGGCAAGTTTGAGAAAAAGTTGTCGACATTCAAGAAAGTGGCCTAAAGTTAAGAGGCATAAAAAATATTAAGCAAGATTCATTGTCTTTACCTAAAATGGTAATATATGAAAGGTACACGATTTTTGGAGGGTAAAGATTACCACTTTTTTAAAGTACAAGGGTGTTACAATGAATTGTGCACCTATCCATAATGGAATGATTTAGTCTCAATTCATTGCAATTAGGCATATGTAGTTATTGATCTTACTATTAATGGAAGGTGGTTATATGGCTAAAAAGTGAAGCAATTAGACTATTGGGACACTTGATCTAGGTTGTACTTTGTGTTTAAATTGATGTTCTTCCTTAAATGTAAAGTGGGTATTGGTCTTTGCTTCGAATATTTCTTTTTCAGGAAAGGTTAATCATACAAAGCAACTTAGAAGCAATGTATGTTGACTTAATGCTACAATGTCAACAATGTCTTTTTCACTAGAATAGGTCAATAGGTTAAAACATATTGTGTGTGTGTATATATATATGTGTGTACATATATATATATATATATATATATATATATATATATATATAGACACACACACATGGTTATGTTAATGAAAAACTCTATGCATCGGAAAACTTTAGAAAATCAGTCTTGACCACTAGATTAGATGCATGTGCGTTTTTAGATTCACGCATCATGGTGCATTTAAAAAATACGCACAATGATATTTTCGGTACATAATTTTATTTAATTTGAAATTTTATTATTTTTATATATTAATTTAAAATTTTCACAGTTAATACACGATTCTAAATCTAAAACCTATCTACATTATGCATTTTTAAAAAAATCAATATACACTCTATCAAATCTTTATTATCATCTTCAAATTCAACATTAAACCATAAACGATGATGCTCTCGGCACTCCTTAAAAACGGCGATGAACTCCAACAAAATGATGATCGTGTACTCCACAAAAAACGATGCAACGTCTTCAAATCTTCATCTTTATGTTCAAAATTAATTCATGCAAACCAAAATCACTAATGTATCACTTTAAAACCACGATGCACTCCTATCCAAATCAAAATCACTACTGCATCATCAATCACTATTATGCAAAATCTCAGATATATCGTAATATCATTGTTATGCAAAACGATGCATTAGATTCACCAAACAAAAAATTCTATATCAAATTGATAATACACTTACATATGCATCGTCAATATAACTTTTATGCAAAACATAATCATTGTTGCATCGTCAATATAATGTGTTTCACACCACTGTATCGTTAATATACATCATTTTTTGATTGAACACTTTGAGTAAATCAAAATCATTTTTCGATTGAGGTTGGACGGTGGCGGAGACAGAAAAAAGAAGCCGTACGGTGGCGGAGGCAGTAGGAAAAAATGGCGGGGTATGGAGGTTTAACGGAGGCCAAAGAAAGTTGACGGAAGTGGTGGTTTAGAGTTTTGAAAATTTCGGATGATATGAATTAAAATTTTCAATATTATCCTTAATGACCCCTATATATGATATGCATAGGAGTTTTCCAACGAACCCCCTCTATATATATACATCTATATACGCGCGTGCATACACACATATATGTCTACATGTTTAATTTCATGTAGAATTGCAATATACACATATTCAAATATACATTGTTATTGACCAGTTCACATCATTTACATGTTTATTGATAAAATATTATATTTCATGCAAAATAACAATATGCACATGTTCAAAGGTGCAATATGTATGAACATGTGCACATTGCATTTTTGCATGAAATTAAACGTTTAAAGATTTTTAACGTAATGAATATAAAAATGATATGAACTAGTTAACCATAATGCAATTTTGAACATATGAATATTACACTTGTGCATGAAATTTAACATTTTATCGTAATAAATATGTTCATTTAATATGATACTCTCGTATCCTAATCTAATATGATACTTTATGGAACTCAACCCTTCTTATAACATTAAATGATTGTTTTTGGGAAATGTGGATATGATGGAAAGTGATGCACATCTATTACATTAGACCATCTTTATCCACAACCTTCTCCAACCCAACATTTTAGCAAAAAACTATTTTCTCTTTCTTCAACCTACACAATCCAATCCAACTCAACGTTTAACTCACAATAACAACCCACCTTAAATCTATTTTATTATAAAAATATAATTTTGGTGACTTTTGACCACCAATAAACTTATGCCATGTGGCAATCAAAACAAAAACAAAGAAGCCAACCTTGGGTTGGTGTATCTACCAGGTTGGGGTTTTTTGGTGACTTTTTTTTTAATATTAATCCCCAACCCACCTATGTAAAAGGTCACCAATAAAGATGGTCTTATAATTACGATTCTAATGAGAGGTTTGAATTGAATTTCGATCAAAATGGTTATGGGTTTTAATACAAAAGCTTCATTGTGCATACACACATACATGTATGTGTGTGAATTTGGTATGTTTTCAAACACAAAAACCGAAAACAAAAGTAGTAAAGAAATAACATCAATTTGCTTTTTCATTAATCAAACTAATTTTAATTTTAATTTTTTAAATGGTTAACCGAATAACAATAAGAGAAAGCGACTTCTATATGAGTTATGGTTCACAGTTTAAAAATAATGAATATAATACTTCTTTTAAAAGAAAAAAAATGTGTTGCCAACGTCATCTCTTTCTCACATTAACTTAAATTGACACTCTAATCAGTGGCGTAGCTACATATGAGGTAGGGTGGGCCATGGCCACCCCCACCCCACATGTATATATACACTAATACACTAGTTTTATTTAATTAATTTTCAATATTTTAATTAGGTTATGCTATTAACAAAAAGAAACTTAGAGTTTTAATATTTAAAAAAGTTATAAATCTTTATGATTAATATTTTACTTTGATGATTCAATACAATATATATTATCAAATATATATACTTGCAAAATATATATTGTCAAATATATAGTTTGAAAATAAAAATTGTTCGCTGTAAATGTATAATTCAAATATCTTGCAATATTATTTAACATGAACATAATATATTCATGATAAATTTTTATAGTCCCGTGCAATGCACCTAAGAATAATATATTTATTACTTATCACATGACAACAAACTTTTATATATTGCTGCAATGTATGAGCATGTATATAAATAGAGTATATATTCTTATTATTTTTCGGTACCTGTTGATTTTTTATTAATTAATCTGGCCTCCCCAAGAATCAGATCCTGGCTACGCCACTGACTCTAATTGTATAAAAGTTCATCGATTAATTGCGGTTATAACATACGATAAGTCATTTCATGAATGCATCGCAGTTTTTCTTTTTGTATGAGTAATTGAAAAACACTTGCATGTGTTTACTTTGGCTCACTAGAGTCAAATATAAATATAAAATTCAATCCTTAATATATATATATATATATATATATATATATATATATATATATATATATATATATATATATATATATATATATATTACGGATAGGATATATTATTTAGCGGCGGCCACACAGCCAGGGGTGATAGCAATACGCTCAAGGATTGGATCGATATACCCGAACTAATACTCAATCGGCAGAATTTTCCTAACCCGAATTCTCGATACAGCTCCACCACGAGAATGTAAGTTAGTCGCCCCAAGATCAACTTTTAATTCTCTGCCAGAAAAGAAAAACTAAAGTAACTTACGAACCCACGTCTCCTCCACTTGTGGAATGCAGATAACTAATTTTGACAATTTCACATAAAAATAAAATAGGAATGACTAAAACAAAATGCAGATGAAGAAATAATGTTGTGTAACTGGGCCAGTGAACTTCATGCAGACTTTGTGTAATCAAGCTGACCCACCTTGGAATTGGGCTTAATTAAGTGGAAATACGGGCCTGGGCCTGGGTCGATGTCTGCCTATCAAGGGGTTATGAAACAGTCATGTTTGAACGTAAATAACATTGATTCACAAGAGGATTTTACCATCATTTTTCTAGCTTCTGATGCATCTTTACAGCTTCTGGGCAAATGCTTACAGAATGACATGCAACAAATATTTAAAATGCAACCGTTTTTATAAATGACTGAGAACAAATAACATATACCCAAGAATGACGGCGGCTTTCAATCATATCTATGAACGCGAATACCATACGCATGTGCAAAACACACAAGATTAGAAACCGCATACATTCAGAGACAAAAATGACCTAGATGTTGCTCTTACGAAATGCATATTATACACAGCCTAAACTAAAGTAGTTTTCTTAAAGAATCGCTTGTCTAAAAACCCAGTCAGTTAAACTCGAACATCAAATCAACGATGGTTCTCGTAATAGGCTGCCAATCGCCTAACAGTTCCATCACCTTGGGCACCATCAATCAGCTCATACTTCTTGTAATTTGCTTTCAACGTCTCCTCCTGCTGATTATGCAGTTTTTCTTCCGCGGCGAGTTGTAGCTGCAAAAGACGAATAATTGCTTTTTATTCACTTTTTCATGGATGTAGCAGCAGCTATGTGATGTAAGAAGTCAAAAACATACCAATTACAAATTAATTGACTGTAAGGAGGGTGTATTTAAGAAATGACAAGTATTTTGGAAGGCTTCATCGTTTATTGATGTCTCAGATCAACTACATCTTCCTTTTTGGAAAATTTTGGAGATAATGTTGCTTACTTGCCTCATCATCATAATAAGTTAAAAAACTGATAATCAGCAACAAGATTGTATGAAAACAAGTGTTAAATAACATGACATTTTTTTTGCCTATTTGATAACGATGGAAGAATCTTTTGGACATTTGGCTGAATCAAAGGATCAGAGTTTACCCATTGAATACCAGTCACTTTTTACATACCACAACTTGTAATTCTCTAACGGTCTAACCAGTTGGCTAGCAAAAAAAAATATTTTTCCCGTGTCTCTGTCTCTCTGTCTCTCTCTCTCTCTCAGTTTAAAAACTTCAAACATGAAAAAGTATGCCCACCCTTAAACCCACACCTCCAGTCATTGGCTTGCGCTGGTGAACAGAACTACAGAAGGGTCCCCTAAAGGCTCAAGCACACTAGCCTTCAAATCTAACCCAGTTCCACTTTGATGCTCTGTTGGTCATTGGTTTATAAGAGTTTTTCATGATCCCAAGCTTTCATTGGAGGTTAGACATCAACAAATGTCATTGCTCAATGGTCTCAAGAGTTGATCGATGGTTTCTATCCACTCCACTCATCAAAGCATGGTGGTAAAAAGCGTGCCCAGCCGCAGAGGCACAAACAGTTGGGCTGTTTTGATTTTGAGGCGAGGCAAATTCATCAGGTGCACCAATGTGAAGCTCTTTGGCTGCTGGGGTCTTAGGGGACTATGCACCCATAGGAAATAAAACGGGTTTTTGATAAATTTAACACCTTTAAGCTAACTCATCAAATGAGTAAAGAACACTTCCGAGATAGAAACCAAGTGATCGATCAATGTATCTGCTTCCTCCATCAAGATATCAACCAAATGCTTCTTCAGGCCTTCAATCTGTGACCTTATATTACTTTTCACAATCACATTACAATAGTCGTCTTCTACTAGAAGATAAAGTTACATATGCTACTATCCTAATATTGTGTATTCCAACTTGATGTGCCTTGCATTCACGAGAGCAAGCTAGCGTCTCATGCCTAGGGCTGCAGGGGACCCTGTGCTGTAATGCGCCTTATGCCTTTGACAAATTTTATTCACCAGCTTTCTTGGTCTCCAAGAAGGTAACCCATGATCGCTTCCACAATGGTGAATCGTTTCTGTAAAATTTCAGCTTTCAATGTCCCCTCAACCCAAATTTTCACATCAGTTAATGGCATGTTTAAAGGAGTCCCCAATTCTCCATAATCCCTCTATCAACGCCTTGATCTGCTGCATTTACGCTAAGCCACCGGCCCACCACCATACAGGGTGCATCACTGCATGAATTGATTGCTGATGACTGAACTGAGCCACTTGAGTATCCTCACACCACCACCACCACCACCACCCACACACACACTCCAAAACCACTTTGCCTCTTCAAAAGGGCCATTAGGTGGCTCACAAGGACTTACTATGGCAGCAGTTCTCCGTCAATCAGGGATCCCTCATCGGCTTTTACCGCATCCACCAACCTCAGCTTAAAGCAAATGGCTAAGCCATTAGATTCAATTTGGGGATTCAATTACTCTTTAAGAAAATCATTCGACACATAAATTAGATTGTTTATTTGGGTTCTCCTCAATTATGTTGAAATGGTACAATTTCGGATACATATTCTGCAATTTTTTAATGAACATGCTTGTTTGTGGGTATCATGAATCTTCACTTTCTTGAGTTAATCAAGAGCTTAGATCGGTTTCATTCAAGCAAATCAAGCCCCATTCCAGGCCTCTAGATGACTTTCAAGGGTGCTATAGATTTGAAGATATCCAGTTCAAGCAAGATTGAGGACAAAATAGATTTAAATTTTCTCAAATTCCAAGCGTGGCAGCATCAAGGGAGATTCTATCAGCAGTCATTAAGCGCAATCATGATATTCATGTAGTTTTGTGGGAAGGCAACTATGGCAGTGTATTCTCAATCATGGTGGTTCATGATCCCTGTCATAGAGAGTGATAGAGTCCCCATGCCAAAAAAACATAGATATTTATGAGAGTGATAGTCAACAGTCTTGATAGATGCTTATGAGAGGTTTCTCAGAGTAAATCAAATAAATGGTCAACGTATGGTGTCCAAACATGTTTCATAAGTTCAACAAAAAAAATAGTATTAGTTACCTCCATCAGATATGCCGCCTCAGCAGCATGTGTTTTGGTCAGATCCTTAAACTTCTTTGCTACCTCAAAGTTTGGATGGTTTGGATCCATCCAATAGCATACTATCCTTTCAGGATGCTTCTTAGGACGATCATCAAACATTTCCATTTCAGCCTTTTGTGCTCTCACAGGCCTTGGCATCCCCGATATCATAAACGGAGAGTCATCCATCTCGTTGATAATATCTTCAGCCTGTTTTGCAGATTTCATCTCCACCAAGGCAGCATTAACATTGGACGATTTGAAATATGCCGGAATAAATTGAATGCTGACGACAGTCCCGAATTGATTAAGTGCATTCTCTAGAACAGCTTTGGTGACCTGATGTGAGAGGTTGTCAAGGTAAATTGTCCTACTCACCTTTTCTTCAAATGCAGCATATTCGGCCTTGGTTGAGGATTCCATTAGGTGAAGACAGCTGCCAATATTTGATCTATTTACAATACCATGCACAAAGAATGAGATGGCAACCAAACCAAGTGAGTACGCAAATACAGGTTCTAGATAGATAGCAAGTGTCGCAATACATATTATTACAAAAACACCACAAATAAAACATTGATACTAAAGTGGAAATTTTGAGAAATGTTATGTCCTGAAATAATACAAGCGGCTTGTCAGTTGTCACCCAGATTTCATGAAGAAAGTAAACAAAGCAAGTTCAGGAACATGTTTGGAAGGGAATTCAGTGTATCCAGAAGCATTTTGTCGGTTTCTTAGGAGGTTATACTAGTACCACTTATAGTTTAGAAATGTGATGATTGACCAAGATGAGAAAGACAATTACAAACACTATCAGGTGACGTTTGGATCATTGGAATTTGATATGACAGGATTAAAAAATGATAGGATTTTGATATGATAAAGATTTGAAAATGATAGAACCAAAAAATGAAATGATTATAAAAAGCTTAGTTTAAGGGTTTATATAATAATTGGGGTAGAGGGAGGACGATGAAAAGTGGAGGCTGGGGGAATACCAACTACTAAATGAAATTAGATTCCTCCCTCTATTTTCAACCAATTGAAATCCAAATCCTAAATGAAGTGTTCAAATCCTTCAAACCAAACGCACCCTCAGTTTCGTAATAAGTCCGGCCATAAGATTCTTAACTCTATATGCTGCAAATTAGTGAATTACAGTGATGTTGAAACTCGGCTATGATTGCAAAATCTGCTAAGGTCCAAGACTCTAAGTACTGTAAATGATGGCATATATATATATATATATATATATATATATATATATATATATATATATATATATATATATATATATATATATATATATCATCAGATCACAATAAATTCAACAAAATAACATGTTAGTAACTCTCTATACAGTATATTCCCTGTTAAAATAATATCAGAGAGTTAGGGTTTGTCTATTGATTACCGGTCGCTGCAGCCTGCAAGAACCGAGAGTTCAGGCGACGAACAGAGTGTGGAGAAGATTGAGCTTAATAAGCGGAGAGATTGTGAGATTGAACCGAAAGCGAGATCAGAAATCAGAGTGCAGAAGGGGGGGAAAGCCAGAAAGCGAGAATCGGAATGAATATGGGCCACATTACATACGTTCTATATTGGGCTGGGATCTTAAATAGATTGGGCCGTGGGAGTGGCACAACTTCGTTATAAATATCTAAACAGGGTGGTGATTTTAACCCAACGGCGAAATGTGCGGCCCTCGCCTAATGCTTGTGCCAAATTTGATTTATTTCACCTGAGTTCCTTTGTTTCGGCACCGCAACATGTGTTTTCGTATTGCTTGAGGCTTTCGTCATGACGTCATCCGTCATGCAATAGTTGTTTGCACCATAGGTATAGTTTCGTCATCGAATACCTCTTGTGTATCGTGTACGACTTCTTCGTTGTCAGAATCTTCTTGTGTATCACGAATACCTCGCTACGGGTTAGATACTGTTTTTTTCATGCCCTTCGATCCATTTTAAATAAAATGGAACAGGGTATGTAAAATATAATAATATCGAAATAATGTATGTTAGTGTGAATTAAAATGATGAGAGATATATGGTACTAGAGGGTGTTTAGTTTTGCGTTATGAACGAGATTATTAGATTATTACGTTAAAATAACGTAAATATAATTGGTTTAAAGTGTTTGGATTGCATACATTAATAAGTGATTATTCGCGTTTAGAGTTAAACCTACCACACTTTTTCATAAGTTCAAAAATGTAGTTTATTTGCTTAATAAGTGATTATTTGGTCATTTTACATGTTAAAACGTAAATCCAAACACTTTAAAAACTGATTATTTGATAGTTATGATAACAAACAGCAAAAGTTAAACCAAACACTATATTGCAACACTTTTTTGTTACAACTATAATCTGAATATTAGTTTACAAAACGTTACAATATTTTTTGAAACACAAATTCAAATACACTTTTAATAGGATTTACAAATAAAAAAATAATTTACAAACGAATCCTTTCTCCTCAAACGGTCACCACTCTGTTCGCCATAAAAGTAAGTATCAACAAATTGAATGGTCTGTCGAAAAAAGTCATCACATAATTTTATTTATTTATTTTAGGTGTTTACAATATTTCATAGTATTTTTACGAAGAGTGTACATTTTTCGGGGCAAGTTTAACTTATTAAATTAAAATTACATAAAGTTCAATTAGTCAAACTTGAGCTTAACTCGACAAATCAACCTTAACTCTTAATTACATGTTACTTTAATATATGATTTATTATTACCATAATTTATGCTTTGCATTTATTTATTTTTGTTATATTATAGGTTTATATTTATATAAGAACTCATATTACACCTTAAGAAACCAATGCATGAAAGCCATACAAACACACACTATAATGCAAGGATCATCTATCTTAACTATGAAACTTGGGTCGGTTTGGATAGACATAATTGATTGATAAAGAATGGACATGCTAGTGGAATGAATCATTACAGTTTATTGTTGTGTTTGTTTATATCATTGAAATAAAATAAATTATTATCAGTTGTTTGTTAGGTAGGAATATTAAAGAAATGAAATGAAACTATTTTAAAAAACTCTAAATTATTAAAGCTCCATATCATTCTTTGAAGGAATGAAAAAAAAGCACTCTGCCCATAAAAAAATGAAAATCACAGTAGGTGAAAAAATCGCATTCCTTAAGTAATGATTCATTCCATTACCACGGTGTAAACAAACAACTTTATTTTCCATCATAATGGTTCATTTCATTTCATCTTCCATTACAACGTTACGAACGCTACCTTAAAATTTTAAGATCGGAGTTTCCTTCCCAAACCTGTTTATTTCTTTTAAGAATTCATAAATTCTTAGTACTTCAAATTTTATATCAATCCTTTATATTTTCAAAAATCATAAATATTATATTTAATATTTAAACAAAAAGAGCTAATGAAATATTATTATAAAATGTATATTTGATGAAATATACATGATTTATATATTGAAAATAAAAGTTGTTTGATATACACACACACATACATACATATACAACTTTTAAAGCAACAAAAATAAATTTTCAATGGTTTCATTACATTCATTGCCTTTGATACACAAAATATTCATTGGGTGCATTATTTTCTCATGTTTTCATATGTAAGAACATCATTACGTTCGATAAATCAAATATAAACAAGTTTTATCGAGTCTATTGGGTTCAAATTATGACAATAAGTCATGGGCAACAAGCAAAAGCCTTTAGTGATATTGAAGTGTTAAACTTTGGTAGGTGCTCGTTATGATTAATATATAAATAGTGTTTATTAGATATCATCCTATACATATATAATATAGAAAGAGAAGAGCATAACTAACCACAAATTTTTGGGACCCATTTTTATAATATTTTTGATGGTTTCCCTTTTGATACAACATTTTTTGTTGAATCATGAAATAACAAATTGATTCAACAAATTTGTTCTTTGATACATATATTTAACTTATTATTTGAAAAGTATATGAAAACATTTCATAAAAGTAGAAACCAATAGCACCAACTTCGTTAGGAAAGGTTCGTCGAGAGGTCTTGATTCTTGAATGAAGATGTGACAAAGATATTGAAGGTCAGAACTGGAAAATCCTTGGGTTAACTAATTTGAAGTAAAGTAGTAAAATCAAAACAATTAATTAAATTAATTTATTTCGGTTTTGATTTTCGATACGCTTTTATGGACACTTGAACTAAATCTGTTTAAAAAGGTCTTTGGGTATTTTAGGTTTAGTTTCTAGTTTGGTGACTGTTCACCCTTAGGTTGGGTGACTTTTCTTTTAGGTATTTATTAAAACCATAGAGTTACTTCAAGTAGTTTCTATAAGTAACTTGAGCTTATGAAAATAAAATTACCAAAACAACTTTAGTTAATTATGATTGTATTATGTTTTGTTTGCTTATATGTACTTTTATATACTTCATCTTTACCTACTATACCAAACATGTCTTATTAATAAAAAGATAATTTTTTTGAAACATAAAACGTGAGATTTTATTTTCATATAAACTCATATCTTACCATACAAAATCTCGTTGACTTTAATTGCAATTCAATTTTAATATCATATTCATAACCAAAAGTAATACATTTTAAAAGAAAATTAACTAAATATCACATATCAAATGTGAGAATTTTATTGTTAAAAATGTTCTAACAATTGTCACAAAATAAAAAAGTTCTAACAATTCTCACAAATTTAACAAGTATTCCAATATATAAAATAACATTATGAGTTAATATTAACTGGTATCATAAGTTTTTATCAAGTAAAATTACAAAAAAAAAGGTCATGTGCACGAATGAGACATCATATAAATGAATGAATTTTTATCTTTTAGTTCTATAGTTTTTCATTTATTCACATGATTGTTAATGTAATATTACATGATAAGAATTCTTAATACCAATTTATATTAACTCATAACGTTATTTTACACGTATTTATATAAAAATTTTAAATTAAACTTAAAACGTTAGAACCTGTGTGGAGAGAGAGAGAACTTCCACCGCCCATCCAAAATAAATTATAAATATTTAATCGCAAATGTCATTTTCAAGAAAAGGACCTATAAAAAAATGTAAGATATTTATAACATGCTTTCATTTTTATCTAAACTAGTTTATAACCCACGTATTACGTGGATATTTTTAATTAAATTTATTTATTTAAAATGTATATGACTAAAAATAAAAATATAAAAAAACAATAATTGTGTTTATTTTTTATTATTTACAGATTATAAAATAAAGTATATTTATCTTTTTTAAAAGTATTAATTGTATTTATCTTTTATTTTTTATAAGTTGTAATTATACTTTTGGTAAACGTAGAGGTGACACGTGACATTTGATGTTCTACTTTATTATACATAATATTAATAATTTTCACAAATAATTCAAATTTTTACATTTAGATCTAATAATGATTATTATGAATAATAATGATATATATTTATTTTAGGTAAATATTAATTTTAAATGTTACAAAATCTAATTTATTACTAATTAATTAATGAAAAAAATAAAGTCAAAATTTAATGCAATTAAGTTAAGGTGTTAAATTTGGAAAAAGATGTGGAAGAATAAAATTTTCTTGTATTGTAGAAGTGACATATGACATGAATTTTTTGTTTTTATTATAATATATAGGTTAATCAACCAATGTATAACATGGGTTGATTTAGAAAAAATATATTTTTTTATATTTTAATAGTATATTATAAAATTTATATATAATTAAAATAAGAAAATTGAAAGCTAGTTAAATTAAAGATAAAAAAATACTTTGTTTTTTGATATTAAATAAGAAATATTATTATATTGTATTATTAAAAACAAATAATATGTGCTTGAAAAAAATGTTTCTTTTAATTTTTACTAACTTCAAGTATGAAATATCAATGTAAGAAACAAAAAAAACTTCAATTATGTGAATGTGTATATATTTTGAAGATGATAAAATATAAAAATGGAATATCTGAAAATCAACAATCAAAAATTTATCATATTCACAAATCAAGTTTTATCAATTAAATTTTAAATCTTGTTAGCAAAATAATTAACAAAAAATTTCAACTTTATATACTACAGTTTTACATTTAAATCTAAATTTTTACATTTGAATTAAACTATGATCATTAAGGATAATAATGCCACATATTTATTTTAGATAAAATATTAATTCATTAATGAAAAAATTAAAATCAAAATTTAATGTAATTAAGTTAAGGTAGTACATTTGGAAAATGAGTTAAATAAAGGACATAGGTATAATTATTGATTTTAATTAAGGGTATAAGAGACATTTCATAAATAATTATGAGTTGTCATTAATCTGGACCATTGATTTCTTTCCATCCAATGGTCCAGAAATTCCAAGTGGTTTTATTATTTTATATAGTATGGATACTTTATTTTTTATTACTTAAAATAACATACTTTTGTTTTCATTAAAAGGTGCTTGATTTTACATTATGATTGAGATTTTTACATTACAATAACATAAATAATTACTTTAAAATGTTTGGATTGCATTCATTAATAAATGGTTATTTACGTTTATAATTAATCCTATCACATTTTTCATAAATTAAAAAAGTAGCTTATTTGCTTAATAAGTGATTATTTGTTCATTTTACAAGTTAAAACGCAAATTTAAACATTTAAAGACTGATTATTTGATAACTGTGATGATAAACAGCAGAAATTAAATACTTAAATCAAATACTAAATTTCCGGCAATGCTTTATATGATTATTAGTTTTCAAAACGTTGTAGCATTTTTTTCAAACGTAAATACAAACATTACATTTATGACAATACTTTTGTTACAACCATTATCTAAATATTAGTATCCTAAACGTTGTAGCATTTTTTCAAACAAAAATGTAAACACATTTTCATGAATTGCATTTACTTTTTTACCATTTAATATGTCTTATATTGTTTATTATCATATTTTGAATCGATCATTGTAACATAATTATGCGCTTTTATCGATTTATATATGTCGAATCAAATGATGAAAATATGAAATTAAAAAAAAAAAAAAAGAATAACATGTGAAAATAAATAAAATAATGAAGTTATAAAAAAAAATGTTTATAAAAATTGTGGAAAAAAGAAAGAAAAGGTTTGGGGACCGGATGATTGATTGGGCAGAATAACCGAAAAAAACATGTGTGTCCCTCGTTTATCAAAGAACAAAATCCCATGTCCCTTGGATGTCAACGGAGTAACCAAAATAAGACAACTTATTTTCTTATATATTATTTTCCATTTCCTAGTACATACATGTACACCCACACCCAAATAAGACAATTCTGGTCCTATGCTATCTATATACTTACATTACATTATTATTACATACATGCCCTATTCTATTCTATTTTATTTTATTTTATTTCCTTCATTTTTTATAATCATAAGTGGTCCTCTACAATTTTCCTTTTCTCTTGAGACCTTCAATTCTTTTATCACCTCAAAATGCACTACTCCATCAAATATACAATAAATGTATTTCAAAAACATTACATGGGCGTTTGGTTCGCAAAATTTTATTCTTGGATCAAAAAATTTGCATTTTGCAGTATTATCATTTATTAGTATTTTGTCAAAGAATTTTTGCGTTATTGTTTAGAAAAAAATTGCTAATACGAAGAATGCAATGCAACTGAGATTTAAATTTCTAGGGGAAGACTGAGCTTTTAAATATTAAAAAATGATGAAATTTACAAAATCTTGGGATCTTAAATTTTTGTTGAAATCTGTGAACAAAACATATGATTTTAAATGCAAATCACAGTGAATCCCATGAAATTCGTGAACCAAACACCCACATAGTTTACAAAAGTTTGAAATGCCGGTTAATTTTAACCGAATGCATTTTGGACTTTCGAAACTTTTATCAATGATTTTGCACAATCAATGTTTAACAAATAATAATCCGTTGTTGAGTCTATACATTTGTGGTGGAGAAACAATATATTTTGATAAATGAAAATTGTTAGTTTGAATAAACATCCATTGCTAATGCTATTTAATATTATACAAATCATCACACCAACAAGGCAACAATATTACATTTAGCCAAGTTTTTTAAGATGCTGTTTATTCAACAGAAAATTTAAAAAAAAAAAAAGAGCCAATTTTACAATGCTTCCTTCCAAACTCCATATCCTTATATTTTTGGAGAAAATATTTTATCAAAAATTTGCTGAATTCCTCAATTAGGCCCCTCAAATGTTTTCAACATTCATCCCCATCCGGGTATCCAGAATCGGGTTCGGGTTTTGGTATTTTATTCAAGTCGGGTTTCTCTTCAAACCAACAAGGCTTCAGTTCAGAAATGGGTGGTGGTGTTGCATGTTGATGTTGTTGTTCATGCGTACCACTCCTAGTGAACAAGGTACAAGTGGTTTCTGCATCGACCCGTGCCCCGACTTCGGTCGCTTTCTTCCGAATAGAAGCCGCCGACAATTGATGAGGTCCACCATCGGAGGCCAGGAGTTCTGGGAAGTTGAGATGAGCAGAGGGACCACGAAGATAGTAAACGGCGGTGTCGTAGGCTCTTGCGGCGGCGACGGGTGTGGAATAGGATCCGAGCCAAATCCTGGACCGTTTATTGGGCTCCCTAATCTCCGCCACCCACTTTCCCCACTTCCTCATCCGTATCCCCTTGTATGGCCTCTGGTCGGTTTTCCTCTTCCCCGTTGACGATGACGATGACGAACAGTCACATCCCACCTCTAATTCGCTATCTCCACCATCCATCGATCTTCCGCCAAAAGAGATCAATCCCGGAAACGGAAAAAACAACAGCACCGACACCGTTTCTTCCTCCTTCTTCTTCGTCTCTCTGACAGTTTGTGGGTGTATGTGTAAATAAGCAATGAATGAATCCAAGAGGTTTAATTGGCATCCATAATCAGAGAGAGAGAGAGAGAGAGAGAGAGAGAGTGGTGTGTTTAAATTTTCAGAGAGGTGATTTTGATGGATGGATCAGGGGGATTGTTGGTGGGGATGAGAGAGAGAGAGAGAGAGAGAATTGGGGGACTTCAATGCTGAAAATGATCCTTAAAATAAAACAAAATATAATTTATTTAGAGTTAAATGCATTTTTAAGTAATAAATTATATTATTTTAATTGTTTTTTTTAACAATTAATGTAATCAACAACCATCTTGATCTTTTGATCAACAGATTTTATGATATTCATTAATAAAACCATGTCCATCTTTGACTTAAGAATGAAAATTAAGCAAATCAAAATTTAAACTAAAATACATAATAAGTTATTTGGTTGATGTATGGAAAAAATAACATTTAAGGTTGTCTAAATGTATAAGTTGTGAAATGTTAAGATTGCGTTTAGTTAATGAAAATTTTCATTTTATTTTTCAAAAAAATGAAAATTTGATTATTTAATAAAAACAACTTAAATTTTTATTTCACTCTTTAAAATACCACTTTCCATATTGTCTATTTTACTTTTCAATTACCTAACATATCTGTCTATATCTATTAATAAAGCAAAATGTTTTTCGTCACGTGACATTCTCTCATTGAAACAAAATCTCATTTTCCCGCCTGATTTTCCTAATTTAGTTTTTTCCATTTATACAACTTAATTAATTGAAATAAAAATACAATTATGACTATTTTTTTCTATTTTATTCCTTGTAACCATAATTATGGTAATTCATAATTTGTTTGAAAGTATCCTAAACTTAAATAACAAAAAATATGTTAAATGTTAACACTGTTTAAATTCATATCATTATATTTTAATATTTTATTTTTAATGTATACTTAATTAAATATTTAAATATGTAATTCAAATATCTTCTTTCCTTTCAAATTTTCTTATAAACTTTTTTTTTAATATACTCTTAGTTTATTTCTTTTTATAATTAATATATATTTTTTATGTAAAATATCTATGTAATATGTGGGTCTACAAACATAGTACAAATCAATGAGTAAATAATACGTCACGTGTCATGCTTTCATTTGATTTGTCATGTGTCACACTCTCCTTTTCTCATTTCATTTACTAAATTTAATTTATATTTTAGAGCAAATCAATTATATTCAAAACTGATCTTGATAATTAATTAATTAAAATCAAATAAATTCTGTTATTCTTAAAATAATAAAATTATTATATTATACATAATTATAAATATTTGGTTTTTAAATTAACCCATGTAATACATGGGTAATAATCTAGTATTCTTTATAATACTCTATCTAAATCTTTCACTTTTCCCATCTTATTTGTATATTTTATAATCACTAATCTTATTTCTTTAAAACTAAAACTTCATTATCTAAACAAGTTTTCACTTTTTATATAAATTCTTGTTTTTTTTTCTTGAAAACTATAAATTAGAAAATGATAAGTTTTCGTTAACTAAACGCAACCTTAAATCTAGATTCTATTACAAACATGTAGAGATAACAAATTTCTTTAATCACATATCTTGATGAAGTTTAAATAAATTTTAACTCATCATCTTTATAATCAAAATAACAAGTAAATTCTAAATCCTTTAAATTCAATGTCGTAAGCTAAACGAGATCTAATAGTAATCTCTCGAGACATGATATCTTAATACTGATCTTATAATTTCTCTTACAGTTAAAGATTTGATTGGACCATGTATTGTTTTGCCATAAGACAAAAACAAATTTTGACTGACTAACAAACAATCAACAAGTAAGATTTAATTTTGGGCTAAAGTCGTACAATAGCAACATGGTTTTAAAAATGTATTGATATTGTATGTATACTTTTTTTTATTACAAATATGATATGTGTATTTTTATTCTTACCGATATGATACGTATTGTTATTGGTCATCGCCTACACCAAAAGGTAGGCCTGCAAACGAGTCGACTCAAGCTCGACTCGATTCGTTTTGGGTAGGCTCGAGCTCGATGATCTTATAAAATGCAGGCTTAAGCTCGGCTCGAGAATTACTCGAATTAGGCTCGAGCTCGAAAAGCTCAATTTCTTTAAATAATCTTTGAGTTCAATTTTTAGGTATATAGCTCGAGCTGGAATTCTATAAAATCTCAACTTGATACTTGAAAAGATTGAATTATTTAAAAAAAGATCGACTCGATATCAATTTGATACCTATTTTGTTTATGAATCTTTTTATAGTTTTATAGAAAAAAATAAACCATCTTAGGTTTTTTAATTTCAAATTATAAAAATATGTCCACATAAGCATGGTAACCGGTTGATATCGATTTTCAGGTAACTCAACTACTTAATTGAAACATTTTTAAAAGTTTGACTACTAAATGTGCACAAAAGAGAAGTACACAACGTAAATGTGTACAAATTTAAATGTACATACCTATTTGATGTTATTTTTTTGAAAAAATCGTCAACGTAAGCATGACGACCGATTGGTGCCGGTTTCCAGGTCACCCATCTACCTAATTGATACATTTTTAAAAGTTTGACTACCAAATGTGCACAAAAAAATATACTACATAAATGTGTACAAACTCAAAAGTACGTAGCTATTTGACGCCATTTTTCCTTTAAAAACATGCATTTTAAACTCATGTAATTTAATATTTCAAATACCCACTGTAAATGCTTCCTACTTTCTACAACCAAAAAAAAAAAGTGTTAATGACTAGTTAGATCATCTAAAAAAGAATGAATATAATTGTATAAAGATTATATTCATTCTTTTTGTATTATATACATATTCGTATTGTGGATTTGTATTATATCTCCTTGCTAGAAGGAATGTGGATATATTCCCGCTAATTCAAAAGAAATGATTATTATGGATCGAAAATAAATGTAACAAGAAAAATTATATGTGGGTTGATTGGATCCTTAACTTGAGTAGTCTCTATAATTCTATATTGATTAAGCTGTTTGATTTTTCTGTCTCGATGAGTCGATGCGGTGGTTAATTTCCTGGGTTTTGTTTGGGGTTGCTTGGCATTGATGGATTCTCCATCTTTGTATATACAAACGTTTGGTATTTTTTTTTTAAATAAGATTTTGCCTTTTTTTTTTAAAAAAAAAATGCTAAAAGAATAAACATGGGTGGGGGGCAAATTGTTACAATCAATATTACTCATAATTTAATCTATCTAATTCATATATTTTTAAATAGTCAAAAACTTAGAAAGAATTTAATAGTAGCAAATTCTAGGATAAATTAATAATTGCATCTAATGATCTATATAAAAAAAAATGCGTAAATGAAGAGCAATCGGATGGAGTGGACTATGGAAATGTTGGTTTTGGGAAGATGTACCAACCATAAAAACAATTCATGAAAGAGGTTGGTGAGTTAGACGATGCTCTTAGATATGCGATCAAATAAATATAATATGCCGGCAACAAGCGAGTCTGTCTCGACGAGAAGCGCAAATGGATCGAGCTAATGTCTCAATAGTCTCTATATATAATTAATATTACTTTTTCTTTGATGTTCTTGGATCATGCATTCATGTTTGGTTTTAAAAAGAGTATGTGTATATATATTGGGGTTCAATGAAAAACCACATGTTTATCGGAGAACCGTAGTGAACCACAATACACATGACGCATAATCCTTAATTTGTGTGAATTTATTGAATCTATATAATTATTCGGGAGATTATGCATCACATGAAGGGATCACTATGTACAAAATTCCCTCGTGTGATGCACAACCCTTATGTTTGATGCATAATTCACTTATGCGATACACAATCCTTCCATGTGATGAATAATCTCTCGTATGATGCACTATGTATTTTTCTTACGATGCATTGTGGTTCTCTGATGCATAAAGGATCTCTATTGAATTCACCTATATATATATATATATATATATATATATATATATATATATATATATATATATTATTGTAAAACTTAATATTTATGTAGTCTCAAAAAACAATTGTAAACCCCTTGATCATTTAAATCAACAGTGATGACTAAAATGATTTGTAAAAAAGTTGAAAAAATAGAAAAAACAATGACATATTGTAGTTTTAATTTTCTCTCATTTAGCCATTTCAAGTTGGCGTGTTCAAAAATTCCAAAATCGACACGAAAAACCGATGAATCGTTTTAAATTTGAGGTTAACCGAACCAGGTTTTTTAATAATATTCGGTTTGGTCAACCGAACATGAAAAATATTTCTGTTTCGATTATGGTTCACGATTTTTGTGAAGGACGGTTAACCGAAAAGTAAGTAAACTTTATAAATTCTAGCTTTTAGGCTTATAATATTAGCATTTATGCCAACCATACTATAATTTTTTTAACCATTAATTGATTTAATAACTCAAAACAACAAAAACTATATTGTTACAATTTAATTAGGTAAAAATAAAATTACTTTTAATTTTGATTGGATTTTTTTAATGATAATTTATAATTTGTTAATGATATCTTATCAATACTTTGTGATTTATTGATAATTTTATCATCTTGATTTTTTTTAAAGTATTTAGAAAGTAATTATTGAAGTTTTTTAATTTAAAATATAATTTTTTTAATTAGAAAATATGGTTAATTGGTTAACTGAATAACCGAACCAAAAAAAATCGATTAACCGTCTATTTCGGTTTAGCTTTACATTCACAAAATCTTCAATCCGATATATTCGGTTATCCATCCAAAAGTCTCTTTCACTTTCGGTTCAATACCATAATTTTCTCTCCTTTCATTCACACTATTACCTTCCAGATTTTTTTCTCTCTCTCTTTCTCTATCTTCTTCAACTTTCAAGATCATTTTTTCTTTAATTTTTCCAGAAAAAATTTTTCTTTATCTTTTTTATTTGTTATTTCAAGTTTTTTTTCTCTTCATCTCTCTTTTTCTTCTTCTTCTTCAAGAAACCAAGCCAAAGTCTATGAAAGACGATGATTTGTAGAGCTGGCAACACGTGTAATTGTATTGTATCAGACACGAATTTGTAATACACGACGCGATACGAATTATAAAACATGTCTGCATATGAAACACGAACACGACACGCAAAAATTTCGTGTGACGTGTGACACGACACGCATAAAACAAGTGTCACATGACAACCAAAAATTTATACACGAATTTAATCCAAAACATATATAATTGTAAATCCAAAACGTGATAATTTAAGTATCGAACAACACATCAAAAGTATTAAAGCCACTATTAATGGTCGTAACCAAACCCAAACTTTTGACCGAACTAGACTCTTTGTTGATATCCAAGTCGACAATTTCATATATCACATCATCAATGTGAGAGACAAACAAATTTAGTGGAACTCAATTTTTTTGAGAAATCTTGAAACCCTAGTTTATAATTGTCTTACACGTGTCTTATGTGTTTTATACGTGTTTTACATGTATTTATACATTAAATTGTTTTACATGTATACGACACGAAACACGAATGCAAAACCCATATACAGAAAACTCGTGTCGTATAGTCGTGTATCAAATTGTCTGGTCTAACGATTTTTTCATCTTCTTCTTCAAAAGCCAAGCCCAGGTCCATGTTCGTTTTTTGAAGGTATGAAAGAGAAATAAAAAATATGAAGGTTTATTAGGAAGCATGTTCTTCTTTTGGGTTTTGTTTAAAGTTTCAAATTATGCATTTTTTAAAAATGATAGTTTCTGTTCTTTCAAAAATGTAGGTTTCATCACGAAGATCGAATTCTAGGTTTTTTTAACATTCAAATATGCACTTTCTCGTGTTTATTACATGTGTAAAAGTCAAATATTAAATGTAAGTAGTTGTATATATTATATGTAAAATAATAGTTTCTATTATATGTATAATAGTTTTTTTAACATTCAAAAAACGTGAAACCATGTTGGTTTTTTCACAATATGTAAATTCTGTTACATATTACACATAGGTTCAAGTGAGTACCACTTATTATACAGCGCACCTGAAAGTACAACTTTTAAAAATAATAATTTTGAAAATTTTTTCATAAACATTTTTAATTAACATTACAAAGATAATATATAAAATTCACGCGCATTCACACATTTTAAGTGCATGAAATCATGCATTATATTATGTATGTTCACATACATGCAAAATTATGTAAGTGTAAGTTTACATCATTTTTAATGAGTTATGAGGTGCGAATATATATGAAATTTACATATCATCTTTATGATGTTAATTACAACATTTTTATGAAAAAAGTTTTTTAAATGTGGTAATTTCAGGTGCGCCGCATAAAAAGTGGTACCCTCTCGAACCATATCTTATATATATAGACACACACACAAGCAGAGACAAACACACATACATTCTTAGGTTAAAAAATCATTTAAAATCAAGTGTAGCCGAAAGTGTCACCCTTAAAAAAATTTCATTTTTTCACAATCATGTTTAAATTAATATTAGACACATGATGTGTTTTCAAATATATCTTGAAAAATGATAAGCACTATGATCACTAATTTGTACATTGATTCCTTTGATTTTAATTATTATTCATTATTTATATTAAGATTCTAATGAATCAATGTAAAAAGTAATGAATTGTTGATTCATTTTATTCGTAATTAATAATCCATTATTTATATATATATATATAAATTGATGAATCAATATGTGAATAAATGAATTACAATCTTTTTCACAGTTTTCAAGATGTATATTTAATTTCTCATTTGATTTTATATGTGTGTGTATAGAAAGAAGTTCAGTGAAAAACCAATATACATCAGGAAACCTTAGGAAACCAATATGCACCATAAAAAACTTAAATGCACCACAATGAATCATTAATGGCATTATAAAAATAGTCAATTTACATTAATATAATACAAATTAATTATGATTGTTTTAATTAGTATATTCTTTAAGACAATTTAGGTTTTCAAATCTCATGTTAACTGCATTGTCATATATTCATCCTCAATTCTCTCTCTCCCACCAATCTCTCTTTCTCTTTCTGAAATGTGACATAGATCAAGTAAGGTGGATGATTTTTCATTGGTTGAGGTCTCGAGTTCGAGCTTTGACAAGTACGTTTTCTCCTTGAGTGGGGGTGTGGGGTGTGGTTCTCACCCTCAATGGTACTAACACAAAAAAGTGTTAACGCTAACTACTAACATTAGTTGTTAAAAAAAATAGAGTTATATATTTTTTTATAGAAAACAAACGCGCACACGTGTGTATACACAGATTTAGGTAAATATTAAATGTTTATGATAAATGTAAAAAAGTAATTATTATTTTGTTGCAATATATAATATCCGATTACGAAGACAATTTTATTTTAAATAAAACCTTAACCAATTTTACATTTATAAATCAAACTGAAATAAACAAATAGTTAAAATAAATTATTGTATGCCTATTTAATGCAATCAAAATTGGTGTCCCGATATATGAATATAATATATTTAATGTAGTCAAACTTGGTATAAATATTTGATGTGTACACATTGGAGATGATTTAGAAATGGCATAAATATATTTTATATAGCTATGTTAAAAAGAGTTTCATTTAATATCAATGCACATGACCATTTAAAAAAAATAACTTTTATAAAATAATGTTTGAATTCGTGTAACAAATATCATAGTTAAAATTCACGCTTTTGTATTGGGTTAAAATCGTACAAATATATATTACTTTACTGAAATTACTTAAATGACTATTCTAGTTAATTTTTTATCACATTGGTAGTTGTACTTAAAATTTATTGTTGAGATAATACTTTTGATTACGGTTACCGGTTCTACCGGTAAAGATCTTATATTTGTGTTGTTAAAAGTATGAAATTGATCTATCTGCTTATGTGGATTTTCTAAATTATTTATATAGATCAAAATCCACGTAAGCATAATCTCATTAAAAATGTGTCACGTTGTCATTTGAATAATAGAAAAAATGTCATATCAGCATGGTTGCTGGTTACACGTACCATATCGACAAGTTATTTTGGAGTACAAGTACCATACGGTAAAAAAAAGTTATTAGTCATTTAGGTAAATTGAGAAAAGTATGTTACATTTGTACGACTTTAGCCCTATTTAACTATTTTTATGTCTTATAAATCATGTGAATGTTTATATAACCAAAGGATTCTAGTCTAGTGATATTTACAAATTTGATAAAAACTAAAATGTATCTAAATTTTTTTTGTATTTTAAAAATGTTGAGGTTCCGTTTTTCAAATTTTTTGCATACCCTTATCACGTATTACCATAACTTATAAACATAGATGTTTGTAATACTCATAAATTTTATAGATATGATTATATATCAATATATCATGGGCCATAAACATGTTATTCATAAGTTTTAAAATACATGTAAGTTGTTTTCAATTGGATGTTATACACGAACAAATAAAGATAGTCAATATATTGAAAACCCTACCAAATATTGAATCGACATCTTAATAATTTAGAAAAGCGAACTTGTTCAACCGGTTAAATTATAACTTTAAAATAAAATGATGTTATGCTTTATAAACAAAGTACCAAAAAATCTAAAAGTACATAAATTGTAAAATGAAAAAGAAATATAATTCCCTACATTGGCTTCAAATTTACATTTCTCAGTCTTTTCTTATACATTTCTCCACAATTATGGCGCTTTGTGTCGCAACCAGATTCCGTATTTTATATTTTTAATTAACAAATGCAAATGTGATGATAAATTCCGACTGAGAATCAAGAAGAAAATCTGGGTCATGCCTAAATCCATGACTCGACTGGTTATGCTTATGAAGTAAATAAAAACATCTTAGTATCTAAATCTAAGAACCCATTAAGATCTTCTATTTTATGACTTCCATTTCACTTATCGATGCCTGTGACATGGTGTGGGTGCTTTTCGCCATTGAGCTTGTGACAATGTCCTCTCACCGGTGATTATGCGTTTCTGATTATTGCACCACACAGACATTATTTGTTATGTAACGATTTCAAATAAATGATGATGAAATTGCCAAAAAAAAAAAAACCTAAACAAAAACATCTAGCCAAAAAGTTATTACAAGAAGAAGAAGAATCCATGATGTAATAAACAAACGTACTTTAAAACTTGAAAACGAACTTTTTGAAGTTGCTAAAAGTTATGATTGTTTGCTCTTGAGTCGTTTATAACAGAAAAACCACTAATTTATTTTAAATAACTGAGTATAATTAGCACGTGTGTTTTGTTTCTTCAACCATAGTTTCTAGCATAAAAATTTTAACAGTAAAAATAAATGAGTCAAGTATAATATATGTATTGAAGATTTCTATGCTTCTTACTTGTTTCTGTATTTTCATAGTCGGATACTTTGTGTCGTGACACTTTGTTTGTTCTTCAAAGAGATAAAAGAGAATTTTAAGAACTCCCTTGTATAAAAAAAAGGTAAATGAAGGAAATTGAGGATTCGGATTTGCATCAAGGCATAATTTTCACATCAAAGTAGATTAAAAGTGGAGAAAGAAACTGTTACCTCTAATGTTGACACATAAAAAATCAAAACAAATAAAATCTTATTTCTTTTCTCATATTCTTTATTCTTATTACATTAACAATGAATTCTCCATCCACTCTCAAGAGAATGAATTATGATTAAAAAAATATTTAAAATCAAAACAATTTCATTATCATGTCAATGAAAGTAGTGACAGACCTTGTTTGTTTTTTGCAATAAGCTTCTTTTAAAGCACTTATATCTTCACGCAGAAGGATATTTTGTTCTAACTGCAGATATGAAAATGACTTTAGACATTTAGAGGGTGCTTGGTTTTGCGTTATAAACGTGATTATTAGCTTATTACGTTACAATAACGCAAATAATTGGTTTAAAGTGTTTGTATTGCATACATTAATAAGTGATTATTTGTGTTTAGCGTTTGTCCTACCACACGTTTTCATAAGTTAAAAATTGTAGCTTATTTGATTATAAGTGATTATTTGGTCATTTTACAAGTAAAAACGCAAATCCAAACACTTTAAAAACTGATTATTTGATAATTACGATATCAAACAGCAGAAGCTAAACCAAACACTACATTTTCTGCAGCACTTTTTGTTACAGCAATTATCTGATTATTAGTTTCCAAAACGCTACAACACTTTTTTAAACGCAAATCCAAACACTCTCTTGATCTCTTAAAAAACAAACACCCTAAAATGTTGCCCTTGCCATGAGAGTATATATTTTATTAATAATTACAAAAACAATCAAGTGTTATCATAACTCGTACTCCAAGCAATTCTAATTTTAACTCGGAAAGCACACACTAAGAAGAATGACAATTTTTGTCTTATCCTTTTTGCTGTTTTTAACTACATATTCTTATGCTTCTTAGTTCTTAATAATAGAGTTTCACAATTCTGTTATTGTTAGAGCATAGAAATTATGTATTGCATTATCTATTTTCTACAAATTGTAATTGTGATTTTGCCCTTTACAAGCATAGTGGTCAACTTGTAACTCTTAGTGCCGTTTGGTTTGGAGAATTTCAACAACTCATTTTAAGATTTGGATTTATAGATCCTTCTGTGTCATGTTTGGATAAAAACTAAAAAGAAAAGATTTTGCATTTCATATTCTCCACTTTTCCTCGTTTCATAATTCACTCGCCCCCCTAATTATTTTAAAATCCTATCATTTTAGAATCCATCATTTTAAATTCATGCAATCCAAACGACACCTTAAATTTTTAACCTGTGACTCGATTCATAACTTGACTCGTAATAGTCATGATACATATACATATATTAATTATAATTATAATTACAACTACAATTATAAATACTTAAGAAATATAATAACTTAATAGTAAAATTTCTTTAATATCAAACTCTCGGTTTCCTAAGCACCAAAATGGGATGCTAGAAAATGAAGATAGTGATTTATGCAAACAAACGAAACATATGATGCAAGGATTCATTGCAGCAATCAATATGAAGAATGCTGGAACAACATAAATGAAGAATAAGTAATGTAGTGGTGAAATCATTTAACTATTTTCTAATTTTCTAAAACCACAAAGTTGTTGTTTACATCTTATTGCCTTGATAAACTACAATGGTGGTACGACTGTCCAACTTCAATACCTTTTTTCTTGAAATATTAAATACGGTTACAGCAATTACATGCTGTGAAAACTTATAATAGAATGACTTGTGACTCGTTACTTGACTCGTAAAGAGTTAGTCAATGACTCGCGAGTTATGGTCTGAGTCACAATCAATTTCGATCACTTTGGGTGTCAAATGACTCGACTTGTACGAGGTTAACAACTATGATTACATGTACACGGTGCAAGAAACATACATGCCTTTTCTTGAGACTGAAAGACCCCATACATAGTCATCGCTGTTGAACCGGCTGTCTGTGAGGTTTTGGAGCTGCCAATATACAAAGAAACTATGTTTGACAATTCACAGTAAGCAAAAGATGCAATTTCTGACACAAAACTTTTCAGATCAAATTTCCTAGATTCAGTCACAGACTTGGCTAAAATTCTACTATTAATTCATCATAAAAATCTTTTGTAAGTAAACACGTGAGGACCAAACTTAGACGGTAAACAGATATAGATCCAATACTATTTTCTAATTGTAATTTACACCTGTTTTCTAATAAAGTTGGACTACCTATTGATTTCAATTCGAATTAGCCTTTATATCCAAAAATAACAGCTATTGGAATTAATTCAACAGTAAAGTTGGATCCTGCTCATTTACAAATTTTGTATGAGATTTCATTCTAACATCTACATCTGTAGGTTCTAAACCAAATAAAACCAGACGTCAAAATAGATGCAGCTATTGGAACTAATTCAACAGTAAAGTTGGATCCTGCTCATTACTGTCTCTCATGATCAATAACAGTTGTAGGCGCTTTTTCTACTAATTTCTTCTTCTATCTTCTTTTGTCTGTCTTTTGTGGACTGAATTCATACTTTGTAACTAACAAGAGAAATCAAGAGTCATTAGAAAGACATACCATTAGGGTTCCCAAGCTCATAAAAGTTTTTAAAGAGAGAAATTGCTTCTGCTGCCATTATTCCACCAGTGCATTTGTAACTCTTCCCGTCAATGTGTACACCGCTATATATGATACAAATATGAAAATTCCAGCTGGTAAGAAACCCATACCAAATAATGTGAAAGAATATCCAAGTCATAAAGACTGGTTTCCAATTCAATTAGTATGGAAATTCATAATCCAGGCCTTCCAACATGAGAGACTAATAGCACCTTGAAATCAGCTTTGATTCTTAAGCATTAAACAATGTAAAGGATGACATTATACGTGTAAGAGACCAATAGAAAGTGATTTTTGAATGAAAGCTAAATAAGGTGAAGGGGATGCTGGTCGCAGAATTGAACCTTGGTGATGGCTCAGATGCACTTGTATGCAAGGATAATATGGATCCACAGCCTCCAAATTTATCATTGGCACATCCATAGTAGACCTCTTTAATACCTACACTTGGGTATGGAGAGGGTCACCATATGTATTGTGATATTAAGTTTGTAATAAGCTGTAAAGTTTGGACAAGGGTACCAAGAAATGACAAGGCAGCTGCGCACATTATACATGGTTCACATGTAACATAAAGATAACACTTGGAGAACATCTCAGCAACTTCAGGCTTCGTAAGTTCCTTTGCTTTCCATTGCTCAAGTAGCACATCGATAGCTTCCATTTCAGCGTGTCTTGTAGCCTGCAGTTTTTAACGATGATTTGATTGTGTTAACATGATGACAGGTCAAACAGTTGCAAATAGAAATGGAAAGGAAACAGAATAATGAAACTGCTACTGCCATATACATTTCTTGTTTCATTAGTCCGATTTCTTCCACATGATATAACCTTTCCATCCATAACAATCACACAGCTGTTACAGAAAAAGACTTGCATCAGAAAAGATAACATTTTATTGTGAGATTATAAATTACAAGTTTCTTGAACATCCTCAACTCTAGTTGCAATATAGATTGTACAGAATTACCACCCAAAATTACAAGTTTCTGGACGAGTTATAAATTTTCAGAGACTTGTTTAATAAGCATAACTCTTTCTAACATCCATGAATGAGAGAGAGAGCAGGCACGCCAACAAGATGATGACAAAACTTTTTTGGGGCATTTTATAGAAAATAGTATGATGGAATGATGGCATGCTAGCATAATAAAAGGTTCAGCCATGCCAAAAGAGACAGCAAAGTTTAAGATGAATACCAATATATACTAATTATAAGACACTTCCAAAGAAATAAGTTGCTCCTGTGAATTCTGTCAAAGTGTTTTT
Organism: Centrapalus pauciflorus; assembly: GCA_020465985.1. Lineage (NCBI taxonomy): Eukaryota > Viridiplantae > Streptophyta > Magnoliopsida > Asterales > Asteraceae > Centrapalus > Centrapalus pauciflorus. The sequence continues at coordinate 714,815 of JAANYP010003248.1, read as the reverse complement.
TGATAACCATAGACAATTGACAAGAGACATACCCGACAGGCACTTCAAGGCTGTCAAATGCAATTTTTGCCTGAAATTTAAAAAGCAGTCAGTCCACTGATTTATTGAAGCACTTCCATATGGTGCTGGAAATAAACAGTGCAATGTTTGACTAGGCAGACAGTTTAATATAAGTGCATGACTATTGATAAATGTCAAGATCATCCTTCAACAAAAATGTACAGGAAGAACTGAAAATCCTGTCGCCCAAAATCAATACTATGCAATACGGTCATTTTAGCTCAATTATATTATGGGGCATATCAAATAGAAACATTTGCAGTTCTATGGCATAGCCATAGAGGGAGGAGAACAACTAACACTAGAAACTAGAAATGTATGTTATAAACAGAAAACTGCATACCTGTTCTAATGCCAGCTTCATAAATGTAACAATTCCTGGTGTTTCCTCTCTCACACATGACGCCATCTAAGAGACTGAAAACAAAATAAATAAGCATGGGAAAAAAGCGAACCATATAGGCAAATCACTATGTATTCATATTATGGGCTCCTAGGTATATAAGCATTTGATATGAAGTTTCAGCATTCCATGTACAACTTAAATCTCAAACTCCTGAAGTTTGCATCAAGACGTTGCCAACATGGTCTCAAGATGCTACCAGAAAGATGAATATAAACGCAAAGCCGTCCAACTATTTCTACAGCTTATATTAGAATTATTCCAAAACTCTAATGATTCGATTATTTTGCATCGATTTCTATGCACTGGCCTCTCTAGGACTTATTGCACAACTGTATAAAATTGTGAATGGTCATTTAAAAATATCATAAAAGGAGCATTTATATCATGACACATATCCCTTGCTAAAATCCCACTGGACCCACTAGTATAAGAGTGTAACAAATAAGTAGGGGTGTTATATGCGGACCAAATACCCGAACCGAACCGGGACCGAACCGGTCCCGAACCCGAATAGGACCGATTTCCAAGCAATGGTCCGGTCCTCGGTTTCATATAATTGTTTCATTCGGGTTCGGTCCTAACTGGGTTCGGTCCGGTCCGGGTTCGGGAATTACCCGGAACCGAAATGCAAAGCCAATTAGAATTTAGAAATAGGATTTAGGATCTCCAGTAGTCCAGTTCTCCACCGCAACACAAACTCCAGAGACCAGAAGACGAAGTGGAAGAGACGCTGTGAGGTCGATGGAATCAAAGAGTTGCCGTGGATTGAGGTCGATGGAATCGAAGAGATGATATTGACGACATTTTGAAATACGATGACATCGCATTGGGTAAAATCATATATTTTTCTAGGAATCAAACATTATATAATATATACTAACTTTAATTTTTTTTTGTAGAGATTGAAGAAGCAATACGCGACCCCGATGGAAAAGGAAAAAAATAAAGGGCGATCGATGTTTTTTTTTTTTTTTCGTTATTGACTTGATTTGGTTTTTTGAATGGTTGTCAAAATTCAAAACTTTTGGTTGGTTTGTTATTGTTTTTTTGAATGTTTGTACACTAAATATCATGGATGTTTCTTTTACTTTGTTTTGTAATTTATAGTTGCTATTCCAAAAAAAAAAAAGTGATTTTTAGTTTGGTCCTACCGGGTTTTTCCCGAATACCCGGAACCGGGATCGGGACCGAACCGGGACCAAGAATATTCAAATGGTCCGGTCCTCGGTTTCATATATTTGCTTCATTCGGGTTCGGTCCGGTCCGGGTTTGGTCCCGATAACACCCCTACAAATAAGTACATGGTCATTGGTCAACAATAAGCTTTAAAACGAGGGATATTGGAATTGCAATGGAAGTTCACTTAGGCATACAATCAAACACCTTAGGCATACAATGAAAGTTCACGTGAGCAGAATTTAATATGTAAGTTCATCAATGCAAGTTCGAATATCCTTCGCTTGCTAAGCATGCAAACAATGGATCTTATCCGATTACCCAAACAAAAACGAAATCACTTTTTCCCAGCATATTGTAGTCCATTGGTGTTGCAACAAAAGTTCACTTAGGCATACAATCAAACACCTTGAGCCTATTTGTTATTTTGCTTAATAGGAGCTCCAAACTTAAGCACTTTAAGATTAATGTAAAAATGCAATAAACATGGCATAATAGTGCAACAATTAGTGTGTGGTGGATTGTAGTTTAAATATCATTATATGAACAAGCTGATATATTGACGTAGCACTCGATATAGAATTATCAAATAGTCAATAAGATAAGAACATGTTGCATAATTTTCAATCAGAAATTAAGGAAAAAGAACTTCGTTGATTCCATGGAAAATAACCTGTTGCATAAATTAAGAAAAATTAATATAAACAATTTCAATATTCATCCAATCCTACGAGAATTCAAAAAGAACTTCAGTACACATTTCATCAAACACTTGATATGCATTTATAATAACATGATTGAGAACTCTTGACACTCATCTATTGCCAACATAAAATTAACTCATGTATAATGCAAAATTTTAGAAATTGGAAATAAGATTGTTCATATAAATAACCAGATGCAATCCAATTTCTAAATTTTACAAGAATAAAAGGCAATAACGAGTTTGACCAGATGCAATGCAGTGTGTTCTGAGTTCGATTAGAAGATGACAATGTGATTTTGAGGTTGTATTACCTGGTAATCAATGACGAATAAGACAATCGAGTGTGGTAACAGATGATGATGATTGAAAGAACCTGTGATTGATTTTGTAGAAAAAAAAAACTAGAATGAATTAACACCAACGAACATAAGAAATTTAGCAATTGATTTTGCATCTAGGATTCGAATAGAAAGAAACCTGCGATTGAAATTGTAGAAGGTTGATGAGTTGTTTTGCGATTGAAATTGGAGAAGGCCGATGAGTTGTTTTGGTGGGCTTTGGTCTTAACAATGGAACGATGTACTTTTAACGTTCTGTACCGAAGCTTGTATGTACGAGGGCCATGGGATTTCAGCGTATGAATGATCGTATATACAAGTCAACGTTACAAGCCTTTTTGAAGTATCATAACTTATATTCGAAAAATAAATCCAATGTTAAAAAATGATTATTTGAGTGGTATGAATCATCCACTCACATTGATATACGTGAACATTCATATAATTTTTATGACGTCACATGTAATGTGTGTAACGTTAATTTAAATATGATTTTAAGAAAAATGTTTTAAATATGATAACTTCAGGTAGGGGTGTTATATGCGGACCAAATATCCGAACCGAACCGGGACCGGACCGGTCCCGAACCCGAATAGGACCGATTTCCAAGCAATGGTCCGGTCCTCGGTTTCATATAATTGTTTCATTCGGGTTCGGTCCGGTCCGGGTTCGGGAATTACCCGGAACCGAAATGCAAAGCCAATTAGACCATATATTTTTCTAAAAATCAAACATTATATAATATATATACTATTTTTTTTTGTAGAGATTGAAGAATCAATACGCGACCCCGATGGAAAAGGAAAAAAATAAAGGGCGATCGATGTTTTTTTTTTTTCGTTACTGACTTGGTTCGGTTTTTTGAATGGTTGTCAAAATTCAAAACTTTTGGTTGGTTTGTTATTGTTTTCTTGAATGTTGGTACACTAAATATCATGGATGTTTCTTTTACTTTGTTATTTGATTTATAGTTGCTATTCCAAAAAAAAAAGTGATTTTTAGTTTGGTCCTACCGGGTTTTTCCCGAATACCCGGAACCGGGACCGGGACCGAACCGGGACCAAGAATATTCAAATGGTCCGGTCCTCGGTTTCATATATTTGCTTCATTCGGGTTCGGTCCGGTCCGGTCCGGGTTTGGTCCCGATAACACACCTAATGAGAAACAAGGTGATCGAAAGGGGAGGGGAGGGTTTCATGGAGCGCGTCTGGTTTTTTCGGAAGACAATTATTTCACCTGCAACATAAAAGCAGATTTGCTTTCCGCGTAGGCGTGTATGGCCCAAAAAGGTCTTCAACAAAAAAAAACAAATAATTAACCTGAGGTTTTTTATGGAAAAAAACAACATGAATTGACGAAAACGTAAAAATGGTGAATATATGTTAGTTTTTTTCATAATAAACTTATCTAAATATTATTTGTTATTTTTAAAACTATAATATCACGTGTCAAATCATGACGATGATGATATGATATGTGGTTTCACAAGAGATGTATTTACTATTTTATTAGTATTTATAGGTTATATGTTGGCTAAATGAATAAACTTTTAATACACATCTAAAATGTAAATAAAAAAATTCAATCAGGTTAAAAACACGATTTAGTTGTATTTAATGTTTAGAGCAGTTTTATTATTTTATAGTAAATGTTGTATTATAATTGTAATATTTTAGTTTAATAACCACACGTTAGTATTAAAGGGTGTTTGGATTTACGTTTAAAAAAGTGCTTTGCGTTTTAAAAACTAATAATCAAATAATAGCTTTAACAAAAATTGTTGTCGAAAATGTAGTGTTTGATTTAACTTCTGCTGTTTGCTATCATAATTATCAAATAATCAGTTTTTAAAATGTTTGGATTTACGTTTTAATTTGTAAAATGACCAAATAATCACTTATTAAGCAAATAAGCTACATTTTTTATCTTATAAAAAAGTGTGGTAGGTTTAACTCTAAACGCAAATAATCATTTAACGTATGCAATCCAAACACTTTAAATCAATTATTTGTGTTATTGTAACGTAATAAGCTAATAATCTAGTTCATAATGCAAAACCAAACACCCAATTAGTACGTGCCATAAAATCCAATATATGAGAAAAAGAAAAATTTATATGAGCTTCACATTGATGATTGCCTGATTCTATGACAATAGCAGAATCTTGGCTATAGAAATAAACTGCAGTTATTTTTGAGGCTCAGGTCAAAAGCTCAAGCACCCCCAAGTAATTAATAAAGCCAAAATTCAATATTCTTTTTCTGATTTTATGAAATTTAACAATTAGAACCCAATTTTAGAAAATCAGTTTACCGCCAATTTCATAAAACCATTAAAAAATAACTTAGAAAAGTTGTCTAGAAAAAATAACATAAAGAACAAAAACACAATAAAAAAAATCATAAGTCAACAAGTACGTTAGATGTTTAAAAATAACATAATACCACTAACATAACCAATAAAATGAGAAAAAGATGGTTTTTGCGTCTCCGAAGCAAATCATCAGCAAGCATATTTTGCTGCCAATTAAGTATTACATCTTCTTCCCCAAATATCAACAGAAAACAAAGAAGGTGGCAAGAAAATCATCAGACTAAATGAAATCAACCTAACCGATATCAAGCCACTGTAGATTACATACATCTAGACAAGAGGCGGGTATAGCTTGGCCTGTTGCCGGACTCTTTTCTTGTATTCAACCACATCCTGCACAAATTCGCATGACTCAGAATAGCTATTGCAACATTTAAAACCGTATCATCAACTGTAAACGCCAAACACCCCACCCATAAAGAAAAAGAAAAAAAAAGGTACCATAATTTTACAAAGTCGGTTTCAGTGCTGCTTCTACGATAGCCTAGTGGTTGCTAGTATTAATTTAAAATAAAACAAATGACATGATTGACTTTTAGAACCATCGTACTTTTATTTCACTACAAACCCAACGTCGTTCTTGTAAAAATGCCAAAACACTCTAGTTTACAAGAGTTGACCAATTTTAGACAGGTTAATCATTAATGTATATAAAAATGGAAAAAAGAAAAATCTTAATTCTCGTTTAAGGTAAAAATCGCTCATTGTTGTTTGTGCAAAAATGCAGGGAAACAAGTATATGATTGATTACCTGTATAAAGAGGTGATATCCATCAGTTTGGGCAGGATCAGCAGGATTAGGAGAATCCAACAGATCTTGGATACCGACAAGAATTTGTTTAACTGTGATAGCTGGTCTCCAACCCTAGATATTACATAAGCACACCAACAGTTAGTTCGTACTAATGAAAACAAACGTATATCAATGCCCTTTTCTGGGTCAAGATACAAGTACTTACGCTGTCTTCATTGAGGATTGACAGACAAACTGTCCCAGATGGATAAACATTGGGATGGAAGAAACCCTGAGGAAATTTACACTTTGGTGGTTTGCTTGGATAATCTTCAGTGAAATTGAGAGTAAGGGGGTAATAGCCGCCTTCCCAATCAGTCTGCAATGGTGAGATGGGAAGAGTGCCGTTTGTCAGGATCAAATAATCACCAAAGGAATAATAATGGTTGCAGATAACCAAAATCAAACACAATATTAAGGAGGCAAATCATTTTTTCATACACCTTTGTCACGATTATTATTATATCTTGTGAATTTTCAAATAGTACATGGATGAGATGGAATATCCTCTGACTTGTGCTTCGTGATAGAGTTTTAACTTAAGCTTCATATCCAACACCAACAGAACCAAATTGAAATAAACTTGCAGAAAAATGCAATGAGGGTTCTTCACTGAATTATTACACAACCAAGCTGATAGAAACATCCTAATTGACAGCAGTAATAGTCGATGCATTAACTTCACAGAAAAACATCTTTGTGAGTGAAAGATTACAACCATCCCATGGTTTATTGATGGTTTGTGAGCAGTGGCTTCAAGGGCGGAAGATAGCAAGGGCCCGGGGAAGGGGACCCTAATTATGTTTCTTACTATATATTAGAAAGATTTTTAATATATATATATATATATATATAGAACACGGGCCCCTCCAATTTTTCCAACCAGCCCAAGTCAAATGTCAACTCTCATTCTTTCATCTGTATTCCACCAGCGGCCCCTCACGTATCACTATTACGAGTTTCAAAACGTCTCCTCGACTCTACTTCTAGATGCAAGGATGGAAGCAAAAAATATTAGTGACTCCTCTATTAATCTTCTTTGGCTCTTCTTCAACTCCTCCAGCCTTTCTCAACGCCTCTACCACCCTCACAGCACACGGTTTCACCATTCTCAGTCCAGACTGTTTATTTGGTTTTAAAATTATGTCCAGAATTTAATTATTTAGTAATTTGGGAAATTAATTAGTATTTAGTAATTAGTAATGAAACATTTGATTCATTCAGTCCAAGAAATTTCTTGTATAGTTAATAGTTGTATTATGTTAAGAATGGACTTCATTTGTCTCAAACAGATTTCGGCCTCCCAACATAAAAGTTCCAAGTTCGCCACAGAGTGGCTTATTACATCTTAGTGATTGTTTGGGTTGTTGTTGAGTTATGCTTTTCTTGTTTTTCACACACGCTGAATTCTTTGAAAAAATCAGGTGTATTAAAAAAAATTCTTTTTCTCTACACTCTCTCCATTATATTATTAATAACATCTATGGTCCATCTCTAATAACAATAAACAAGACGATATGTTCCATCTGTAAAACAACGTGCATATAGTTGCTAGTCTGCAAAGAACAATCAAAACAATTTCTGATTGTTTGATTCTCACACAATATGCATGAAGACTATGGTTTATGATGGCTACCTTTGGGTTTTATGAAATCCACACACACACACAGTTGTTTCTTTGATGCATGTACTACTCAAATTCATAAGAGTGACTGCACAGTAAATAATGACCATCAATTCAGGCAACTTACTTATGCGACCACTTAAATACTATATGCTTGGTTATATTCACGGCAAGTCGGCAACCCTTATTTTATGTTTGTGGTTATCAATCTTAACACTAAATTCATGAACAAAATTAATAAGCAATGGGATCAAATAGTTGCAACAAATGAGAGAGACGACATATAGCCATCCATTCTACGTCCCACAGACACGGTCAGCAACATATGATCACTAACCAATCACGAACTAGGGGCCGTCTGGTTCCTGGAATGTTTTTTGAGGGATGAATCTATCTAAGGGATGGAAACTAGATGAATTCAAATGGTAATGTGTTAGGTTCGTAAGTAGTTCGCAATGGAAAAAATGGAACGCTCTACCAGCGCTCCCCTGTGCTGGACCTGCGCCAAGTGCGCTCAACAAGGCAGCCCAAGACGCTCCCCCAACTCCCCTCCCCCCCCCCCCCCGCCCAGGCCAAAAATTGAAGCAGCCAGGGTGCACTCCAATGCTTGCTTCACATGCAAACATTAGAATGGCGATTCTTCGGCCCATCTGAGAACAAGCATTCCCTTGGCAGCTGGAAAGTGATGCAAATATGGGGCCCATGAATAAAAAACCAAATGGTTAACTGCAATTCTATGCAATAACCTTTACTCCTTTACCAATCTATGCAATCAACTAATTTGTTTATCAATTAATGCAATTAACTTGTAATTTGTTATCATTTTATGCAATTAACTTGTAAGTCTTTACCAATTTATGCATTTACCTCCCATTGTAGGTAAACTTATTATTAAGTATTAACAATGCTTAATCATAGTTTTATGTAATGAACTCTATAATTTTTTTACCAATCTATACAATAAATTTGTTTTCTTTTATTTAAAGCAATTAATTTAACAGCTTTTAGTATCTCATTTTTTTTTAAATAAGTTTACCTACAAACATAGGTAAAATGCATAAATTAGTAAAGACTTACAAGTTAATTGCATAAATGATAAGAGGTTACAAGTTAATTGCATAAATGATAAGAAGTTACAAGTTAATTGCAATGTTTGATAAAGAAATTAGTTGATTACATAGATTGATAAAAGGAGTAAAGATTGTTGCATAAAGATGCACTTGACCCTAAACCAAATCTACCCATTTGGGTGACCCAACATCCCAAACAATATCAGTAGACCCAGTCACTACATTCCCTCTGTCACATGCATTTTAAAGATTTCTACATGCACGTAGAGTAGGAGTTGCATGCATTTAGGAGAAGAGCACTAGTGGTTCCTTTTAACCCAAGTTCTTGTTCTTTAAGTTAAGTGATACCATTGATATGCATTATTTAAGTTGTAATTTGCACATTATTGGAATAGAGAAAAAAAAAATGCCCGACATATTGTTTTTTTCTTCTTTAATTGCTTTGAAGATTGACTATCTCGATTTAGTCGCTATCATAGTGTCCCCATTTGACGGCCAAACACAACATCGAAATGGAATTCTCATTCCCCCCAAATTCCGCAAACCAAACGCCCCCATAAAAATAGTAGATAGCCACCTAGAATGATACTTAGCAAGCAACATACCAAACTCTTTGATGATACTTAACAGGTCGTAATAAAAAAGGGTTAGAAACTTAGAACAAGCTACCAGCCAAGATCACAGTTATTAACTTATATTTCAATATAACAAAATCATTAGACATGTAATGCAACCTACACAAAACATTGTAAAGTTAAAGAACAAACTGGACTTCATATCAATTGCCATATCATGGGATCAAACCCTTTACAAACTGCAAGGTAATTAAACTCCAGTTAAGTCAAATTAATCAAAACAATAATTCCTCTTGCAAAAACATACAAACAACATTCAACCTTCATTGAACACATATATATCTTGTGTTGTTATTTTAGTGTAATTCATTGACCGAGTTAATTGGTTTTGGTTAGAACTAGAACGAGTTTAGGAGTGGTGGAGTGCACACTCGTATAAGTTTAGCCAAAGTCAAGACCTGGGCGTTATAGCGGGAGTCAAGGGGCGCCCCTTGCGGGGGTCAAGGAGGTCCTAAGGGCAAAGCCTCTAGCGGTGGTTCCGCTAACCGGTCAGCAGACGGGGGTCAAGGGGGAGCCGCCCCTTGCGGGGCTTGAGGCAACGCCCCGAAACAAATATGAATTTCTAAAGTGGTTTGATGTGAGAATGTATTTCTTGGTGTGTTAATCTTCATTGAGAAAGCTTGATGTTAGTCTTAGGTTGTTAAGACAAAGGATGTTAAGATAAGACTGCTTATCTTAACAACCTTGTTATGGTTTATCTTAACAGTCTTGTCATGGTTTATCTTAACAACTTAAACATCACTATCTTAACGGCCTTGGTGCTTGTGAGGTAGAGTTGTTAACTTAACAGGCTTGAGTGTTGTTAAGGTAAGACATTAGCCTTGTGAAGCTTGTTATCTTAACAGCCTTTAGTGCTTTTAAGATATCGTCATTGTTAAGATAATGACGGTTAACGCATTTCCTTGCAATTATCTCATAACAATATTTAGATACCCACTTGAGCAAATATTTGTTATAGAAAAGTGACTCAGTCACGATCACGAAGAACATTCAAGATTCCAAGTTCGTTCCATTTAGTTTCATCCACGTCTTTCCAACATCTCGTAAACCAGGTTAAGAGCTACTATCACATAACATTAGATTTATATAAAAATTCATTCTCAATATCTGGATAATATGAGGTAACAAGCAGCACTTAGGGAAATTGTGCCAATCATTAAGAGAGGAACCGTGATCATAAGAGCTTAATCCATCACTAAAAAGAAAAAATCACAGACAATAACAACAAAATGATAGGTTACGCTATGATAACTTACCCCAGCCTTCCCGGGGATAGTACACTGCCAAACCATCAAATTCACTGAACCATCAGGAAGAGATTCCGGCTTCGCAACAAAACCCTAGTGAATCACATCAAAGCAACACATCTCAAAATTATAATCGCATTGGCGATAGAACTGTAGAATTGCATATTAGGGTTAAGAAGAGGACACACATGGGGATGATTCTTTCGCCATGCTTTTCGTTCCTCGGTAAGACGGCCACGAGCAATACCACCGGACATGTCTTTAAGGTTTCGATCGATCGATCCGTCTGTGTGGCCTGTGGGTTTAGAAATTTTGCAGCCTCTAAAGTTTCGCAGCTACTGTACAATGAACAGGACGCGGGACTGACTTGAGGCTTTTGCGGCTTTTGAGTTCACATTTTTCGTTTTATAACATTTTAATAACAAATAATATTTTATTATTTTATCATTTACTTAATAATATTATTTTATCATTTACGTAATAATATTGTAATATATTGTATAATATAAATTGTTATTTTTAAAATATATTTACGTAAATAACCTCAAATTATTTGAAAAAAAAAATGTAAACCATTACAACATAAATTAACAATTAATCCTTTTATAATTTCCTTTGCGACAAGAGATGTTTCGATCCAAGTACAAAGAAAAATTGCATTAAAAAGGTTCGTGCTAATCAAATCAATTGCATTGTATTTGGCTATGGTGTATTAAGAGAAGCTAAAATGGTAATACATTTAAAATGGTAATACATTAACGGTTAATAGTGAGAAAACTCAATCAATTTTTAATATTTTTAATTAAGTTCCAAGATTTCTTTTTCACTTGTTTAAGTTATCTAAAACGAATACAATGTTTACGAACGTATCTATATGCACGTGTAAAAAACACATACTTATGCAAAATCAAGTATTATGTATTTAATTACATAATCGATATTTTTACTCGCTATTTTAGGCTTTTGACCTGAAAATAACAAAAAGAAACAAAATTCTGTTGCAAATCGCTCCCAAAATTTAACAATTTGTGACGGACCTAAACTTATTATTTTTTAAAAAAAAATAGATTATCATAAATAATCACGCGTACTCACTACCACGCACTAATATATGCATTCTTAAATGCATAAAAAAATTAATACGAGAACTCGTATACGTGTTTATTCATTAATAACGAATAATAAACATTGTAACGTATATAAAACAAATACAAATGTACTTGAACGTATGTATACGCACGTGTATAAAACAAATACTTATTCAAAATCAAGTTTTATATATTTAATTACATAGTCGATTTTCTTACTCGCTATTTTACGCTTTTTGACCCGAAAATAATGAAAAGAAACAAAATTCTGTCGCAAATCGCTTACAAAATTTAACAATTTGCGATAGATATGCGACGGACCTAAATTTATTATTTTTTCAAAAAAAAAAAATAAAGGGTCAATTGTCCATCTACATCAAAATAGGAAGTAACTCTCATAAATATTTAGTGGAGAGGATAGTTCCAAGATTTCTTTTTCACTTATTCAAGATTCATAATACTTTGACAATGCCTATGCATTGCTTAATCATATTTGTTAATTAAATATTTTATCATATTCGTTGCATTGCTGGAAACATGTGTTACTTGGTTTCCATGTGGGTTACATGGAGTCACAGAGCATGTTTAAAAAAAGTTGGAGTGTCGACACCTATAACATCTGAGGTTCCTAGATAAATTTCTTGACTTTGTTTTAGAGAAGTTTTGACATTGTTAAGAGGTTCTTAAGAAACGTTTCTTGTGGATTATCAAGCGAAGCGAAACACATACAATCATATGCATTTACATGTCAATAAACAGGGTTACATCAATATATAATATTTAACCTTCTTATTTTAATATTTTTTGAGCAACTTTAGAGCTAACCTGTGACACCCACAAAAAAATATTACTCATTTTCTCAAAGCACATACAAATAAATATCCTGAGAGAAGAGAGTGATAGTTCAAAGAAATCGCCTCTCTCGTTGTGGCAATGGGTTTGTGGAGAAAGAAGGAAGAAAAGAGGTTTATGGAATACAATGGGATTTTGTCATATTGGAAGAACAGGTGGTGGCGATGGTTTATTGGAAGAAGGAAATCACGTCTATTCAAGGAATAAAAAAACTTAATGGGGACCAGTCTACTTTTTAAGCTTAATAAAGAGTCTAACCGAGTTACTTTACTTAATTGAAAATGTCTCAAACAAACACTTAAGTAAGGCTGACTAAATAACCCACTTATATCAATAAGTCTGTTAAGTTACAAACAAACAGCCCCTTAATAAAAAAATTTAGGAGAAAAATTTGTACAAAGAGATGTTAAGATACAGTTATTGATACAACACAGAATATGCCTGCAACCATTCAAGATCCAGGAACTAAAATCCTTGAAGGACCAAAGTACTCTATGGGAGGCATCTCATATGCAATTCTTTTCCTTTTTTTGTTAAAGTTTCTGTATTGATTCAGTTCTGTTGGTGTTATGGTGTGTTTAGCTTTAACATTGGTATTTTCTAAATCTTAATCCAGCATCATGTTTAGTCGTATTGCGGTCGACCATCTCATCCTTTTGTACCATATGGTTCGGTGTATGCTTTCTGTCTCTTAAATTATCTCGAAAATTGGCAAAATCTAAAGAACCAAAGTACTCTATGGAATTCTAAGACTGCACTTCTGAGTTTCTTTGAAAATTGTACGTATGGAAGTATGGAACTAATCTCCACGATCCACATGAATAGAGAAAAAGATAGATAAAGCGTCATCAATAAGAATGACCCATTTTTTTCTAATCGTAAAAGTCCATTGCCGTTGCTTTTATGCATTTTTAATGGTTCAAATCATATCACAAAACAGATCATTTTTGCAGTTCGAATGTCACTTTCTTCCCATTATTATGTTTTTGCAAGTAATAACAATAAATTTCCTTTATTTTGCTTGTAAGTATAATGTTACTTGAACAACAAAATGGTTGTTGTGTTCAACAAGGAGCTATTGAGCTGGTACCTCATCACTCTGAAACTTAAATAAACAGTAGATGTTGGAATCCCAAGTTTTAGCCGCTCCATCGAGCTTCCAGGCCAAGAGAATCAGCACCCATCTAATGCAGATTCAAATCAATGGTGATTCCGAGAACCTGAAAGAAGGTCCAGCATCACCCGAGTCTGAATGGATGATTACTGTTAGAGAAAATCTCCAACTTGCCCAGAAAGATGACGTGGCAGGTACTTGGGAAAAACTCTACATCTATAAAGTCCCTCAGCATTTACGTGATGGCGTGGATAAAGCTTAATCCCAAATATCGTCTCTTTAGGACCTTACCATCATGGAAAAAATGTCTTCGGGGCATGGATTGCCATAAGTGGTGGGCATTTTACCAGATTCTCAAACTTGGTAATCAAGATGTTAACCTGTATCTTGATTACATCAAAGAACTTATAAAAAGGGCACGAGTTTGCTATGAAGGACAAATTACCATCGTAAGTAATGAGTTTGTGGAAATGATGGTTGTTTTGTTCTTGAGTTTTTTTGTGGGATGCAGAGGGGTTTGTGAAGCTTGGTTATTCCCGATGTGATCCAGTATTTGGATCTATGCACTCGATTCAGAGAGACATGATAATCCTCAAGAATCAAATTCATTTGTTTATACTAGACAGATTATTAGGCCTAAAGTTTGGTCAGCCTGATCAGAAAGGCTTAGTTGCAAAGTTAGCTTTATGGTTCTTTAATCCGTTAATGCCAACCGACGAACCTCTGACAAAAAGTGATCAGAATAAAATGGAATCATCGCTTGGGTATGCCAGCCTGTTTGACCCGTTGTCAAACCAATCACTTTTCCTTAACCTTGTAGCATTTGAGCAGTCACATCTAGACTGAGGGAATCAAATTACTCATGCGTGATCTTCATGGACAATTTGATCAACTCCGAGCAGGACATAGGCTACCTCTATTGTTGTGGGATTTTCGTGCACTGGTTAGGGGGTGATGCAGATGTAGCCGATCTCTTCAACCGGCTCTGTCAACAAGTCATTTTTGACATCAACAACAGTTATCTTTTAGAGCTGCCGGTGAAAGTCAATCGGTTCTATAACCATCCTTGGGCAATTATTTCGTTTGTTGCAGATGTTATTCCGCTGATACTTACTGTTGCACAGACATTTTACGGTGTTAATGGGTATTACAAGCTGTCTTAAGTCCACAGGCTACTTAGTCCTTTACAGTTGTGATGTTCTTTGCTGCATATTCCATTACTAACTTGCTACAATGGTTTCATGGTTTTGTATCAATAATTGTGGTATAATCTACATTGGGTTTACAACACTCTTATGGTTTTCGGGGTATAATCATTAAGCAAAAAAACCATCAGTGAGGTGTTGGCATATGAAAAGTGGGAAACGTTTTAATGGGTTTTAGACGAGTTCAAGCTTGAATGATTCCGAATGAAATTTTACAATCTATAAATAACCTGTGTTACTCAATTGAATAGCTCTTAATAAAACTTAAGCTTCATTCATCTATGATGTTACCACTAACAAAAAAACCTATACGAAATCATTTTCTAGAATCTAGATCAAACAAACCATTAAAGTTATGGCTAACTTCTTTCCCTACCAAGATGTATATCTGGGGGTAATACAAGAAATGAAATCTATGAAGTCGCTCACTAGAAGGTTTAGTCTCTCGGAAGAAGACTTGCACTCTCGGTTGAAGTTGCCCTCTTTCTGTCATACTTCTGTAAAAGAAACTACTTATCAAATTGTTGTATAACGAAATAATTCCAATGTTCAAGTTAAATGGGGTTAAAGGATTACCTGCTTTCCGAATGAAAACGGGACGTATTTGTATTTGACCATATGCAATATCTGCTTCTTCATGGTCAGAGTAAATAAGATGATCCAGTAAAAAAGAAGGATAGGCCAAAAAACAGGCACATCAAAAGTACTGAAGAATGTCAGCACGAAAGCAATGCAGAAGGCTTTTGTTATCGAGTACCTATCATCAAAGAAACAAGATTAATTAGATCATCAAATTGTGTCACAACCCTTAATGACATCTGGATACCAGTTTAACTCATGTTATAGGTTGTCAAATGTCAATGATATATATTGGCAACAAATCACCTCATTTAAGAATTTCAAACTTTTTGAAAACTAAAATTTATCTATAATGTTTTTGTTATCATATTAGAGTTAAGATATTTTAGACATAGATTGTATATAGGACATAACAATAACATTGCTGCTAATAAAAGACAATCTTCACCATTTCTATAAAGTCGAAGAAAAAAGTATGCAACTGCTCAAAACATTTGACTTGCAATAGAATTCAAGGTATATGATGGACCTAAACATGGAACCCCATGATTAGTTATTGCAAATACCATCTGCTACACAACAGCCGATAAAAGCATAATGCTGCAATATCAAATCCAACTATTTTTGCCAATGCAATCATGCATAATCAAATTCAGTGTGCTAAAAGCAACTCTAGTATGTTAGACTACTTAAGCAACTACTCCAATAATCTAGTATGAAGTCATTGGATACAATCCAGAATTCTTCATATTAATCCATGATCAATGTTGTCAACAAATACATTACTAATCGAAGAGTCTCCCGGTAATAGTTAGTACGAGAATCCCAACCCTTTTCTTATGGTTCTATCCTTACACAATTGTAATGACTTTGACCCCCGTTTTCGTGGACTGGACATGGTTGTACAACTTAATCATACTGATGTGTCGAGTCAATTGAAGTCAGGAATATCAGTGGGGTGTGTACATAGAAATCCAGTAAAAATTGTAATTCATGAAAAACAAATTATGTTGAAGGATTCAAAGCACAAATATCTAATCATAAGGGCCATCATGGCTCCCTCTTAAAAAAACACCAATATCCAGCCACGCAATGTCTAGTTATCTAGAAAGTTGATAGACCAACAGGTATGAAAATCCAACACTAAACTTAAACTGCAGACTATTTAGTTGATAAAACAAAAGATACTTTCATCCAGAAAAACAATGCCACAAAGGCAAAGGTCGCTTTCTCTCATCAAGGCTCCAACACTATTAGAAGCTTTAATTAAAATCCCCAAAACATCAAAGAACGGATCCTTTGCTTTTCTAACCGATCAATATCCACAGTTAATACTGGTAGACATAGCACATCACAAGATTGTCCATTATGAGTAATTTGTAATTGATAGTTAACCGTGAAATTTGTGTCTGATACTCTGTTTGAACCATGATTCATCAAAACTAAACATCAACTAACAATTCAATAATTCACACAACCATTCTATCCCCCAGGTCCCTCTATCTTTCACTTTCCACATATACACAAATCAGCATGGTTCTATACCAATGGTTTTTTTAAGCTTTAGAAACAAGGTTCGTGCCCTCTCCCAAGTCTCAAACATTCATTTTTTTTATACTGCCATGTCTCATGCATATATCGAATGGCGTCACCACTGACGTGGCAGGAACGGTATTCATGAGTGTCAACAAGCTAACCAAGTGGATAACAACTACTTTCTTTTGAAATGATATGATGCCATTGAAAAGATGACCAAAAGTCCTAATAAATACCAATACAAATCAAGAGAGAATCCCTTTAGTTCCATAAGGTAAACTGATTATATCATAAATTCCTTGTGAGCTTTAAATGTAGTCATTCCATTGTTCAGAGTGTTCAAAAATCAAAAGAGATTTGAATGTCTGGTATCATGGTTAGCATGCAGCAAGACGTTAAGTTCTATCTTGCATAATTTTGGTTTATTGCACAAATTACAACAATTTCAATATCAATAACTTACCATTTTGCTTGACACGAGTTACTCAACCATAGCTCATTTCAAGACGTAAACTTAATCAAGTGGATTCAAGTAATATCACCAGGATTCAGGATAATCAACAGCAACATTACTATTTACCTGGTAGCTTTCAACGATCATCGTCCTCAATTGCAGCAAAAATCCTTATTTCTAACCCTAGGTTATGCTACAAACAAATTAGTTATAGTGTCTATCGATTTTCACATGTTAATTAGTAATTTGCGTAGTTTGTTCCCTTAGTTCACAATTTGATCCAACACTACCTAAAAAATCTCAAGTCTATTGTAACTATATTACTTGATCTCTGAGTTAATCTTTCAATTGAAATAGGAAATCAGAAGATAAATTAACTTATGTAGACTATAAAAATAGTGATTACCAAAACTTAAACTCGGGAAGACGACGAACGAAAGGGCGAAACTCATCAGAGCTTCGAGAGGGGAGAGATGGGCCATCGGAAAGGTCTTGAAATTCCGGATCAACCTGAGGAGACAGAAACCCTATGAGGAGATTCAGGATGTATATACCGAGAGCGTACGAGACGACGTAAAACCCTTGCACGAAGAAAACACGGATAACATATATGATCGCGATGACACAGAAAATGATCCACCGGTAGAGTAAGAACGGCGTTGACTTGTCGAGCAAATGTTGGTAGCGTTGTGACACAACAAAAGCCCACCGTTGAACGGCTGCTGCAGGTGTGTCCGTTGAATGCAGCGAACCAGCTGACGATGGACCATCGGCGTTGGTGGTAGCAGTGGCGTGGCTAGCTCCTGGATCCATCATCTCACCGTCGTTTCACGAAGCGTCTCTCTAACGTGAAAAACCCGATTTGGGGCTAGATCGATAGATACATGCAACAGAATGTCAGAATATACCTGTGATTTTTTGTAAGGCCCAGTATATAAAAATAATTATATGTTTTTTTTTAATTTGGATTATAAAAAGTAATTCTAATTTAAGAAAATTAAACAATATGTATTTTTGGAATTAATAACAAAGGTATAATATTTTTAAAAAATATTTAATCAAATCAATGATAATTTAAATTGTATTTATTAAAACATAACGGTTTTAAAAACTTCAACTAAAAGCAACTTTCTTTGTGTATTTTATTGAATAATCATAATAAATATCTCTTCTTTTTCTACTCGTATTATCTCAAAAGATTAATTATTTTTATATGAAAAAAAATCACTAAGAAATTTAATATAAAATACGAAATTTGACAATAAATGTATTGTAAAATTTTTTAGGTCGAGAAGGATAACGTAAAATTCTATTTTGACCAAAAAATGACATGAAATTCAAAATTTAAGTCAATTATGATAATCAAATATTATTCTTTTACCAAAAAAAATCATAAAATTAAACTTTTATCTTCTTAATTGATCATCAATACCTTTTTGACAAAATTAAATTTTATGTTACCTTTTTTGTCTAAAAATTTTTACATTACCTTTTATTGTCAATTTTTGTATTTTATGTTACATTTATTGGCAATTTGCCCTATTTATATTCATGGTTTAGTAGACGAATTTGAAATAAAAGATTAGTTTGTCAGTCTTTTTTTTTTTATAATGAAATTCAGTTTTTTCTTTAAAATAATAGAAGGAAATGTTCATACATTTATTAACTTTAGTATTCAAATATAGTATCAATTTTTAACCCATCAATATTTTAAAGGACCAATTTTGATGTTTTTAATTGGATTATAATTTGTATGCAACAAAATTTTATAATATATAATTATATAACAATATCATATGAAATGACTAATTTGTTTTTACTAATATTTTTATCGTTACATTTTACCCCTCTAAGTAAATGCAAAATAATTATTTTGTATGAATTTATTATGTATGGTAAATTTTTATGGTGTATAAATCACCTTTCTTTCTAAATGATTGAATTAAATGTATCCGATTGTTACTCCTTACCTTAACATAGTATACACGCCACACAATATTAAACACAACACAACCATAATCATTACAATGATCCATAAAGGCTTGTTACAATACATAAAAATCTGAAATACATAATGAACTAAAGTCAAATGCACTATCGTGCTACAATGTACCAAACTATCTACTAAATACTTAATTATTTTTATTACAAACACTCATTACATCCCAGTGGAACCATAATTATTCAATTTACCACAATTAAGTATGAGAGTCTTCGATAACTTCAAAGAACATCCTAGCTAGATGGTCTTACTATAAACTTTCCTTAGCCTGAGAAAAACATGTACAAATGAGGGATAAGTGAATGCTTTATGAGTACAGAGATTTAATATTCTATAATGCTAACACAACGAGTCACACCTACGACTAATATCGTGCATCCATTCGTACATGAAGTATCGACAGGTATGAACATACAGTTTCACCGTGCTTTTGCACAGAACAAATAAATCAAGTGAGACAAAAATTTATCAGCATGGATGTTACACATGCCCTTCCGGACCTGGAAGAGATCAACTTTAGGTCATATAGTCTCGGTAACCATAGGTGTCTAAAACCGGAATTCTGAATTTCAGATATCCGATATTTCAGATAGTGATTTTTGCTATCCGAATTTGAGATTTCGGATTATCCAAATATCTAAAAAATCATATATATTGATATTTAATATATCATCTAAAATGTAATGAATAATTTACATTGTAAATTATATATATATAATTTATTTTAAAACATAAATATATAACCTGGGTCAGATTGAAATCGAGCTCCCATCTCCACTCCATCCCTATTATTCTATATCAGAACACATTTTTATTCAGAGTGTTACTTCATGCACCACATCTACATTCTATAATTGACCTAAAATATGTTTTTTTTTTCATAACTCATCATTATAGTTTATTTGTTTACACACTTTCGTCCAATCATAAGATAAATATTTATATGTCAAATGCATAGAGGTGATGCATGAGAAATTAGAAGAAATAAACAAAAAAATAGCCTTTTATTCAGAAATCTCTGGTCAAATCAATGTCAAACTATGATTACCGTCAAAGATGATATTTTTTCCTAAGCCTAGACAATTTATCTCTTTTAAGGGGTCAATATGTAAGTGACGTGAAATCTAAAGGGGCTAAGGAGGCGGTATCTTTTGCGTTGGTGGGCTTTTATCCAAACTCCATTCCATCGATACCCTAGGGTTTAGACTTTAGACACAAGCAGGATTCATTTCCACAAGCAGCGTTCATTTCCTTCAAGCCACCAACAATGGCAGCCGATGGACTGCTGCCAGTCGACAAGTTGACAATTTCCGATACCGTCGAAGAAGCAGAGTTCTCACAGCGTGTTCTGATCCGATCAATTTTGAACCGTCCTGACGGCGGTGCTGGCCTTGCTGGGAAGACCTTGAAGGTAGGCGGCTGGGTGAAGAAAGGGCGTGAACAAGGCAAGGGCTCGTTTGCCTTCCTTGAACTTAATGACGGATCATGTCCGGCGAACCTCCAGCTCATAATTTACTCCGATGTGGCGCCGCTAGGCCAGTTCACTCCAACTGGTACCTGCCTGCACGTGGAAGGTGTACTTCAGATGCCTCCTGAAGATAAACAGGGGAAGCAGTCGATTGAACTTAAGGTTTCGAAGGTTCTAGATGTTGGGACCGTTGATCCCGCCAAGTATCCGTTGCCCAAAACACGATTGACCCTTGAATTTCTCAGGGATTACGTTCATCTTCGACCGAGAACTAACACTGTAAGTTTCTTATCAGCTTCATAGGCACGCGTACACTACAAACTCATTTATAATTCTTTTGAGTCTCTGTTTTTGGAAAATTTGGAACACTTTCTCATATGTATTACTTTTCAAGCATCATAGATAATATTTCTTCCTGCTATACTTCATAACAAGTACTGTCTATAGAATACTTTTGGTTGTGCTAGGTTTGATATGAAAAAAGATTACCTGTAAAACAGGTTAATCTTACAATTCAAGACGGAGCTCTTTTTAACGTTAGTTGCTGTAAAATAGTAAATGAAGTGTGAGTTTTCATGATTGAATTTAGAATATATCATGTCATGTGGAACCCTCCGAAGCTTGATGTTGAACTGACGTGTCTCACTGTGTGTGAATGGGCACTGGTGTGGCATGATGGGCATCCATTTCAGTCCTGCACTTCTATTTAGTTAGATAGAATAAAATTTGACTACATCTTGAATGAGTTGTATATGGCCCATTCCGCATTCTTTGAAATGGATTTGGCAGTTTTTTGTTCAAGTACCCGATTTAATACGCTTCAACAATGGTTCTTCGTTGAGGTTTTACTTTCATGTTGATATTTATATAACAGGCACCCAGCCACACCTATGGTCTATTGAAATATGTGTATCACATCCAAAGTTAGCACTCAAAAGGAAAAGTTAAACCATAGTCACATAGTTCGCTGTTCGCTTCGGTACGGAAACGTGGTTCGCTAGGTAGGCCGTATCCGGTACGGAGGAGGGAGGTTCATTTCGGAACGATCCGGTACAGTGAACCATATAGTTTGGTACGATGTACCCAATTAAAAATAGAAATTTTAAGGCATATTCAATTGAAACAGAAGATTTAGGAATAATAAGTTAAAAAAATATAAATTTTAAGGCATATTCATTGTAAAGTTGAGTGATCTTAACATATTTATATTAATCAACAAATCATAAACGTGGTAGGAACCAAGGGTCGTTGTGTATTTCTAAGAGTTCAGCGAACCAGAATAGTGGTGAGGAACTAGGGGTTCCAAATCTCCCGCCAGTCCAAAATTGATGTACCAATTATTGAAATTGGTGTACCAATTCTTCAAATTCGCTCCAATAACGCGACTGGGATCGAATTGACCATCACACCAATCAGCGATCCGGTGGACGTTTGGAACGCTTTCGTTCCGCGATTGGAACGGAACGATTGGAACGGGATTCGTGGCTAACCTAGGGAACTATGAGTCAAACCCTTGCACCTGATATGTTCCTGACCTGATTAACATGACCTGTTCCCATGTTTCCTCGGCAAGCAAATCACAATCGTATCCCAGTCTGTGTGAGTGTTAGTAGTTTTGTATCTTGCAATTTTGAAAGACTTGTGCATTCATGAATGCTATTTTGTAGCATAAAATCATATACATTGCCAAGAACTCATTTCAGTTTGGACCATATGTTTATTTGGCTAAGAAACTAAGTAGATGACTTGTTTGTCGTTAAATTAACTTTACTGGATCTTAATTTATGTAATGCACTTGATTTGATGATGATAAATTGATAATAATGAGTAGCTTCAGCTTTTGGGTAGGCTGAACTTTGAAGAATGCTTTATCATGCAGTTTCACAGTTAATTGTGTCTCAGTGTTGTAAAACTCGGCCGAGTACTCGGCGCCTACTCAATGTTGTAGAAATCGCTAGGCGGGAGTCGGCCGACCGACTGGGGACTAGGGAGTAGTCGGATTGAGATTTTTTATATGTAAATTTTAGAATTATACATACAACATATTTATAAATACTCAAATATAAATATAATTAATCATAACATCCAAAAATATGTTTTATAAGACAACCATAATTGTTAAAATCTTCAAATACACACACTTCAAAGTTCAAATATAGAATTCTAGTTCATTAATATTATAATTAGAATATTAGATGGATGCTCCTTGATCTTCTTGACCATGTTATCTGTTTTTATTAAAAAAATTTAAAAAGTTGACTTTTGACCCGCCTAGGACCGCCTAGCCCGATTCCGCCTAAACCGGTCCGATCACAGACGAGTCGTAGCGGTACTCCTCCGATCAGCGCCTAGGCCGATTTTTAGAACAGTGCGCCTACTCGGAACTCGGTCTCTTACCGAGGCGAGTCGGACCAACTCGGCTTCCATACTCGGAATCTGTCAAACTCGGCCCAACTCTGTCAACTTAAGTCAATTTTTAATTTTATTTTTTCTCAAACACAGCAGATACCATTTAGATCAAGAATCGGGTTAGTCGGTCAAAATCGGTCAATTTTTTCTTTAATCTTAACCTAGGTCAAGAGTCTCTTCCCCTATTTGAAGTTTTTAACAATTATGTTAGTGTTATTGAACATATTTATTGGATGTTATGAACAATCATATATATATTTGATTATTTATAAACATGTTGTATGTACTCCTCCTCTAGGCCGAGTACTCACTACTCCTTGCCTGGCCACTCAACTACCGCCTAGTGAGTTTTACAAAATTGCTGCGCCTAGGCGTCTTTTTGTCAAAAAAGGTCCTTATTTGTTCTTATGAAGTGAATGTCATTATTTTTCCAGTTCACATTGATCTCTGCAGCTTGAGTAAAATATTGAATCAATAGTTGATGCTCCTAACCTCCTCTCAAATCTAGTAATTTGATCTAGTGTTGATGCTACTATAGGAATGTCCTATGCTGATAATTATTCGTTTTGCTGATATCTGTTTCTAGCTTGTAGTTTTTTTATCAGGCCACTTTTGATAATCTATTTTGTTGTTACAGATTTCTGCTATTGCCCGTATCCGTAATGCATTGGCTTATGCAACTCACACGTTTTTCCAAAAGCATGGGTTTCTGTATGTTCATACTCCAATCATCACCACTAGCGACTGTGAAGGTGCTGGAGAGATGTTTCAGGTCACAACGCTGATAAATGATGCAGAAAAATTGGAAAAGGAATTGATCCAAAATCCTCCTCCATCCCAAGAAGATGTGGATGTGGCCAGGAGTGCCGTCAAGGAAAAAGGCGAAATAGTTGCCAAGTTAAAGTCTGATAAAGCTGCTAAACCTGTGATAACAGCTGCAGTTGCAGAACTTAATAGAGCCAAAGAAAATCTTTCAAAGCTTGAAGAGAGATTCAAAATGAAACCTGGCATTCCTAAGAAAGATGGGAAAATTGATTATGGTCAAGATTTCTTTGCTCGCCAGGCCTTTTTAACTGTTTCAGGACAACTTCAAGTTGAAACTTTTGCTTGTGCCCTGAGCAGTGTTTACACTTTTGGCCCAACTTTTCGAGCTGAACATTCTCATACATCAAGGCATCTTGCCGAATTCTGGATGGTTGAACCCGAAATAGCATTTGCTGATATTGAGGTATAATACGTAACATAATGTACTTTTTTACTGAGATTCCAAGAGCATGGCTTTGATTTTGATAAATGATTTTGAGATATTATGCTCATCATAATTCACAGAAGATGCATAGTATGTTACAAGTGTTGAATTATGGAGAACGTTGACTATTTCATGGAGTTGTAGTCTATTACATCTTCAACGATGCATTACACGTGAAGTAGTAAAATATCTAGCAAAATGGCCGTGCAAGCTATGTATGGGGGAATGCCGGAAAGAATAATATTTATTGGCTAGAGAATGGGTGGCCTAGAATTTTATTCGAGCATAATGAAATGGATAATACTGTTTGTCTGTTGTGTTGTTTTGCCTGATCAATCCAGTTACCTGCTGTGTGTCCATGCATTTGGGCAAGCTTTCAGATTGTCTGCTTCTCATTGAATATATGAGCTAGGATACGAATGTCTTGAATGTCGTGTTTTCAGAAAAAAATTTGGTTGAATCTGGTCCAAGAAAATAATAAAATAATTACTAGGGTAGCAGTAGCTAAGTTAATGAAAGCTTCACATGATCACATCTGTGTAAAAGGTTTCTATTTGAAATATTAGCAACTGTTGTTTAATATTTCTCAAAGCATTTGACATTGATATTGTAAATCTATCCCACTTTGAGCCTACTGATGCTTATTTTAACCCTACTAAATACATATTCATACACTTTTGCAGGATGATATGAAGTGTGCAGAAGCATATGTTAGGTTTCTATGCCAATGGTTACTTGACAACTGTCTTGATGATATGGAATTTATGGTTGAGAAGTTTGACAAAAATGCTATACAGCGGCTACGAATGGTTGCTTCGACCAACTTTGTACGCCTTACATACACTGAAGCAGTGACAATTCTCGAGGAAGCTGTTTCTAAAGGCCACAAGTTTGAGAATAAAGTAGAATGGGGAATTGATTTGGCATCTGAGCACGAAAAGTATGGCTTTGCTTATTAACACCACATGTTTATATTTGTTGTACTTGCCATCTAATGTGTTCACTGATTTCATTATTCTGATAGCGTAGATACTTGACGGAGATAAAATTTGAGTCACCTGTAATTGTGTATAACTATCCTAAAGGGATTAAAGCATTTTACATGAAAGTCAATCCTGACAAGAAAACAGTAGCTGCTATGGATGTTCTTGTGCCAAAGGTAAGTTTTTCTTTCTGGATGTATTCAAGGTTGCATTTTACAGGAATATTTTCTTTGGAGGAATGCTTTAGCAGAACTTTGGACATTATGCAGTATAATGTATTAATACAATAGTATTATGTTTCTTTAAAACTATTTTCAACAGGTGGGCGAACTAATTGGAGGAAGCCAACGAGAAGAGAATTACGAGGTCATCAAAGAAAGGTATGACTGATCAAAATCTTACATTTTTAAGTAGTTGTAGAGTTGTCATGTGTGAGACGGATCCTCCGGCTGGTCACACACACACACACACTCTCTCTCTCTCTCTCTCTCTCTCTCTCTCTCTCTCGCACACAATATTGATAATACACAACAAGAAAAAAGGAGACAATATTTAAGTGGTAGAGCAATCAGCAATGTGCATACACTTTTGGTCCTTGCTAGGATTCTTTTTATACATTGTGGGAGTACAGATGTAAAGAAGAAAGTTAACCACTTACAAGAACGCAGAACAAACTTCTATCTGTCTAATTGGCAGGAATTACCCTGTTTTGACAAATTCAAGTGATGTAGTGCTTGATTTATAATTTGAGTTAAGCTCCATATCCAACAAGAAGTAGGTGGTGATCAACCTTTCCTTTTAACCAACCTGCTGCTTTTTAGGCTGTACTATTATTACTACAGTAATTTCTTGCATTGCATACACTAATTGGACGCTCTAAACATAATCCTATTTTATGGTTTTGCAGGATTCTTGAGATGGGATTGCCACTTGAGCCATATGAGTGGTACCTTGACCTGCGTCGCTATGGGACCGTGAAGCATAGTGGGTTTGGTCTGGGATTTGAGAGGATGATTCTTTTTGCAACAGGGATCGACAACATCCGGGATGTAATCCCTTTTCCAAGGTATCCTGGAAGAGCAGATCTTTGAGGTACACGATGGGTCGATACTAATACATAGATCATATCATTCCTTTTGCTTTAGCGAAGTTAGCAATTAAAACGGATTTTGATACACATCATGTAAGATTTTGTTGCTACTTCTTTAATGTACTATTGGTGATGCCAATTCACTTTTATATACTTCCCAACTGTTACAATTTAGCAAACTGTGAAGATTGCTTCAAAACGAACCACTAGGGCCTGGTTGAATGTTTCAAAGCTTTTCGGTTTATCTGGTAATCAAAACGGATTTGTGATTTCCAACACACAATTGGAACTCATATTCCACTCTTAACAAATCTAGCAGGACTGAAGCAGTTAAGATCAACAATGCTAGCATGACCATCCAACACAAGCTCTGCCATGGCAACACCTGTGGCTGGACCAAATAGTATGCCCCAGCAATCATGCCCACTAGCCACATAACAATGTTTCATCCCAGGAACTTCACCCATGATTGGTAATCCGTCATCGGTACAAGGCATGTAACAAGCTTGCTCTGTTTTCACCCTCACATTGTCTTCTCTAAGATAGCTTGATACGATACCTGCCACTCTTTTAAGAACCTGTGTGGATTCTGGATCCGGAAAAACCAGTTCTGGTCCATCAGGGACCTCGGCTTCCACAGACGGTCCACATACATAAACATCTTCTGTATCAACAAACAAGTTATACTCGGTTAAGAGTCAAAACACCCACTGTTTACCCTGATACAAAAATAACCATAAATGTGTTCTAAAACATGTAACTATGGGTTCTTTTCCACAATCCAAATCTTATGTTTTAAAATCAATTTCATGCAAAAACTAGGGATGTAAATGAGACGAGACAACTCGTGAGCTACTTGGAATCAAATCGTAGAAAACTCGAAATCGATTCGCAGTTAATCGAGCTCGAGCTTGAGCTACTCGAGTAGTAATCGAGTCGAGCTCGAGTATTAAAATAGCTTGCTCAATAGGCTCGCGAGCCTAATGGAGCTTAAGTTTACATTTTTACCCTTCAACTTTGTAATATTATATTTTTATCATTTTTTTATAGATCAAACTATATACTCTTAAACCTAAAATTATATTCTTATATATTTACTCTTTGTTGATTGTTGAGATAAAATTAGATTAAATATTTTGTATTTATATTTCGAATTTCTTTATCCTGAATTTAATTGAGTCGAGTCGAGCTATCGAATCGAGTAGTTTATCGAGTCGAACTCGAGTTTCAAAACTAAGGCTCGATCTCGAGTTTTATTGTCGAGTTCAAGTTCGAGCTTAATGATACTCGGCTCGATTAATAGCAAAAACTCTGTAAAAATAAAGGTTAGGTTACTTGTTGGACGTGGATAAATCTCCGGATCTATTGGGCCTACTCCTTGGGCCGGATGGTAAGTCGTAAAGAGGGCGTGTGGAGTGATGGCATCACCATCTCTGGGTTCCAGTACTACGCTGTGCACTTTCTTACCATACACCCTAAATATCGATGATAGCTCCGGCAACTTACTAGTCCACGGCCCAAGAGCCAAAACCACCGCATCTCCACCGATAACCCTGCCACCATCCACCTTCACTGCCACTCCCTCCACCGCCACACTCTCTACCTTTGCCGTCACAACCTCCACCCCATAATCTGACACCGCCTTCGCTAACAAAGCACGCGTGAATAACTGCGGGTGAATTTGGGCCGTTGTCTCTGTGTTACCAATAATTTCTTCGGTTTTAACTTCGCCGTCTACCCAGGACGGGAGAATATGGCTTTTGGATGGTACATCTGATTCGCCAACAGAGATGGTGATGGCTGCTGTTAGCTGACGATAACCGTAGGATCGAGGTCCATCGAGCTGTTGGGCGAGCGAACGGTGGAGATTGAAGCTGGCATGGGCTAAGGATGAGAGCGGCCCATCATCGCACATATGGAAAGCGAGGAAGCCACCGGCCTTGCCGGATGCGGCTCCGGCTATGGATGATCTCTCAATGAGTGTTACCTTGGCGCCTCTGTTGGCCAAAAAGTAAGCCGTACAAACTCCGACGATTCCTCCTCCGCAAACCACCACTCGCTTGGGTGGGTGATGTTGATGCCGGTTACTGTCCATGGGGTTAAATTGAATGTGACAGTAATTCAATGAAAAAACTCTGAATCCAAACCCAACGCGCTTCAAGGTCATGCATTAATGTGTGTGGTTGGTCGTTGTGGCGGTTGATATCGGTGGTGGAAGTGGATGTGTGTATCCTGTTTGTCCATTATGAATAAATAAATGTATAGTAGGTAGACTATATTTTTTTTTTAAAAAAAGTTAATCTTAGAAAAAGCCAATAGACTATATTTTTATAAAAAGTTTAAAAAACGTAGCGGGTGAATCGGGTTGAACAGAATCTTTAAAAAAAAAAAAATTTCTTGTTTTTTTTTTTATTGGACTTGATTTGCATATTTCTTTTAGGACTTTTATTTCGGGTTTAAAATTTTATCGTATTATAACGTTGAATTTTTTTATTTTTTATCCTGTAATTTTTGATGTCTGAATTTTGTTATTTCTTAGTATGTGAAATTTTAGAAATTTTAATGTTTTTAAAAAGGACATTGCTATATGTACATCACACTCTTCTTAATTTTTAGTAATCACACACTTTCTTGCTCACATGATTTTTGTTGATGACGCGAGACTCAATAATCAAAAGTTAATTTTCTCTCGCATTAAGAAATGGGTGTGTGATTAGCAATTGAGGGGGAAGGTGTGCATATAAATTTACCTTTTCAGAAATTGATGTATCGGTCATAAAATTTTTTTAATTTTTTTAAAATCTTTTTTCTTGTTGTATATAGACTAGTTTATTACCCGCGTATTACGCGAGTATTATTTTCTTATATTTAATAAAATTTTTATTATATTATATTATAAATAATAAGTTAGAGTATTAGATTTTATTTGATTTGATTTGAATTTAAAAGTAGATATATTAGATTTGGATATATATAATTTAAATTTACATATTATTTTTAAAACCTATAAATGCCACGTGTCGATTCATGGTGATGACACGTGGCTTCACCAGAATTGAGTATAGTTACTCTTTTAATAGTATAGATAGATTTAAATAGATTATTATGTCATCCAAATTTTTTAGAATCAATCGAACCATTCCAGTTTTTGGAATGATTAGATGACTGGATCGACATCTACTTCAGTTTTCAAAACGATAACCAAAACTTCAATATATTTTTACTCTGGCCATCATATATAAATTTTCTAAAGAAAATATATAAATTCGAAAGAAACAAGAAAAGGTGCAAATAACCATATTCTGGGCAACACAACACCTCAACCCAATTTAGAATATAAAGCGTGACACTAGGCTTGGGCCTGAATAGTAGACTTGTAATTGGGCTTGGTCCAAAGTCAAAGTCCATTTAATCTTTACTTTAGCCTTTGAAACATAACAGGTCCATTTAAAATCAAATTTCTTTTATTAGTAAATAATTAAATATGTGTCGGTTAACAGGTGAGATTGGATTGTTGTATTCAAAATATAAGATAACTAATATATGAATTATTATTATAAATTTATTAATTAGGGTTTAATATGAAAGAAATCAAAATGTTTTTCACGTTTTTGTGGTTTAGTCTCCCGTGTTATTTTTTACCAATAAAATTCTTAAGTTAAATATTTGTTTGTGATTTTCGTAATTTTTCTTTATTTTTTTAAAAACTCTTCAAGATTATGGACTTTTCGGAGAAAAATAGTGAAAACATGTTAGTTGTTGTGGAAAAAGTCAGGGTTGATTATGAAAAAAACAAAATTTTTCCGAAAACCGGATTGAAAACAATAACTTGAAAACTTTCTTAGGAAAAAATAACACGAAAAGACTAAATCGCATAAAACATAAAAATATGTTGATTTTTTCATATTAAACCCTATTAATCAATAATAAAGTTATGGGGTACGGATATTGTTGTGGAATATATCTGTTGTTTATTATATTAAACAAAATTGAGTTTTATAATAATAGTTGTAGATAGAGAGATCGATCATAAAGAAGTAAATTAAAATGGAAAGTGGAAAACTAATATTTAAATTGAAAAGGAAATTGGAAGGATGGTTCATGGCACGTGCGACTGGTGTTAGATCCACCGTACAGGACAACGGACAACCCGTCTAATCGCAATGCAGCAGATCGGGGGAGTTCGTTAAATTAAATTACTTTATTAGCCTTGGGTTTCACCTACACGTGGATAAGTAGATAAGGGTTAACTGAGGATTTTTAGATTCAAGTTGAGCGCGCTAATTTTGACTGCCGCACCACAGGATGCAACCCGCACGTGTGTCTCTCCCCCACGTGATTATGTTCTCACCCCACATGCTCGTAACGGCTCCAACAGTAAAAAGTTCCACTTCTGTTCTTTTGATTTTTTTTTTGGGGGGTTTAACAGGAAAAGACCGACCTATTTCGTTTTTACGGTTTAATCTATTCGTCTTATTTTTCACCAATAAAATCATTAAGTAATATACCTGTTTGTAATTTATATATATATATATATATAGGGATGGGATCCATTGTGAACAAGTTATTCGTTGTGAACGTTGTAAACAAATAAAAAAAATACATATAATCATTCATATATATCAACAAGTGTTTGTAATATGATTCATATGCTTCAAAAGGTTCATAGAAGTGTCTATTTAAGATTCAGAATATTCAAAAGGTTCATAGTACGTAGTTTTTATAACAAGATGCACAAGATTCATGAGATTCGACAAATTAATTGGATTCAATAAAATCCATAGGATCCAATAAGATTAATGAGTTAATAGAAGGGTTCGGTAGTATTTTCAACAAGATTCATAAGATTCAAAAGCTATTTTATGGTTGTTCACAATGTTCACAACGAATAAAGTGTTCACAAAAGATCCTTAGTCTATATATATATATATATATATATATATATATATATATATATATATATATATATATATATATATATATATATATATATATATATATATATATATATATATATTCTAAAAAAACATTCAAGTTTGTGAATTTTTCGGAGAAAAATAGTGAAAACACGTTGATTTTTTGTGGATAAAGACAGGGTTGATTATGAAAAAAACAAAATTTTTCTGAAAACTGGATTGAAAACAATAATTTAAGGACTTTCTTAGTAAAAATTACACGGAAAGATTAAATCACAAAAAATACAAAAACATATTGATTGTTTTTCATATTAAACCCCCCTTTTTTTTAAGTGAAAAGGAGGTTTTAAAATTTTGATGGAGTGACAAATAATAATATATATTAACTATTCTTGGTTTAGCGTAGTGATTTGTATCCCACCGATAACGATAAATATTTTGTACATCTATACATAATAATAAATAATCAGGTTTTAAATTATGTTATTTTTTTTTTAATCTTTTGATCGTCTACTTATTCTACCAATTTGCTTCCCCCTATATATAATTATATATTATATATGATATGATATATACTTATAAAATGTTTGTTGTCATAGATGATAAAAGTTATTGTGTATAAATCATCTTCACTTTTTTTTTTATAACTTGTAATAATATCTTCTTGAAAAATTTGTTAACATTAGTAGCTATTTTTCGATCTATCGTCAATGATAACAATATATAATCTAAGAAATAGTTTGTTGCTCAGCAACATATTTTATTACAAAATAGTATGAGTTAAGTTTAAAAAAAGTAACGTATTTTGACTTTAATAATAACAAGAAGAATAGAGTTTACATTGGAAAAACCAATTTTCTTTTACTATTTTTGCAATTAAGTTTCTAAATTTCTTTTAGTGTTTAAGTCCCTTGACATTTTTTGCATAGCCACTCATTAATCAATAAATTGTACAAGATCTTAAACGATACGAAAAAAAAGTTTAGTGACTTAATCATTTTAATGATAAAAGAACATTGGTTTTTTTTCAGTATTAAATCATTTGATGAAATAAGTGTTTTACCAGCTTAATATATTGCGAGTCAAAATATATAATTTTAAATAAAACAAAAAAAAGAGGTTAAACAATCAGAAAAAAAGTTTACAGACACAATTACGAAATTCAAAAAAGGAAAATAGTTTTTTTTTTTTTTTTTTTTTTTTTTTTTTTTTTTTTTTTTTTTTTGCGGTATCGACCCAACAAAAAATATAGGAATTATGTTCATTTTAAACCCTCAAATAATTGAGATAAAAATTTGGATAATTCAGATCAGATAGCTACCAAGGCCCGAGTCAACAAAAAACACTTGAGCCTTGAGATTTATTTTTGTCTCGACTCTTGACTGGATTGGTTTATCTACCAAGGCCCAAATAACATAAACTTGTTTGAATAAATGACCTCCATGTATTAATACTTCTTTTAACTTCCCGTTTATTTTGACAATTTTAAATCTTAATTTATTTTAAATCTTAAAATTCAAATCTTAAATAATTTAAAAACTGTTTGTTACGTTTTAAACTTAAGATCTAAGAAAACCTTTAAAATTAAGTCTGAAAATTAAGAGATGAACTCTTGTATTAAAAATGAAATTAAGGTATGAAATTCTTTCTTTCTAAATTAAGTCAATATTTTAATTAATTAAAATATCAAATTCTCTTTAATTAAATAGAAATATTTATTTAATTTGATTAATTAAAAATACTTATTCAATTTAATTAATTAACATATTAAACTATTTTAATAAGTTAGTTATATAAATTAAATATACATAAATTAAAACTTAAATTTAATGAATAGTCTTAAATCTTTCGATTTCAGACTTTAAGGTCGCCTCTTCAAATTCATACATGATTTCAAATTTCAGACTTTAAGGTCATCTCATAAATTTCAGATGTGATTTAGACTTTATACATTTAATCTTTTAATTGAGAAACAACATCCAAATCACTTTCAAGTGTTTCTCATATCTCTTTCTAAGTCTAATTAAATTCGTTTCTAAATCATAATTATATGAATCTGATATATATCCTTCTCTTTCATGATGTTATTCACAACACTTACTTTAACACCATGGTATCAATTGTTTCGTTAATCTTTCGCTGCAAACAAATGGTGTAGTAGGTCAATGTTAGACATATCCAGGACAAAAAATATGTTAAAAGACAATAATTGATGTGTAATAGACCGCTCTCTAGCTAAAAATTTTGTATGGTAAATTGTAACCAACACTTTTATGCCTTCAATGACTGATCCTCCTACTAATCCATATGATGTAAATAGCTTACACTAAAAAAATTCTGAATATGAACCTGGAATCTCTAATTCTTTATATTATGATACTAGTTTATTATCCTAGAGAAGATCTGACAAAAATATTGTGCAACATGGTTCAATCTAAACATTTTTAGTGCATTCCTAAGTATTTCTGATTTAACTCTCTGAATTACACTGATGGTTCTTGTGGTATCTTAAAAGTTATGGATTTAGTCCCTCCCATTAATTAAGTATCTTTTGTAACAATTTAGTCCCTTAGACTAACTTCTGTTAATTTTGGGGTTAACTCTAGGGGTATTTTCATCATTTTACACGTTCAAGGACCATTTACCTAATTATTCAATAAAATTTTTATTTTTATTTTTAAGAATTTACATTATTTTTTATATTTATATTTAGGGTTCTTTAAAATCATTAAGTATTTCTAAACTATATTATGAACCCAACCAAATTCATTCTCAAACCTAAAATACAAACGAGATCTAATTTGAAATAAGGAAACCAACGAAGAAAACTTATAAATCCAGATCTGAAGATGAAGAACAATAAAAAAAATGCGTTGATTTTGAGCCATAAA
The DNA here is from genome assembly GCA_020465985.1 of Centrapalus pauciflorus. Lineage (NCBI taxonomy): Eukaryota > Viridiplantae > Streptophyta > Magnoliopsida > Asterales > Asteraceae > Centrapalus > Centrapalus pauciflorus. The sequence goes on along the minus strand of JAANYP010003248.1, from coordinate 680,551 downwards.
CACAGACATGAAAATGCATAAATGGAATGAATAACATATATGTAATCCAACAAGATCTGAAAATTGAGATATAAAAACCCTTTTTTTAAAAATCCTTTTACATCCCCAAATTCAAACCCTTATAAAACCGAAATGCTAATACAAACAAAGAACCCTAATAAATATGAACCCTAAATCGATTGGAAACCCATTCTGACCTTGATGAAACATATTTGCTTCGATTAGCACAGATGAACCCTTAAACGAACCTGAAATATGCTATTTATGGTGATAAGTTAACAAATTTGTCAAAGATGAAGATGACGTTAACAATATCATCGGAGATGAAAACGTATAGGTTTCGTCAAAGTTGAAGATCACATTAACACTGTGAGGGAACGACAATGATCGGTGGTGGCGAAGTATTGATGGTTTTGGTGGCAAAACAACAGGGGTTGTTGGTGATAACAAACCCTTCGACTAGATATGAAACGGCGGTGGTTCTTGTTAATGCAGAGGTGGTGGTTACTCTAAAGAAGATTTGGACTTCATTTTATTACGTTTGAAGCTTCTAAAAGACTCCTGATTATTCCAAAGAACTCCAGATATAAATATAAATACAAATATAAATAATAATGAAAATTCTTAAAATCAAAACTTTATGGAATAATTATGTAAATAGTCCCCGAAGGTTTAAAAAACAAAAATACCTTTTGAGTTAATTGTTAACTTAACAGAATTTAGTTTGTGGTACTAAATTGTTACAAGAAATTTTTTTTTTTGAAACAATCTATATACTTACTTTACATGAAAGACAAAATCCATAACTTCTATAAACCATAAGAATTCGTTTTTAGAAGAATTCGTTTATGGGGCTAAATTGTTACAAGAATTCTTTTTTAGAAACAATCTATATACCGTAAGACAAAATCCATAACTTCTAAGTTATAAACAAGATATCATTCTGTCACATCCTTGCTTTAATGCATGCTTGGATAATCTCAGGAATAAATAACAATTGTCATAATAATCATAATAAGTCTAAAACTTGCATAAATCTAAATAAAGTAATACAATAAAGTCATGCACTACAAGTGCTACAAAGTTACAGTAGTAAATGATATTACATCACAATAATAATAAAAATAGCCCAATCCAAGACCATTTATATAATTTACTCAAAATAAAATATCCCCAATAATATCAAGAGATTCTACATTAAAATATAATGGATGGTACAGTACGTGACACGGTTGGTTATAACGGCTGACAGCTGTTAAATATAGTACCATACAAATCTACAAATGATTTGTTTCATTAACGGTGACGTAACCATTTTAACAATTGCATTTGTACTTTTGATTTTTCAAGTTGTACACCACAATTCTCAATTTTACACTTTTACCACCACTTTTTTCACTTTTTTTTTTCATTTTCTTTTTCATCCCTGACTAATTTTTCATTTAATCATTGTACTGCATGTATCTTTTTCAGAGTGAAATGTTGTATTTTATTTTTAGTTACAAAACAAATACACGAAATAACGAAGGATTAAAATGATAATTATTATGAATTCTTTTGCCGATTTATCTATGATAAATCAATTTACTTTATGTATCTGGCTTAAAACTTTTTAAAGATATCGATATGCTGTAGTACTATCAAAACTTACAATTATCACACTTATTTTGGATCCAGGGCCGGCCCTGAGCAATGTCAACACGGGCAGCCGCCCAGGGCCTATTAATCATAGGGGCTCATTTTCAAAAAAATTATTATGTATACTTAGGTCTATTAACGACTAAACAAGATTATCAACCTGCCAAAGTTTTTAGTTTATGTTATATAATTATAAGTTTTTAGTTTATCATTTTTACTTGAATTTTGCTTATTTAAAATATACATATATATTTATAGGGCCCCTTTTAAGTTTTTGCCCAGGGCGCCAAATATGATTGGACCGGCACTGTTTGGATCCTACATGGTGTTATCTCGCCACATATCCCATCCAAAGAATATTTATTGCTTGTTTGCTTTCAGTTGTACCTGTCTACCGTGCAACGTTTTTGACTTAATGTCCATTAGTTGGTCGCTAGCTCCTATTGCTTACGTAACATTCATGAAAACCAGGATACACATCACACAAACACACACACGTAAATGACACTTGTTGAGCTCGTAAGATAAATAAAAACGGTGATAGGCATCCGTATAAAAGATATATCTTAATTAGCTATATTTAGCCATTAAATGAGACGTCATCATAAATGATTGTTTTGGAGGTTGGGTCAATAGATGAGTTATCCTAATCCATAAATGGTAGGTGAGTAGGCGAGACCGCTAGACCATTAAATGACAATTCATAAAAAAGAACTTATTCATAAAACTTGGTTATCAAATGAGTCATCGTAAGCGATAGCTCTGAAAGCTTGGTCTAGCGGTCATGTTATTTACCCATGAGACCATTTATAAGATAACTGTCTAAAAAAGATGAAACTGTAACATTTACTGGCTTTTAATATTTGTATCATTTTACTATCATACACTTGAATTATTGGGACACTTTTGATGTTTATTGATGTGTTAAAAATTAGATTGTTATCATTGTCAGTAATTTAAAGTGTTAAAGTGATTTAATTGAAAAATACTTAAAAAGTTTTAATTAAAAATGAATATAACTAACTTATTGACTTGTTTAATTGGATGGATATGTTTGAAAACTAGTTCCCATCTGTCAAGCAATATCCGTGCACCTAACGACTTGAGTTAGGACGGATAGGGTTTATTTCCAATATGGTCCTTTTATTTCAATGAAATTATGCTTCTTCCCCTTGTATTTATAAGAATGCTATAAACTATTAACGACCTTAAAAATTGACAACATTACTACAAATAAAATAACAAGCCTCATAAACCATAAATATTGTGTAGGAGGGAGGTAGATGTCGACGATTCTGTATTCACTTTGAGTGGGATAACCGCGTCACAAATATGACCTCCAGCATACGGTAACTAGGGGTGATCAACGGTTTGGTATATGGGTTCGTTGGTTTCCTCGGTTTGAAATTTTTTTTTGTCCTAAACCAAAAACCAAACCAAACCAAATTCAAAGATGCATAAACCAAACCATAAACCGAATTCAAATTCGGTTTGGTTTAGTTTATAAACCAAATATTCAAACAACAAAACTTTCAAGCATCTTTAATTGCCAAATAAAATCCCAAAATATAATGTTAACATATAAAAAATGTTTTACGTCAAAAGACATTAACCCCAAAAATATCATGTTTCCAAACAGCCTAACATTCATGCTTCATATTATTTCTTCTTCAATCATTTGCTCCCAACGATCATTCATGACTTCACGGTTTCACGCACCATTATATATATTCGGTAATTCGGTTTGGTCTGGTTTGTTATCGGCTAGACCATAAACCAACCTAAAAACCGAGTATTATAATCGGTTTGGTCTGAAACCATACCAAAAACCAAATTTTAAATTTGGTTTGATTTGGTTTTCGGTTTTCTTGTTGTTGGACCAAATACTGCCCACCCATAACGGTAACCATGATTTAGACCTGTATATTAGACATGTATATAATAGATGTGACGGTTTCGGCCCTTTCAAGCAAACTGGTTAAACCGGTCAACAACCAAAAGACAAAAGTTTTTACATAATTTAAATTCCTTTAAAAAAATAAATTGTTCAATACATCAATTCTAATATTCCATTAATATTAAAGTATTAATCATCTGAGTATCGATCATTTTTGTTTCTATACCCATTTTAATAAAAAACAGATATTAAATAACAAAAGTTGCTTACACTTTTAATACATATAAAATTTTTAATAATAGAACTAATAATTTAAATGCATAATACCTATTAGATACATAAAAAAACAACATATCTTCACTCTAACATGCATTTTATGATTAAATTATTATCTATATTAAATTATTTTTAATTTTTGTTTAATATCATAAGTATGTTTCTCATTTTCCTAAAATTTGACCAGGAGTTATATAAACGAAACCAAATTTGATACATGAGCGGCATAAAATGATATTTTAATATTTGGATGGTCTTAATGTAACTTTTTAAAAACTTATACGACCTTAAAATACATTATCACTTATTTTAATAAATATTATATGAAGCTATTATAATGAAATTTCTGATAGCTTTTTGTGCTAAATAAAGTTCATAGCTTCAATGATGTTATAGTAAAAAAGATCCATAAGATACCTCATGCCATATACATCATAATACATGTATACAAAGATGAAAGAACAAAGTAAGGGACCTAAAATAACAGTTTCATAAACAACGAGGGGTGAAATCAATAATGTTGAATAACTAATTGATAAAAGCGGTGTGGGAATAATATCCATCCGGTCTCATTATTCTATTTCGATCCATTCTAGAAAAACACCGACTTCACATAATGTATAATCATTTATCTGCTTGATTCATATTAATATATACGGTTTAAATTAGATTTTTTATTTTGCATTCAAAATTTAATATAATAATTTGTATTAACTTTTTTTTTATTCTATAAACAAAAAGTATATGTATATTTTTTAATGAAAAGTGAAAGAGATATGTAGAATTTTAAGGTTTATTAAGTTCATAAAAATAAATGATGAAAATATTTTTTTTGTTTTAGTTTTTTCTTTAAGGAAAATAGAAAGAAAGCTATTACACAAAAGGAAACACCGTTTTAGAACTAGGAGTGAAAATATTGTGAAAAAAAAACCTAGATTTAGGAGGAGAATTATTATCAGAAGGTGTATTACATTAAAATGTAACTAATTTGATAATTTTAAATACATGGTTATGAAATGGATTGTTGGGTTTATTTATTTTACTTAGGATCAAAGTATATAGTTTTTTAATAATAATTTTCCCCACGGTTAAAAATAAGCTCATAGAATTCTTTTATTAAATGGTAAACCTATGTAAACAAATTTTCTTACAAGCATTTCATATTTTTTGTGGCATATCAAGTTTACAAAATTTTTTATTTGATTGTGACAATAATACAATAGAGATAAACATAGTAAGCTAAGTTGGTTAATTTAACATTGCTAAAATAAAAATAAATTTATATATTTTTGGTTGTATAGTGGTTTTCCTACATAAATCCATTTTATATAAACTAGGATTCAGTAAGGAATTATGGCATTGTGTTTTATCTTGGTGTGAAGTCTCAGTTGGTCGGCTTCATCAATCTTTGGATCAGTTTATTGAATCGTTTACCAACTCGGGGAAATCGGAAAAGAGACGGCAATTTTTGGAGACAATTGCGGGAGGATTAATTTGGTCTGTGTGGAAATCAAGAAATGATGTTGTATTCAACAATGGAAAACTCACGACTTCAATGATAAAAGAGGAGTTTCTTAGTACAGTTTTTTCTTGGTTAAAGTTTAGATCGAATTGTAAATCGTTAAATTAGGCTTAGTGGGTGGTACGTCCTTCTTCGTTTTTTTTTGAGTTTTATATAAACTTTGCTAGTTTCTTGTTAGCTGATGATGTAGTTTGGTTTCATAATGATAATATAGTTCGAGTGTTCTAGGGGGGCGTGATGGCATTGCCTAAACTCCCAGCTAGTTTTATCTTTTTGTTCACAAAATATATATATAAACTAGGATTGTGGATGTAAATCTATCATTATTATTCATTTATACTACATACATATTAACAATGAAATAAATGAGCAAAGTGCATGGGCAGTCCCTGTGATACATTATTGAACCAAGTGAAGGTCACCCTAGCTTTATATTTTGAATTCCAATAATCAATGATTTAATAGGGTATTTTTCAAGCAATTCCCCTTAGAAAAATACGAGTGTGAATGTAAATCATAAAGGAATTTATCACATCAATGATATGTTAGATATACTTTAATAATAGACCGGATCAACCATATTGCTAAATCATTAAGATAAACCATATAATATCTGAATTCATTGATATCGTCTTCTTTATGCGGAAACTTGACGACGAACGATCAGGGTTGTGAGAGTCTTCCTCACCTAAAGCCTTAATGTTCTAGACCGAACAGCAGATCTCTGATAGATGGAGATTAGGGATTGCTTTAGGGTATTGGAGACCCTCACTATATATATAGTGGGAATTAGGGTAACCATCAAACTCTAAAGCCCAATAATATTAGTTTATTAATTAATAGCACAATAGATCTATTAGAGATAAAGTCCAATAATTTAAACATATAAGTCCATCCAAATAGAAATTCTAACATAATAGAATGGTATATGAATAGAATCCCCCTTGAACATATGGACCTGTTACTTTTTTTTCTCATAAATCAACTATTTTACCCATATAAGAATGTGATTTATACACAACAAACTTTTGTCATGCACAATAATTTTATATAAAATGTCTAATCTATCCTTAAAACAATAATATTAAACAAAGTGAAATTTGTTTTGAATTGTAGTTTACGGTCTGTTTTTTTTTTTTTTTTTCTTTGCTTTCTTCTCATCCTTTTAAGTTTTATACGTATCATGAGACGTTAACTTATTTTAAGCTTTGTACGTACGTTATTATTTTCGACATTAATCCATGAGTTAGTTAAATAATAGTTATTAAAAAAAGATTGATAATAAAGAGGAAGGAAGGTAAAGTTGGAGGAAAAGTCCATGGGTCTGACATGTGGGGTGTTGGGTCGGTTGGCGTGGGTTTAATTATCCGTACGCTTAAAAAGCCGGTTCTTGGTGTGAAAACGGCAAACCGCCCTCTTTTTAACAGTAATCAAATCATTTTTTAACTTCTTTCAATACATCATCGGTTAAGATCACGTGAAGCTTTTATTGCAATTTTTAATGTCAATATATATATATATATATATATATATATATATATATATATATATATATATATAGGGGTGGGTTCAATGGAGAACCTTATGCATCGAAGAACCTTGGAGAACCACAATGCATCGCTAGAAAAACTGAAATGCATCACGTAGAAATCGATGCATCACGCAGGAATTTGATACATCAAGTGGAAATAATGTAAAAATCGATGCATCACTCGAGAATTTGATGCATCAGGTGGAAATAATGATGCATTACGGGGGAATTGTGATGCATTTGTGGTGGTGCATGGAGGTTCTTCAAGGTTCTTCGATGCATGGAGGTTCTCCATTGAACCCACCTCTATATATATATATATTTGGCCTTTTGTGGCTCATAATTATTGCTTCTATTCTTTTATATTAATTATAGATAGATGGATATCTTATGATATTTTGTGTTTTGTATATTTATTATAAATTTGTTTTATATTATTTTAACCATTTTAACATGGTGTTGTTATATACACACTTACACACACGCAATATGTGATAATGGCTGTCGAAGGAAACTAAAAAAATAAAAAGTTGATTATAATTGATATAACTGATAGATTATTTATTAACAAAAGATATAATATCATCAGTAGATTAACATGTCGGGGTTTATGTTGTGTTCTTGAATTATATAAAGAAAGAAATGGGAGGGAAGAGGAAGAACGATATGCTGAATGAAGAACACGAGTTTGATGATTGTAGTATATCTTTCATTTTCTTCATATTTTAGGAAGGATAAGAATTAGGATAAATTTAATCAATTTCCTTTCATTTCATCCAATAAATAATATTAAAGAACTTATGAGTTCTTTTCATTTCCATCTATTTTGTTCCTTAAGAATACAACCTAACATAAACACAATTGGTTTTTCTCTTTCTTATAAAGATTCTGGATCTTGTATTTGTCTTGGCCTTAGTAGTTGTAATATTTTTATTAAATTGCATTTGCCTGTCAAAAAACATGTATTAACATGTTATTTTCCACCAATAAATATAAAATTTGTTGACGAGCCAAAATTATGATTAACATTGCTTATGATATTTGGATTTTTTAAAAACATGTCAAAATTAAAGCTTAAAACATCGTCTTATTAAACCTACTATGAATCCAATAAAACTTAAGAAAATAATGGTCCTTAAAAAAATAATGTTGTCCCGTGGATGAATTTGAATCTTTATGTCAACTTGGATACTAACGTGACATCAAAGAGGTTGAGATTGACGTATTATGATGTATTAAATTTTGAAGAGTTTGAAGATTTGGAACAGATAGTTAATATTGATAAAAGGTTTGTTTCTTTAATTTCTTTTAACTTCCTCTTAATTACTAGAAAAACTGCACACTTTTGAGTTGTTGTGAACCACATTACTGGTTCTTACAGAATACTAAATCTTTAAGTTACAAAACTTCTAGCAAGGGGCCGGATCGACAAGAAGTTTCATGGAATCAGGTGTATAGCATAAGTTGTGTATCATATGGAGTTTGAGAAAAAAAAAAATTTTTTTTTCCATCTAGTCCAACTAAAGAAGCATAGAAAATTAAGGGCATATTTTCCAACTAAAGAAGCATAGAAAATTAAGGACATATTTTCGCATATTCGAAAGTCGTGTCTATTGTGGTTAGAAAACCGAAATAAGAAGACAAATTGTAATGGATTAGAATTCCATTGACCGTGGATAGATTGTTGAGAGGTTGCCTTATTCTTGGATGTATTTTCTCTTATTCAAAGCTGATGGTTTTTAGTCTTAATAAATTTGTTTCAAAAAGGCCGTTCCATTGATTTTTGGGTCCCCGGACGAAAACGTAGAGAAGGGCCCCTACACATACAAATATACATAAACACACACACACACATTTGTGTGAACAGACATATTTTTGTTTTATATCTGTCCATATGTTACACAAATCAACCATATATATATACATATTATTTACGTCGAGAACTTATGATTAATGGATGCAGTTTGTATTAACCGTATACTTAGCACTATGCAATTTAGAACCTTTCACAATCTACGGACAAGTTCATTATAGAAGGTCTTTATTCTTATATTAGCACACTAGTATATTACAGTGTACTACACGGAATAGTTAAATAACTTGTTATTTAAAACTTTATATAAATTTAAAAAATTATTATAGAAACTACAAATAAAATAGCAGTATTATACTGCCAATGAGATTATAGAAACTATATAAAGTAGGTAACTAAATATAAAATACATAACTAAAAAAATAAATAATAACAAAAAAAAGAAAAACATTATAGAAGCTAATAAATTTGGATAAGAAGCTAAGGAAAAACATGAGTTATAGACTGAAATTTAAAATATAAATCCAAGATAATAGGGGATGTCTTTTTTCTTTTTATAAATTAATTTAATTAATTCAATTATATTTTAATATAGAAATCGTAGAATATACACGTGTCATATTCTGGTTATGTCAGCTGGCATTCAAGCTAGGTGGTAAGTGATATCTATTTACTTTTTAATAGAATTGATAGATTGTATGTACATGTCTAGTGTAATTTAACTGTTAAAACGTATGATAATATGAAACTTAATTTAACGGGATCAAAGATGGTTAAAACCTAAGGTAAAACTTTTGATTTGATAATATAATATTTAATTAGGAAAATTTTGCTTCCAGAGCATTTAAGCTAAATATGAGCTTTTAGGCCTTTAATAATAACTTCATGTAACAAATTAGTGCATTTAAGACTTAAATAAAATCTGACGACATAAAACTAGGAAAGACGATTTGCATATAACGGAAATCAATCATTTATGTTATGTTATTTATTTATTTATAGATTTAGAAACAAACTTTTCACATATACATATATAAAAGATATTAAATTACATTTTACTATAGATTTGTACAATTTAAAATGCATAAATGTTATTATGCATATACGTCTATACGGGTTTTTACATATGATAAAAATGACTCATCAATTGTTGTTATTGATATGTAATCATAAGAAATTTTAAACCGTGTTTCTCAATTTAAAGATAATTACATAAAAAGTAAATAAATCTTAACTTGATTTTAATTTAGGTAACTAACTAAATTTTTTAGTAATTTTAAAATACTATAAAAGGGCAACGTAATTTTGAAATACAATAGAAAGGGTAAATTTAATCATTTGTAACCAAAAAATCCCATTAGAATATTTATTTTTAGAAAGAAACTGGAGCCAATGATCATTCAAAACGTTGAATCAGTCGCACGTCACAATCATATCGTTCCAGTGACGAACATGTGATCGTGCTGAGCTGACGACAGACGTGCATATCTAACAATGGCAAACAAATCCGTGTAAAATGTCGTTTTTGATAAAAAGGAGATCGTTGTCAAGTAAGTAAAGAGTATCATCTGACTGACCAGCTGTCATTTGACGAAAAATACTTGCTTTTATGAAGCATATATTTATTGAAATGACATGACTATCAAATAAGAATAGAGTAACATTTGACTAGCATGCCACCACACTAAGTTAAAGTGTATAATAAGTTGAAAGTTCTGGTTAGAGGCTTTGCAAAAATAAAACCAAACTACTTGAATATCCATGAATATAAATTATTTTTAAATAATCTCTGTAACCATGTATAAACAAGTTTTAGTTGACAAACTCTAACTAATTAAATTAATATTAGACTAAAAACTTATAAACGTTATACAAATAAATATTAGTAAATTTGATAATCCAATATTGACAGAATTATTCGTTTTTATATTCCTTCAAAACTTCATAATATCATATATACCAAACTTAAAATTTTAATATCATATATATCCCTACTAAACATCATAATATCATATATACACAATTTTAATAATTAATATCACATATATACCTCTTAAACATCATTAATATTATATATATCCAAAGTCATTAATTTAACTATTTTTAGAACATTTAAAACTCATATTTAATAGTGATTATTAATTAATGACCATTATACTCTTACTTATTTCTTCTTTCAATTGAACCTTTAAAATATCATATTTATCCAACTTAAATTAAAATATCATATCCCTTTAAATAATTTTATATAATTGATTTTTATAAACTTTACTAATATGATATCTATAAGTAAAGATGATATTTATGCTTTCTTTTCTTTTTCTTTACTAAGTATGATATTCATTCTTTATTTTCTTTTTCTTTTCGAATATATAGTTGTATTGCATTTTTTTAATTTAGTATATATATTGTGTTTTCTATATACATTTAGTTTCTATTTTTTTCAAGCTTGCTTTCATTTTATATTTCTAGTTTACCTTTTTAACTTTTATATTAATCTGGTATTGAATTATAATTTGTTATCCAATCTAATTAGTTGTGTATGTTTTGTGTTAACAATAAGATTATATATATTTATCCTATATATTTAGAGTAAACTAGATTATAATTCAAATACTAGATTAAATATAAAAAATAAAAAATGTAAACTAGAAAAAACAATAATTATAAAACGATAGCAATCTTGAAAAAAAATATAGAAACTAATGTATATAGAAAACAAAAGATATATACTAAATAAAAAAAATGAAATACAACTATAAATTCAAAAAAAGAAAAAGAAAAGAAAGAATATAATATATAATCAGTTGATTGTATATAGAAAACTGCAGAAAAAAACAAATAAGAAAATATAATAAGACGATACGATTTGATTACAAACGAGTAAAAATATAATACAATTTTTTTTATTGTTAATGTTATTTTGTTTTACTATTAAAAATTTACATAGTAAAGTTTACAAAAATAAATTATATAAAACTATTTAAAGAGATATGATATTTTAATTTAAGTTGGATATATATGATATTTTGAAGGTTTAGTTGAAAGAAGAAAAAGTAAGGGTATAATAGTCATTAATTAATAATTAATATTAAATATGAGTTTTAATTGTTATAAAAATAATTAAATTAATGAATTTGGGTATATATGATATTAATGATATTTAAGAGGGATATATGTGATATTAATAATTAAACTTGGGTATATATGATATTATGATGTTTTGTAGGGATATATATGATATTAAAATTTTAAGTTGGGTATATATGATATTATGAAGTTTTGGAAGGCTATATATGAAATTCTCCCTAAAACATAATGTAAAACTTTTGCTATGATAATATAAGATTTAATTGGGAAAATTTTGCTTGCAGATCATTTAATCTAAAGCGAAGCTTTTAGGCCTTTAAAAATAACTTCATGTTACAAAGTAGTGCATTTAAGGCTTTAATAAAATCTGACGACATAAAACTAGGATAATTGAATGAAAGACGATTTGCATATAATGGAAATCAATCATTTATGTTTTTATTTTTTTATTTATAAATTTAGAAACAAACTTTTCACATATACACATATAAAAGATATTAAATTACACTTTGCTATAGATTTGTACAATTTAATTTGCGTAATGCATACACGTCTATACGGTTTTTACATATGATACAAATGACTTATCAATTGTTGTTATTGATTTGTAATTATAAGAATTTTTAAACCTTGTTTCTCAATTTAAAGATAATTACATAAGAAGTAAATAAATCTTAACTTGATTTTAATTTAGGTAAATAACTATTTTTTTTCGTAATTTTAAATTACTATAAAAGGGCAACGTAACTTTGAAATACTATAAAAAGGGTAAATTTAATCATTTTGTAACTAAAAAATCCCATTAGAATATTTATTTTTAGAAAGAAACTGGAGTTAATGATCATTCAAAACGTTGAATCAGTCGCACGACACAATCTGATTGTTCCAGTGACAAACATGTGACCATGCTGAGCTGACGACAGACGTGCATATCTAACAATGACAAACATATCCGTGTAAAATGTCGTTTTTAATAAAAGGATATCGTTATCAACTAAGTAAATAGTATCATCTGACTGACCAGCTGTCATTTAACGAAAAATAACTGCTTTTATGAAGCATATATTTATTGAAATGACATGACTATCAAATAAGAATAGAATAACATTTAACTAGCATGCCACCACACTAAGTTAAAATGTATAAGAAGTTGAAACTTCTGGTTAGAGGCTATGCAAAAATAAAACCAAACTACTTGAATATATATGAATATAAATTATTTTCAAATAATCTTCATTTACAATAATTATTGGATTGATGAAATCTTTAACCATGTATTAATGTTTGATTTCACATATATTATTATAAACGTACAAGTTTTAGTTGACAAACTGTAACTAATTAAATTAATATTTGACTAAAAACTTATAAACATTATACAAATAAATATCAGTAAATGTGATAATCCAATATTGACAGAATTATTCGTTTATATATATATATATACAAAGAATAACAATTGAGTACACATAAAACAATTTAAAATGTGTAAATGTAATATTCACGAATTCAAAATATATTATAAAAACTAAATTTATCTACACATGTGTGTCTATTGAGTACAACATATTTTTACGTACTTAACACGTTTTCAAATGTAAATTTATATTGTTAAATTACAAAAACATTGATAATTTTTATCAAACTTGTGACATGTATCATGTAATACGATAATAATAATATAATGTGTTTTTACATATGATAAAAATGATATTTATATTAAATGCAATCAGTGGTGGATATAAAAATTTATGACATTGGGGGTAAAAAAAAAAAAAAGCTTAACCTTAAACTAAGAGACGGTATAGGATGGGCGCAAAAATCATCAACAGACAACGATTTCATATCAACAAAATCAAGATCTAGTAATAATCAATTTAGCAATCCTACAATGAATTTATCAAACTTCAAGTAAAACATATGATTTTCCAAAATTCACATAAAAAATCATTAAATCATGACAAAGGTTTTTATAGCCAAAATGCTTTTGGAGTTCTCACTACTCTTCACATGTATACTAGACAGTGGCGGATATAAAAATTTATGACATTGGGGGTAAAAAAAAAAAACTTAACCTTAAACTAAGAGACGGTATAGGATGGACGCAAAAATCATCAACAGACAACGATTTCATATCAACAAAATCAAGATCTAATAATAATCAATTAGCAATCCTACAATGAATTTATCAAACTTCAAGTAAAACATATGATTTTCCAAAATTCACATAAAAAGTCATTAAATCATGACAAAGGTTTTTATAGCCAAAAATGCTTTTGGAGTTCTCACTACTCTTCACATGTATACTAGACAAGTAAATAGAAGAAATAAACCTTTATAATCAAATGCTTTGTCATGCATCAATGACTCTAATAGTATGGATCGGAATATCTTACGAAGTTAATAGCTTCAATTTGTTCAATTAAATTAATTTAGAAACAAACATCGAATATTTAACACCTTTAGATGCAACAACCCAATTATATTTTAGGTACTCTCTATAAATCTTCCAATACCTGGTGTCCAATTTTGGCATTCAAATGGACTTTGTAACTACAAAGATAGACTTCATATAGCATTTAACAATCCTACAAAGAATTTATAAAACTCAATTCAAGAAGTTCATAACAAATAACAATCATAAATCAATAAAAACAACTAAGAAATAAAGAGTTAGGGTTTTATGATTTTATCATAACACATTCACTGATTCACACAATCACACTAGATTATAAAAGTTTAGAAAAACATCAAATTTCTATGGAGATGGCTATTTAATAGAGAGATAGGGTATTTACCAAGTCAAGACTACCGAGAGATGAGAGATTGAGGGACGAACCGATGAAGCAGCAGTAGGCGATTGAGGGAGGAAGTAGGGGAGGACATACATGTTGCAAAGGGCAATCGGCGGACGTTCATGTTGCAAAGGGCAATCGGCGGCAGAAGAAAGAACAGGCGCTGCAGGCGGCAAAAGAAAGAGCAATCGGCGGGCGGCGGCCAAAGAAAGAGCAATCGGCGCCACCTGAGAGTGAATGATGTCCAGAACTTCAGGCTGCAGGTGAAGAAAGAGCAACGACGGCTGCAGGTGAGTGAGCGTCCGGCGTCCTGCACTCCTGCGTGAGAGTGAATGACGTCCAGGGTTCCAAGCGTGCGCAGGCTGGAATCGGAGGGCTATGTAAATTTTGTTTTTGGGCTGGGGGCCTGATGATACCTTTGTTGAGGGTCTGAAAGTTTTTATATGGATCAGTAGAAGGTTATCGGGCAATTCATAGAGGGCCCAGCTACCCCCCCCCCCCCCTCGGGCCGGGTTGCAACATGTAGATCCGTCCCTGTATGCAATTCGTCTTTGAATGACTTATCAATTGTTGTTATTGATATGTAATCATAAGAATTTTTAAACGATGTTTCTCAATTTAAAGATAATTACATAAGAAGTAAATAAATCTTAACTTGATTTTAATTTAGGTAACTAACTAAATTTTTTTCCTAGTAACGTAATTTTGCAATACTTACTATAAAAGGGCAACGTAATTTTGAAATGCAAAAAAAAGGTAAATTTAATCATTTGTAACGAAAAAAATGCCATTAGAATATTGTCACAAAAAACTAAAGTAGATTTTATAGATTTTTCCAAAAGCTGTTAATTCACTTAATTGTAGTAATTTTTTAGCAGTTTCCCATGAATTTTCCTTGTGGATTAATAGATTTAAATACTCAATTAAAGCATGTTTCAACATATAGAAAAAAATATAAAACTCTTGTCCACTATTGATTAATCATCGTCTACGTCTCTCATTCTTTCGCATCAGTGCAAATCAATAATTTTCATGTCTATACACTTATTGTCAAACGAGTGACACCAATGCGACAACACGAACAAGCATAGGAAAGCTACGTGTATTCATGGCAGGACAACAACGATGACGATAAAAGACACGTTTTTTTTGTTTATCAATATTAATTTTAACGGACTTCTCTTTTATCAATGATAATTAGTTACTTAAGCTGTATACAATTTTTTTATAATCAAGAAAAGTGTTTTGTTTGTATGTAATGTTTTTATAATTACTAATACCGAGTTTCCGGCAATCAAAATAATCAACCTTGAAAATATTTGTTTCTCTTTATTACCCTAGATTAATTATTAAGGAAACTTAATGCACAACTAAGATGAATAAAGAAAAGAATTAATTATATATTTGGTCAGTCAAATATTAGATTTGTCTCATTTAGCCATAAAACTATTATTTGTACACATTTAATTATTAAACTTAGTCAATCGTTTTATTTTATTTTTTTTTAAAATGACTAAAGTTTAATAGCTTAGCATATATAAATCTAATACTTTTATGGCTAAATGTGTACCAATTATAATTTAATGACTAAATATGTATAAAAATAATTACTGACTAAGGTCATGTTTGTTTATTCCTTATTGAAATCATTAAGAAATCATTTTTCTTTTGAATAATTTCTTAATTATTTCATTAAGAAGTAAGCAATAAATCCCTAAATGTGTATAAACCAGATAATTAGTGGGGCCCACTCCTTCAAATTACTTTCTCTCACAGTTGACTTTACACCTTCCATCCGTTTGAACAAAAAGGAAACCATTTCATGTTTAAACAAAAAAATCTTACCTCACAAAACAAATCAAAGTAACCACCACATTCTTGTTTGCCTCATGAATCCTTAACCACATATATATTTTAGTAAACACCTTAATAGTTGTCAAGATCAATGAATCAATCACATGTAAATACTTTATAAACCTCAATGAGTGGGAGGTGTTTGACGAAGACACTGATAAATCTACTAATTTTGACGTAGATAGTGATAAACTTCAGTGTCTTAACTGACGATAGATCAAGTTGACCTCCAATAATCCTATCGTCATGCACAGACCATATTTGAGCGTGGAAGAATGATAATTGGTTAGGACTTGGAAGGAGTTTATGCTAAATAAATTGAGATATATTTATTTTTAGAAAGAAACTGGAGCCAGTGATAGTTCAAAACGTTGAATTAATTGCATGTCACAATCTGATCGTTCCATTGACGAACAGCTGAGCTGACGACAGACATGCATATCTAACAATGGCAAACAAATCCGTGTAAAATGTCGTTTTTAATAAAAGGAGATCGTTTTCAAGTAAGAATAGAATAGCATATAACTAGCATGCCACCGCACTAAGTTAAAGTGTATAATAAGTTGAAACTTGCTGTGCAAAAATAAAACCAAACTACTTGAATATCTATGAATATGAATTATTTTCAAATACACTGATCATTTACAATAATTATTGGATGGGTTAAAATGGATTGATGAACTCTGTAACCATCTATTAACGTTTGATTTCACATATATTGTTATGAACAAGTTTTAGTTGACAAACTATAACTAATAATATTAGACTAAAAACTTATAAACATTATACAAACAATTATTATACATACCAACTTGAAAATAGTAAAAAAAGTAAATTTGATAATCCAATGTTGACAGAATTATTCATTTATATATATACAAAGAATAACAATCAAATACACATAAAATAATTTAAAATAGGTAAATGTAATATTCACAAATTCAAATATTTTATAAAACTAAATTTATCGACACATGTTTGTCTATTGAGTACGACATATTTTACATACTTAACACGTTTTCAAATGTAATTTTATGGTGTTAAATTATGAAAACATCGATAATTTTTATCAAATCTAATAGGGTTTTTTTTAACGACAAACTGACCTGCTTCTATTCTTTTGCCTCAAGTGGTAACTTCAGACTTGCTTTCACTACCTAAATTCAAAATTGTCTCCGACGGAAATCAAACACGCACTACAAGAAAAGTGTCATTTAGTGACACAAAAAAAGTGTCACTATGGCTACGTTTGGTAGAGAGCTTTTAAGAGCTTTTAGAAGCTTTTATTTTGAATAAGCTCTACTAAAAAATAAAAGCTTTGTTTGGAAGGATACATAGAGCTTTCATTTTCTAAAAAATAAGCTCTTTTGTAAAAAGCTAGTAGAAGTAGATTTTGAAAAGCTCCGGAGCTTTTGGTCAAAATATTTACTTTTGTACCCTTCTATTAATCATAAACTACCATATTTAATTAATATTAATGCCCTTTTACGTAATTTAATACTAAAAACTACAGCTACATCTACTTTTACCAAACACATTTATAAAACTAAAAGCTCCAGCTCTTTTAAAAAGCTTCAGCTCTCAAAAGCTTCAGCTACTAAAAGCTCTACCTCTTTTAAAATCACAAAGCTACAGCTAGTTTTGCCAAACATACCCTATATCTTACTTTTAGTGACACTTATGAAATAGAGTAGGTATAGAGTAATCTTTTACCCACAATTTTTCTAAATTAGTGACACAAACACATACATTATTAGTCACTACAAATCCATACCCACTCTTTTTGTTGTCAAAAAAGTGTCATTATATGTATCAAATCATTTACCTACAGAACAAAAAGAGTGGGTAAGAGTAGAGTGAATATAGATATATAGTGACTACTAATGTATGTGTTTGTGTCACTAATTTAGAAAAGTATGGGTAAAAGATTGCTCTATACCTACTCTTTTTCATAAGTGTCACTAAAAGTAAGATATATTGACACTTTTTTTGTGTCACTAAAAACATGTGTCACTAAATGATATTTTTCTTGTAGTGTCGTGACTTGTAAATCTAATAGTTGATCAAAGGAAACATTTTCCTTATAAAAGAAGCCCATGTCTTTTATTTATTTTTTAAGTATCTCTTTGAATTTATGTGATGCCTTTCATCAATCCAATTGAACAAAAAGGAAACAATCAACTCACAATTAAACTAGAAATCTTACCCGACCAAAACATATCAAAGTAGCCACCACCTTCTTTTTGCCAAACGAATGCTTGACCACAAATAAATATTAGTAAACACCTTAATAATTGCCAGGATCAATCACAAACATTTGATCTAGACAATAATAATTACATTAATTTTTAGGTACATGGTTATAAACTACAAAGTAATCATTTGATGTAGACAATGATAACGGTAGATCTTGTTAGAATTACATAACTGCTCTTTGGTTTGCTAATCAGAAAGATTCGTTACAAGTCAACTGGCTGAAGTGGCCTATTAATCCCTTATATTTGTAGTTTTTTAGTGGATGTTTATTGAAAATTCCATGTAGATTTGACTCGGGTCGCTTTCCACATTGGAGACAACCGTTTGGCCTTTTGTTGATTGTCGGGTTAATAAAATTTGTCTTTCGAAAAAAAGAATTACATAAACTTATCAGCACGAGTCGACCATCTTTGAATGAGGAAGAATACTAACTGGCGAGGACTTGGGAGGAGTTTATGTTACACAAACATACATAGGTTTATTTTCATAAAGAAAATAGAAAAATCATTCAAAATGCTGAATTAGTAGCGCCTGATATTCTGACCGTTCCAGTGACTGTCTGAGCTGACGACATATGTACGTATCTAATCTTGGCAGAAGGTTATGTGTAAAATGTCGTTGTCAAATGAGTGACACCAATGCGACAACGCGAACAAGCATAGGAAAGCTACATGTGTTCATGGCAGGACAACAACGATGACGATATATAAAAGGCACGTTTTATATGTTTATCAATATCAATTTTAACATACTTCTCTTTTATCAATGATTGTTAGTTACTTAAGTTGTATATGAATTTTTTTTTATATTCAAGAAAACTGTTTTGTTTGTATGTAAGGTTTTTATTATTACTAATATTAAGTTACCGACAATCAAAATAATCAGCCTTGAAAATATTTGTTGCTCATTATTACCCTAGATTAATTATTAAAGGTAACTTAATGCACAACTAAGATGAATAAAGAAAATAATTAATTATATATTTGGTCAGTCAAATATTAGATTTGTCTCATTTAGCATAAAACTATTATTTCTACACATTTAATCATTAAACTTAGTCAATCGTTTTATTTTTTTAAAAAAGGACTAAAGTTTTATAGCTTAGCATATATAAATCTAATACTTTTATGGCTAAATTAATGTGTACCAATTATAGTTTAATGACTAAATATGTATAAAGATAATTAGTGACTAACGTCATGTTTGTTTACCTTTTAATGGAATCATTAAGATGACATTTTACTTTTAAATGACTTATTAATGATTCCATTAACAAAATAAACAAACAACCCTTAGATGTGCATAAACCAGTTAATTAATGGGTTAGATATATACTTAACGAGTTAACCCTAAAGAAAATAATTGACATGTTTATTTAATTCACAGTTTTTTTTATAAGGGAACTCTTTTAACTTACGTTACATATAATATGAAAATTGAAAGAAGCCCTCTTCTTCAAATAACTATCTCTCTCACGGTTGACTTTTCGCCTTCCATCCATTTGAACAAAAAGGAAACTATCTCATATTTAAACAAAAAAATCTTACCTCACAAAACAAATCAAAGTAACCACCACACTCTTGTTTGCCTCATGAATGCTTAACCACATATATATTTTAGTAAACAATGAATCAATCACATGTAAATACTTTTTAAACCTCAATGAGTAGGAGGTGTTTGATGAAGACACTGATAAATCTACCAATCGTGACGTAGATGGTGATAAACGTCAGTGTCTTAACTGACGATGGACCATGTTGACCTTCAATAATCCTATCGTCATGCACCGACCATATTTGAGCGAGGAAGAATGATAATTGGGTAGGACTTGGAAGGAGTTTATGCTAAAGAAATACAGATATACTTATTTTTAGAAAGAAACTGGAGCCAATGATCATTCAAAACGTTGAATTAGTCGCACGTCACAATCTGATTGTTCCAGTGATGTACAGATGACCGTGTTGAGCTGACGACAGACGTACATATCTAAAAATGGCAAACAAATCTGTGTAAAATGTCGTTTTTAATAAAAGGACATCGTTGTCAAGTTTTAGAAAGAAACTGGAGCCAATAATCGTTCAAAACGTTGAATTAGTCGCACGTCACAATCTGATCGTTCCAGTGATGAACGGACGACCGTGTGGAGCTGACGGACGTGCATATTTAACAATGGCAAACAAATATGTGTAAAATGTCCTTTTTAATAAAAGGACATCGTTGTCAAGTAAGTAAAGAATATCATCTGACTGACCAGCTGTAATCTGACGAAAGATAACTACTTTTATGAAGCATATATTTATTGAAATGACATGACTATCAAATAAGAATAGAATAATATTTGACTAGCATGCCACTACACTAATTAAAGTGTATAATAAGTTGAAACGCTTGGTTAGAGGCTGTGCAAAAATAAAACCAAACTACTTGAATATCTATGAATATGAATTATTTAACAAATAAACTTCATTTACAATAATTATTGGATTGATGAAATTTGTAACCATGTATTAACGTTTTATTTCAGATATATTGTTATAAACGAGTTTTAGTTGACAAACTATAACTAATTAAACTTATATTAGACTAAAAACTTATAAACATTATACAAATAAATATTATACATACCAACTTGAAAATAGTAATAAAAAAAAAGAGTAAATTTGATAATCCAATGTTCACAGAATTATTCATTTTTATATATATATACAAAGAATAACAATCAAATACACATAAAACTACTTAAAATATGTAAATGTAATATTCACAAATTCAAAATATTTTATAAAACTAAAGTTATCTACACATATGTGTGTATATTGACCAAAGGGCCTTTGGCCTGACGGTAAGAGGGTGGAGTTGTAAGCGAGAGGTCACGGGTTCGATCCCCGTCGGAAGTAAGTTGAAATTTAGGTGTAGTAAGTAAGTCTGATGGTAAAAGGAGTAGTCTAGGAGTAGGAGTAGGATAGTTTGCCGTTCAAAAAAATATATATATATATGTGTGTATATTGAGTACGACATACTTACATACTTAACACAATTTCAAATGTAATTTTATAGTGTTAAATTACAAAAACATTATTATATCAAACTTGTGACATGTGTCATATAGTACGATAATAATAATATAAAATTAAATATAACCAATACAATTTTTAATAATTGCTACAAAATAAATGTTATTTATGGTATTTTGTTATATTTAATACTTTCATCGATATGTTTATTAAATTCACAAAGTTTTTATAAGGGAAACATAAAAAGAATCCCACGTTTTTAATTTATTTTTTGAGTCTCTCTTTCAATTTATGTGATGTATTTCATCAATGCAATTGAACAAAAAGGAAACCATCAACTCACAATTAAACTAGAAATCTTACCCGACGAAAACATATCAAAGTAGCTACCACTTTCTTTTTGCCTAATGAATGCTTAACCTCTAATAATAAATATTAGTAAACACCTTAATAATTGTCGGGATCAATCACAAACATTTGATGTAGACAATGAAAATTACATTAATATTTAAGTAATCATTTGACGTAGACAATGATATCAGTAGATCTTGTTACGATCACATAATCCTATCAGCACGAGTCGACCATCTTTGAATGAGGAAGATTACTAATTGGCAAGGGCTTGGGAGGAGTTTATGTTAAACAAACATATATAAGGTTTACTTTCATAAAGAAAATAGAAAGCAATTGAATCCAATAATCCTTCAAAACGTTGAATTAGTAGCGTGTGATATTCTGATCGTTCCAGTGACTAACAGGTGATTGTACTGAGCTGACGACAGATGTGCATATCTAATCATGGCAGAAGGTTATGTGTAAAATGTCGTTTTCAATGAAAGGACACCGCTGTCAAGTAAGTAAAGAATAACATCAGTACTGACCAGTTTTTGATCAGTAAAAAAACACAAATATTTTTATGAAACTTATTTTTAATGAAATGGCATGACTATCAAATAAGTATAAAATAACATTTGACTAGCATACCACCAAACTAAGTTAAAATGTATATTAAGCATAAACTTAAAGTCAGATTATTAGCTTATGTAGAAATAAAACATAACTACTTGAAATATTTATGAAAACTTATTTTCATATATAAACTTCATTTACAACAACTCTCCTGTATTAATAAACATTTTATTTCAACTGTCGTCTTTAAAATTGTCTGGATGACCAATTAAATTAGAAAATATTTATAATACCTAAATAAAAAGTTTATGATGAAATTGGAGCTACGTAAGTAACACAAATTGATAGAATGGGCTAAACAATAATTTTACTTTTTTTACTTTCACTTTTAAAAATAATATAAAGAACACGAATATTCTGGAAATAATTGGTTTGTGGAAAGATAATTTAAGGATTATATTAAATATTTTTATAAGCCCATGATAATAAACTGTATTACTCCCTTTTAAATTGTCGCCTATATCAATAAGTTTTATGTTTATATAATATTTTCAGCTATAAATTTTGTTATTATTTAGTATTCAGCTTTGATATTAAAATTTGCTAGGTTAAGTGAATAACTAGAATTTTGACACAAATAAAACATTTGTCGTCATAGTTTCAATAAATTATATAAATGTATATTATTTTAAAATTTCTATTAAATCTGATGCTGATAAAATTTTCAATATGCATTATAACTCATTGAATATGACATAAGATCATCAATTTTATTAAATTAGTTGACGTATAATTATGGGATAAGTAAAAACATATTGTTGACGTATAATTATGGCTATAGCCTTTAAGGATATGATTAAGGCTTAAGAGAAAAAATGTTCTTAATTTTTTAAGAAAAAGATATTATTATCTTATCTAACAAAAAAAGAGTGTAGACATAATTAAAATAAAATAAAAAAGTTACTAATTTAGATGATAACTTGTATTTTTATCTAAAAATTGCTAAAGAATATAAGAACTATGGTTATCATTTTTGTTGTTATAATTTTATGAGAAAATTTATGTAACTAAACTGAAAACTTTAAAAGAATTAACTTAATTTAATTAGGATTAAAATTAAGTAAGAAGAAAGTAATAAATAAACCATTTCCATTAATTTTGTAACTGAAGAAACATAAATATCTTGTATGGAATTTATCTATTTCAACTTGAAAATAGAGGAAACGACAAACGACGTGTATGACACGCACCGATTGGGAGAGTAGTGGAAAAGAAAGGTGAAGGAAAAGATTACGAAGATGAGAGTAAGTATATGTGCAAGGCCATGATGTGACGCGTGTCCGTTAGCCAGCTGTATTCCAAATTATACCAAATGCAACCGCTTGCTAAACTCACAGCCTGTCACCCATACACATCACCTTCTTTCTTTACTCACCGGTTCGACCGGTCTTTCCTACACCTCACCTCATATAAAAACCACCATTCCATCTCTCCCCCACCTTCAAACACCTTCATTGTGTTGTGTTTCTCTCTCTACAATTCCTTTCAATAATATAAATATAAATTCTTGCTTCAAAGATCACATCTTTTTCATGATTTTTAACTGAAAATCTGGAAATTTTCACATTTTTTTGGTTGCTATGGCCAATAATTCGAAGAAAGATATGGATCGGATCAAAGGTCCGTGGAGCCCGGATGAAGATGAGATGCTTCAGCAACTGGTTGAAAAGCATGGGCCCAGAAATTGGTCTCTAATCAGCAAATCTATCCCTGGCAGATCCGGTAAATCTTGCCGGTTAAGGTGGTGTAACCAGCTGTCGCCTCAGGTGGAACACCGTGCGTTTACACCGGAGGAGGACGAGACGATCCTCCGGGCACATGCCCGGTTTGGTAACAAATGGGCTACGATCGCCCGTCTTTTGTCGGGTCGGACTGATAACGCCATAAAAAACCATTGGAACTCCACTTTGAAACGGAAATGTTCATCAATGACGAATGAAGAGTTTAATGAATTCGCCATCCAACAGCCGTCGTTAAAACGGTCCGTAAGTGCCGGTTCGGCCGTTCCGGTTTCAGGTCTTTGTTTCAATCCGGGTAGTCCAACCGGATCCGATACCAGCGATTCAAGCGTGCCTGCACTTCCCTCATCGCACGTGTTCCGCCCTGTTGCTCGCCCGTGCGTTGTCATTCCTCCGCAGATCGAAGTCGCAGCAGCATCGTCCCCGCCGCGTCCTCCACCTAAACCGCCGGCGAACGATCCTCCGACATCTTTGAGCCTCTCACTTCCCGGAGTTGAATCGAGCGAGGCGCCAGTGGCGACCCTGATGCAGATAATGCCGCCGTCTCCGTTGGAAATACCACCTCCATCCCCTGTTCCGATACCAGCAACGCCGTTGCAACAGGTAGCGATTCAAGAGCTGAACCTGAACCTGAACAAAGAAGCGGAGTTTATGTCGTCGATTCCAGCAGCGATATCATCGGCGATGCAGCAGCTTCAGGTGTCGCCGGAGAAGAGGTTTGTGCCGTTGAGTGCAGAGTTTTTGTCAGTGATGCAAGAAATGATAAGGAAGGAGGTGAGGAAGTACATGACAGGGGGAATGTGCAATGGGGGAGATGGGTTTAGGCATAGGGGCGGAGCAGTGGTGAACAGAACAGGGATAAGTAAGATCGATTAGGGTAGTTTTTACCGGAAAAAGCAACAAACTTTGTTGGGTTTCTGAATGTCTGTTAATTCTACAACTATTTGATGGTTTTAAGGGAAAAAGAAAAACGGAAATAAATAAAATTGTACAGAGAAGGGATGAGAGATTAGTTTTTAGGTCTGGTCTGGTCTGGTGGCATCGACTACAAGACACAAAGTTCAATGGAAGTTGGAAAAGAAAAGAAAATCATTCAAAAAAAACAAAATTTTTTCCTTTCTGAAAATTGGAATTGGTGTTTTTGGAAAAGAAAAGATGATTGATGAATTTAAAACGAGCCCCCAACAATAACATGTTTGGTCTGGTATTTGGGTTTTTAATCGAAACGCAAAACTGGTTTTTTTGGAACCCAACTTATTATAAGAACTAGAATTTCTGGAAACCAATATACTATACTATGTAGTCTGGTTTGGTCTTAATAGGTTTAGAGAGATTTTTGTATGACATAACATATGCTTACAACGTAAGTATCTTTTTTTAAAGAATGTAACACGTTGATTAATAATAATATATCACAAATATTAAAAGTAGGAAATAATAGATCTTAATAGGTTTAGAGAGATTCAAACTTTGGATTAATAAAGTCAAATGGTTTGGTTGGTTGTTGATTTGGTTTTGGACCTAACGGGTTCTTCTCTTTCTGTTTTTTTTTTTACTCTTTTATGTTCTAAAATAAATAAAATATATTTAAGCAAAAAGATCATCATGGGTTGAATTCAACTTTTTTAAGGGTTAACTTGATGCTGAACTCATAATCTTTTGGTTTGGATAATACTCGAATCGTTTATTGTTGGACAATACTCGAATCGTTTATTGTAAGTCATAAGGGTAATTCTATACGTATATCTCCCTCAATTGTTAATTATACATTCTCTTAATGTAAGATAAGATTAACTTTTAATCGTTGGGTCTGACGTTATTAATAAAATTATGTGAGTAAGAAGAAGTAAAAGTTAAAGAGATATACATATGAAGCAATGCCCAGACATAATTTATATTTGGTTTAAAATATTATAGAAGGTTTTTTTATGACTATACGCGACATGATGTGTTTTCCATTATGAAAAGTTAACTTTGAGTTCTTATGACCCGACCCTTCTTCACCACTTGCTATCCAATAAAGAAACCAAACCAAACGGTTTTTTAACCCATAAACGAACTTGTAGATATCAAATCATTGATTTTTTTTATTTTTTTTTATTTTTGGGTTCATTTCTTATTAGTTTTTTTTTTTTTTTTTTTAAATTGGTAACCTATTATCTCCTCGAAGGTATTTGATCGTTTATAAGCAACTTTAGCATTTCAAAAGAAAAGGGAAACGTATAGGGGGCGTTTGGTAGATATTAGTTTAGAGACATGGGCTTAAATGGAACCAACCAATTAATCAATTTATAATATTGTTTTTTTCAATTTTTTTTAAACTTTCAATCAACTGAAACGTTTATAATTATATTTTAAAATTTTTTTGATACATAAACCACAAATGTATATTTGTATATAAACTTTCATATACATGTGCAAAATGTTATATATCGATTCATGTACAAGCTAATTTTTTTAAAAAATGATGCATGAACTAACAATATAAACTTTTGGAGAAACTAGTATACTATTTGTGACTAGAGGTGCACGAAAAATCCGGTTATCCGATTTTGAATTCGAAACCGGATTCCCTCTTTTAAACCAAACCGGTTTTTTTAATAACCGGTTTTTTTTTTGCAAAAAAAACCGGTCCGGTTTTTATCCGAACCGGTTCGGTTACGATCCGATTATTGTGCATCTCTATTTGTTACACAAAATGTTTAAAACTTTGGTTCTTTTAACGGTTCATTGTTTTCCCGATTAATAAGCTTATATATAACCCTCTCATAGAAAAATGTATAC
The DNA here is from genome assembly GCA_020465985.1 of Centrapalus pauciflorus. Lineage (NCBI taxonomy): Eukaryota > Viridiplantae > Streptophyta > Magnoliopsida > Asterales > Asteraceae > Centrapalus > Centrapalus pauciflorus. Next base: position 653,373 of record JAANYP010003248.1, on the reverse strand, counting down.
ATTTGAAAGAAAGTGAGAAAGAAAAATAACATTAGTTACAATGAGTTTTAGTTTTTGATATTAGTTTTCACATATTTAATTTTAACCACTCTTAACCCAAGCTTATTCATTTCTTCGGGAACCAATGAAACCCCAATTATTATGGGGCCCAGGACAAAATTTTAGATAAGAGTCCCTTTTATTCATGATCGCTTGTGCGCACGCACACACAAACATATAAAATACTTTTGGATCTATTTTCGACCATAAACATAAGGGTTAAAGTTGTAGAATAGTTGTATACTTTTTAAAATGTATCGATATGGTACGTGTACTATTTTAATTATTCATATTACACGTGTACTTTCGGAATCGTTCAAATTTGATACGTGTACTACATTTTTTCATACCAATATGATACCTTTGGTAACCGATTACTGGCTGAACCTGTTAAGAGTGAAATTTTTCTTTTTATTAATGTTCAAATTTCCATAATTGAAGCATCAAATACACTTTCTCGTCCTTGTGATAACCGGATAGGAGAAATCACAATGCACAGCCAACTTCAAACACCTACAGACCTCTATAAAAATCTCCAATGACGATCTCCACCGTCCAGATCGAAGAACTATGTGTTGCGAAACTTCTCCTCAAATTTTACATAGATCCAACGGTGAACAAGTTCGTACCGACGATTCTCCCATAACTGCGCAAAGCTAGACGAAATAACCGGTCATAAAAAGTAAAGGTATCATATTAACAATATAAAAAGTACACGTACTATATCGATACACCTTAAAAAGTACACTGCTATTGTACGACTTTAGCCCTAAACATAATAGAAATCAAGAGTTTTTCATTTTTTATTGAGACCCTATAAATTTTGGGCCCTATGATGTTTAGGACCCTGGGCGTGCTCCTTTCAGGCGCCATCAACCAAACACATTCGAAAAAATTGTTGTTAACATAACTTTAAAAAATATAATAAATTACACAACCATCTGAAAGATTGTAACAAATGAATTGAATACGTATACATCAACCAGGAAACATCTAATTGATGGAAGATGTAGACTTGAACAAAAGTCAAATAAGCATTTAAATGAAAGTTATATGTTAACCTACACAATTTATTCAAAACTTGGTTAGATAGCTTGATAGGGTTTCTTTCATAATAACATGTATAACGGGTTGTTGACTTTTGACACAATTTGTGGATATAAAGCTTTTTAATCTTATAAATGAAATATATGCAAATTAAATGTGTGGATTACATTTACAAATAATATGACCATATCATTTGAAAAGACAAAACATTCCCTACAATATTTAATAAATATCTTACCCAAGATTTCATGGGGACATACACTCTTCGAAAACCTAGCCCCGATTAATGTTAGACGGTTCTCAATCTCTCGCGATGGTAAATTTTCATTAATACTTAGCGGTTCGGGACATTTCAATTTAACATCCTCCTTAAATGCTTGCCGACGGTCATGACCAATGATATGAAATAAATACAATGATAATGACCATCCACACAACCAATCCTATTATTGATTTTAGACGACATATATCACATTAGAAATAAAAGTGGTACAACTCACTTAACATGACATGTGCTTTATCTACTTTCTTTTGGTTTTCATTGTTTATTATTTCGTTGTCAATAACATACAAAATTTCTACCTTACAACATTATATCTGTTCTTGAATCAAGATATGTGTTAATCAGTATCTCTCCCTGGGTGTATTCGAAATCATCAAACCCCATATTGATTTTGAGCTAGCCTCCTCTCTAGTAGAACTCTATTGATTTTGGCTCAACCAATAATATTTGTTTTCAGCAAGATAATACAAATTTGGATTATAATAAAAAGGGCATTGAAGTTTAATTACAATGGATGTGAGTAATTCATAACTTGCACCACAAAAATACATGCTTTTAGCGCACTTATTAAAGACCTCAACAAATAAAATGTATATCTACGTGTATGTATCAATTGCATTTGTATATAACATTATCAATTTAAATTTAACACTTCGGCGACGAAATATTAATACGAATTCTATGTGTATTAGTGTGTGTTTGTGTATGTATAGTTTCACATACACCGATTTATGTATACATATAACATATGTAATACATGTGTGTGTATATATGTATACATACATACATACATACATACATATATATATATATATATATATATATATATATATGTGTGTGTGTGTGTGTGTGTGTGTGTGTGTGTGTGTGTGTAATACATACACACACATTTAAACTCAAGATCAATGAGGTACCATATTAGACTGGGTACCGGAGTACCATCTTAAATGAACAAATTCAATACGATAAAATGTCTAATCTTAATGCAAAATTGCAATAAACACATGTTCAAATATACATTATTATTTACTAGTTCACATCATTTACATGTTTATTATAATAAAATGTTCAATTTCGTGTTAAAAAACAATATGCACATGTTCAAAAGTGCAATATGTATGAACATGTGCATATTGCGATTTTGCATGAAATTAAACGTTTAAACATTTTTGACGTAATAAATATAAAAATGATGTGAACTAATTAATCATAATGTAATTTTGAACATATGTATATTACACTTTTACATGAAAGTTAATAATCCATCATAATGAACATGTTCATTTAATAATGTATTCCGGTTCCTCGGTCTAATATTATATACTTCATTGTTCTCAACGCTATATATATATATATATATATATATATATATATATATATATATATATATATATATATATATATATATATATATATATATATATATATATATATATGTATGTATGTATGTATGTATGTATTACACACACACAGACATATATATTTCATTATTTGATTTACCGTAAAATCCCTTAGGCTTCATTTATAAGTAATTCGAGACTCCAATTATCATTTAGTCCCTCTTAGGTTCTAATAAAATCATTTAAATTATCCCAAAAGTTTCCTAGCCATTTAGATTAAAAAAAAAAAAAAAAAAAGATATTATCTTTACCCAATCGTTGAATTGATCATATTCATGTATAATTTCTTTGATCATTTATTTAGGTTTCATACTTATTAAAATCCAGTTTTAACAGAATTCTAGTCAGGCATGTTAGAAAGCATGACGTGTTTAAAAGCATGCTGATTGTCCAGAATTTTTTATGACCGAAGCTAGTAGTACCCTAACAGCACGACATGTTTTAGAAGCATGATGTGCTTGATAAGCATGACAGATATCAAGAACTTATATGATTAAGCTGAGTAAGTATACTAACAGCATGACATGTTGTATAAGCCGGTCAAAAATGTATACCTTTTGAATTAGACAAACATAATTTAGAGATTTAAATAATTAGAAAAAAATTTTAAGGACTTAATAAAGAAAATAATGAAATTTTATGGAGTTTTTTCATTATTAACTCTATTCAAAACTATATAATTGACATGTGTAGAAGGTTACCTACCGGTAACTTGTACACCTGGCATACACATGTATTATCATCATCATTATTAGGGTTTATTATTCAAAAAACCAAATGATTTCACATTTTTTGGGGTTTCATCCCTACATGTTTTTTTTTCAAAAAGTTATCAGGTTGTTTTCTTTCTGGTTTCAAAAAATTTTTTGTTTTTTTTTACATAATCAACCATTTATTTTTATTTTTAAAAATCCAACATGTTTTCATATTTTTTTTTCCTAAGAAAAATCCTTAAACTTGAAATCTTTTTTTAAAGAGAGATAATTTCCAAAAATAAAAACAAAAACAATAACTTGAAGATTTTTCAAAAAAATAACATAGAAAGATGGAAACCACAAAAAAAAATAAAAACATGTTTTTTTTTTTCATAATTAACTAGTATTATTAAGGTTTATTATGAACAACCAAAATGTTTTTATGTTTTTTACTTTTTCGTTCCTATGTGTTATTTTTTTCTAGAAAATTCTCAAGTTAATTATCGTTCTTGATTTAGTAAAATTTGGTTATTAAAATCCGGTTTTTCAGTTTTTAAAAAACTTGGTTACAAACTATAACCAGGTTTCTAATAGTTAACTTTTACAAATCCATAAGAAAATCAACTTGAGAACTTTTCTAGAAAAATATAACATGAAGGCACAAAAATGTAAAATCGTGAAAATATATTGTTTTTTTCATAATAAATCATCATCATCATCATTATTACTACAACATGTCTGACTACCTATGTGCTCTGGTGACCTTTTTAAAGTCTTTATTAAATACAAATACTCTTTGGCTGAATCCGGCTAACACCAATCCAAACAAGAGCATCACTCGTGAGTTCCACAAACACAAACCTAAACTGAAGAACAAGAAAGCAGAACTTGTAAATTGGAAAATCAAAACCTAAAATACAATAAGAAAGAAAAAGCAGGAATAAAGAGCAAGAAATAATGAATTAGGGCAGGGGTTTGATTATCACATACATGTATATATACACAATTAAAGAACACAAACATACACACATATGCAAATCCAAAAAACATAACAAAACACAGACACACTTACATCTTTCGCCTAAATGCGGTGAGCAAATAGATATGACAGAGTCAGGGAGCAGAGGAAGCAACACAAACATGGACACGCATTCATCTTCAACTAGGAATCCAAAGTTTTAATAAACATATCACAATCATAAACCGGTACGAAAACAGTAAACACATAAAGGATTTTCTCATACGAAATCCAAATTGCTTATGAAAATAACAACATAAACTGGTGTGAATCACACATACACACAGAGAGGGAGTACAAACCCTAAAATCGAAGCAACTAGTAATCAAACACAATACACTATAAGGTTTAACATCGTTGGTGAATGGAACACTGGGAAGCTCCGTCGTGACATACAAAACAATTAAGACGATAGGTGGTGGCTCTCGGTGGTGAAGGAGGATCAAATGTGGTAATGTTTTCGTTGGTTGGTGTAGTAACTGAGGAGCAGCATTCGCGGGAGGTTGATCCCTTTGTCAGAGGGACAACAAGAGGGAGTGACTGAGAGAGGAATAAGAGGTGAAGTTCTTTGAAGATGTTTGTGATGAGGAAGTGGATTAATGTCACGTCACAGTTGTGATGGATAATGATAAATGTCATGTTGGAATTTTTTTTATCTGTTCACCGATAGCAGGTAGAGAATATATACTTGAATAACAAAAAAAAATTAGAGATTTAAATACTTGAAATTGTTTTGAGTAACTTAATTGAAAATTTTATTAAAATTGGTTGGTTTTTTTAGAGTTTATTGGTTTTTATGTTTTCATCTTTCCATATTTTATTTAGAAATGCATTCAAGTTAATATTTTTTTTCCTGATTTTGTAAAATTTAACTATTAGAGTCTAATGATAATTCGTAAACTGTTATTTAAAAACTGAAAAATTAGGTTAAACCAAAAATAAAAAATTTAACTTAATATTTTAAATATGTTATTTTTTCATAATAAACCTGAAAAATTAATCATTCTAATGGGTTTAAAAGTTGTTTTTAGTTTTAGAGGGAAAAAAAAAAGATTCTGCTTTGAAAAAAAAAAAAAAGAAGAAGGAATGATTGATTGATTGAGGGGACAAAGGTTGGCAATCATAAAGTATGATAGTTACATCTAACGGTTAACATCAAAACTCCATTAAATACAATTTTTTATTATTAAATATCTCGACTTGTACCATAAACGTACGTACGCTTCCCCAACCCAATCTCATGTCTATCACCTACTGCATTTTTTTTTTTTATTTCTTAGACTAAATTACATAAACGGTCTCTCTAGTATACATGAAACTACGGTTTTAGTCCTTAATTTTTTTTTATACCATAAGATCCTAGAATCGAAAAGTTGTAATATTTTGGTCTCTAAAACTAACAACGGTTAACTTTAGCCGTTAGTACCAGAGACACTTTTGTCTTTTTGTTTTCAGGGACCATCTGTATAATTTTCGTACTTTAATATTCTTTTTTTCTTTATATCATAATTTATTTTAGTATACATATCATTTAATTATTCAAAAAAAAAATTAATTATTCAAATGTGACATTTTATTTTTTATTCTTTTTGTTTTAATTATTAATTATTATTTGTAGGTTTTATTGTTACTATTAATGCTAACTTTTTTTTATATTTTACTATAATTATTTATTTAATATTATTATATGATATACTTGGTTCATTTTTTTCAGTTAGTTATTGAAAATCCAAATTTTTCTCCATTCTTTTTTCCATTTAGGAAAGATAAAAATAAAAAATAGTTTTAATTTATTTTCATTCAGAAAATCTAAAATCAAAATGATTTATTTATTTTCTCCATTCAAAAAATTCAAAATGACGACGTGTTGAAATTTTTTTCATTTGCAAAAAATATATAATCAAAATGATTTGTAGTTTTTTCATTGAAAATATTTAATCAAAAATTTTAATTCTGAATGGTTCAAAACATATTAGCCAAACAAAATATTTAATTTAAAACAAATAAAAACCTATATTTATATATTTCTCGTAAAAATATATTAAGGTAATGAGATAGTCAAATGAAAAAGTATAAATACTAAAAATATACAAATAGGTTAATAAATGGAATATAAATAAATAAATTGTGTACATAAAAGAGACGTATATTAACTAAATTAAGTATATAAATAAAAATAATTTTTATTAAATAAACATATATTTATAATAAAAAAACTATAAATAATAATAATATATTTAATAAAGAATTAAATCAAATTTGTTAAATTAATATTTTAAATTTAAAACCAAAAATAATAATTTAAGTAAAGGACTAAACTTGAAATTAAATTAAATAGTGAAGAGACCAAAATAGAAAGACCATTTTTGCAAGTAAATAGCGGTTTGAGAAACTAACCCTACAACTTTTAGTGTTGAGAGTCCGTTTCATAATTTTAAATAAACAACAGTGACCATTTCTGTAATTTACTCCAAATTTAGTTATAGGTGTCTGGATGTATTTATTTAAGTATCAACTAGGACATTTTACTTATATTTTATATAATTTTATTCCAATTATAAGTCGTATTTTGTTTGTAACACTCTTGCGTATCGATTTTTATTTCATCCTCTTCTTTTTTTATTTATTTTTTAAAAAAAAAAATCAATTGCAACCGTCCCAAAGCAAAGCAAGTAACCCAAAGGGGTCGGGCAGGGTGGAGGGGACCCTTTTCTTTGACCATTGACCACATTTTTTCTGTAAAAATTGGTGATAGGATGAAGGGTCATTTTCGTCATTTAACACCTTGTGGCTTGTGAGTTGTGAGTCCCAACTAATTAACCAACTCATGGGGTTGACTCTACATGTCGTTGACCTAAACTAGAAGTAGTTCACACTTCACATGGGTGAAAGGTGAGAGTCATGTGATTATTTGGGTATCTTCTCTCCCTGATACGGAACGATTCCACAACCCAAAGATTGTATTGTTGCACGGGTACTTGAACATCAATGTGGTTATGCATCTTATCCAACTACAACTTTTAGAAATGGGTAACCACGGGACTTAGATCAAGTGGCCACCACCAAAGATGGGAGTTGTTCCCTTTGGTTGAAGTCTCGAGTTCGAACCTTGCCAATGGCGTTTCTCCTTGGGTGGAGGTGTGTGGTTTGGTCCTCAACTCAAGGTGTTTAACAATGGTGCTAATAATTGACCACTAACATCGTTCGCTTTTGGTCTCTTGAATCCTGCAAACACAAAATTCTTTTCTATTTTATGTTCTTGTTTTAATAGTCTATAAACAAGAACGTATCTTTAGATTATCTCATAATAAAATTTATAAGATGCAGCCGGTTTAGGATTGAATTGTTTACTTTTGAAAAGTGTGTGTAACAGACAGTCCATATATTTATCCAAGATAAATCCTTATTTGTTGATTCTTTACACACTTCTATCGATGTTTCAATCATTTTCGTCAAGAACATGATGTGATACTTCGAGGGTTTTTTGGATTGTGTTTGTATGATAATCTGATAACCATGAGAGAAATGGTATCCAAACACACCCCATTGGTTCCATAACATACAAAGAATTAAGACAATTGAGTACCATTAGTTAGTTTTAAGAAATTAGCCCTCGTACTCGAGAAATGAACAGAGAACCAATAAAATCACCAAACTAGCATAACATCTTTATCAAAATTTTGTGTATTTTGAGATTTTGCTAATGCATACTTATTCTACAACACATGACTTTTTAAATTGTAACCAAGGTTTTGATAATTCAATGTACAAAGGGGGTATAAGATTTAGATCTGTAGAATGGATGGATTAAGATTAAAAAAGAACAAAGTTATGAGTTACATACGGTTACAACAAAACTGGAAGTATCGGTAGACTATGGAGGCCATGTCAAAAAAAAAAAAAAAAAAAAAAAAAAAAAAACTAAATAAGTCGGTCTCTAAGCCCGAGTCATTTTGCCCCTTGCTACTGAAGTTTTGGAAGCTTCCAAGCCATCATACGAAGAAATGAAGAAGTCGCTTTGGTTCTTTTGCAAAAACCTACACAAACATATGGTGATGATATCAATTTATAACAAACTTCACAGTGGTAATAAACTAATAATATCATACAAAAGATCAAAAAAATAATCAGAGAAAGAGTTGTACTTGAGAATGTTGAGAAATGTTTGTTGCAAGCTTGTAATAAGATCCTCTTCTATGTTCACATAGGACAAAAGCTCAGGCAACTTAACTGCATGAACAAAAGAGCAAATCAAATCATATGATGTACTAACACACACGAAAGAAGGAGCATTTGTTCGTGGAATGAAAATCGAAAGAATTGAAATTAATTTTATAGTTATTAGTGTATTTGATGAGGAGGGGTAAAAGATGGTTTTTAGCATTGGTTAAAGATGTAGGTTGGAATTTAATTCATGTATGAGTTGATGGAAATGTTAATTTCTTATGAACAAAAATTTGATGATAAATAAATAAAATTAAACCCTTTAATCTTTGTTATCAAAAGTTCCAAACAAGCTAAGTTTAAATTCAATTCCTTCGAATTCTATTCCACAAACCAAACGGCACTTAAGTATCAATTTTCTTTTGCCAAAGCAACATGGCATAGCGAAGAACTTGGACATAATAGTCATACTAATAATGGGCAACACAACATTCTCACATTTAATATATACTCATTCTTATTCTACATTTAATATATACTCATTCTTATTCTACATGTGATATCATATTAGTAAATTACAAGGGAAATTACGACAATAGTTCATGAAATTTGTGTAATGAATCTCAATTTCAGAAGGAACTGAGTATGTATGGACAATGCATAACTTACGGGTGTCTAGAGGTTGTATTCAGATGGGATTAGCTTAACTCTAATGATGTTATTTAATCCACTAGAAAATGAATCATAATTGGCCTAACTAATCCAGATTAATGGATCATAATCCGACTTAGACCAATACCATTGATCGTCTTACAATTTTAATAATAAAACAGTAAAACACAAACTTTGAGACAAGACATATACTGTATAATTACAAATGTAATTCTTCTAACTGTCGTTTACAAGTACCTCAAAGTTTATATATTATCAAATATTTTAACGATGCTCGTACTATATAGCTACAAACTTGAATCCACTGATGCTGCAATCTTTAGTATCACGCCTTAAATTTCATCATAAACAGTTTGTTTCCAAGATGACATGTTGTATAACTTCACAGTCGTATGGTTCCAATCTCTAGGAAACACTCCAACACCTCAACTATCATAGAATACATAATCTTGCAAACTAGTATGTACTTCTTGTTGTAAAATGTGTCTTTGGAAACATCAAAACTAAATTTGAATGTTAAATACATAATCTTACACATTATTTATCATATAACGAAGCATGATTTTATACATGATCATAAAATTCACCCAAAAACACTTATTTAGAGCTAGCAAAAGCTCTATATTCCAGAGTTTTTGTCAGTATAGTCTTTTGCTTTTTAAAAATCATTCTACTTTATTCTCCACAACAGTTGTTTTTCATGCCATTATGCTCATATTACTTCTAATTGGTATCAAATTACTCTAATATAATTAAAATTACTCTAGTGCTTTGGTCAATGTGAAACATGTGATGTAGTGCTTGTTTTGTTGCATTGTACAAGTTGTGTGTGAAATATATTATATTACACGAGTTTACGTGTAACGGTAGCAAATTTGCTTCGGTAGTTGTAGTACAATTGTGTTTTAATTTCATTCAAAATTTCAAATAAAAATTAATTTTTATAAACCATATCATTAAGACCGTCTCAGATCCTTTAATCGACTCCAATATTGAGTATATGTTTTATCTTATTGTGACATTAATACATTCAATAACTAAAACCTATATAGTTTTGATTAAATATAAAATATATTACATTCATTAAATTACAACTACATTAAAAAGTACTATAAAAGTTAACAACTGAACTTAAAATAAAATACATAAACCTATAAAAGTTTTATAATCTACGAAACCTTACTACATGATCAGTATGTTTCCTCCCAAATCAAATATCCGCTAATATTGCCTCCTTATGGATATACAAACTAAAATTTAAAAATGTAATTTATTTTTATATTAGAAACAAGACTTAGAATAATTACTTTAAGATAAATATTCAAATACTTTGTTCTCATTCATTATATAATATTATAATATCACTTAATTATTTTGTAAATGTAATTAACTGACATAAAAAGGGATTGGTGTAATATTTTGGAGTATAGTAATACCAAATTTGGTGTAAGCATATTCTTCAAAGATTCCCCTTTTACACCAAATTTGATATAAATGCACTTGTGTGCGTTAGAGACCTAAAAACTTGTAAGGTAGTAGAGTGTATTGTAGTTTGGACGGTACAATTGCATTTGGAAAGGCTAAGTTGTCTATCTATTTTGTTTTTGTGTGGATTGTGTTCAAATGGACATGTGGTCCGGAAAAGACCGTCAATCCAAGTTGTGCATCAATGCATTCGTCCAAATGTACCCATTTTTTGATTGTGCAATGAATATTTTATTCTACCCTCTAAAATGGACTAAAACATATAAATCAGGAACCCCATGATATCAACACCATGCAAGAAACTTTGAGGTGAGGGATTATGGGGTGGGTGTTTAGCCAATCAGGTAGAAGAAACATGAGGCCTGCTAAGTAAAGCAATCACAACGCTTAAAAGTTAAAACCAGTACATAGGTAGAGAAGCAAATGTGCCTTAAGCGGTGATGACTAGGCAAAGCCTCTTGAATTCTATTCTTCTAAATTATACAAGTACAAATGAGGATTGCAATTATGACAGATAATAAGAAATTTAGCATTACTATAGGCCCATGACCAGCCAGGTACCAAGCATAATGTACAGGGTACTTACAGGCACAGGAATGAAAGAAGTAAGGTCCACAAAGAAACATACCAAAGAGGCGCAGCAGATGTTCAGCACCATATATGCTTGAAGGCGAAACATCATCATCAGCTGAATCACGATATTGTTGGCGCTCTTTGTCATATAACAGAATAACAGGCAAGGCCCTATCAAAGTAGCACCGTAATCCCTTCAAAATCTCTCTCAGGGAATCTGTCATCATCCTGTATACAAGGCATCAAAGTGGATTAAACACTTATTGCACAAGCAAAGAGATCCCTCCCTCAGGTCTATTTAATCTGAAACTGACTAGAATTATCTTAGAGGGCGTTCGGTTCGCATATTTTTTTTCTCTGAGATTGCATTATGCAACATTTGCACTTGTCAGGATTTCGTCAAAAAAATTACATTGTCTTATAGAAAAAAATTTGCTAATTTGAAGAATGCAAGGTAACTTTGATTTGAAAAAGAAGTAAGAGATTTATGAAATCCTGATATTTTAAATCCTTATTGAATTCTGTGAACCAAACACAGAATTTAAATGCAAATCCCAGTGAATTCCAGGAAGTCCGCGAACCAAACGCCCCTTTAGACAAGCAATTATTATTTCTAGACAAGAAGTCACTGTCTACAAGACACTTTTAAAACCATATATGTATGCATATATAAACAAATCAACAACCAATGAAGGACGGTTTGAAGGGACGAGAATCTCTTAAATTCGCATCTCTTCAACTTTCACCTCAAAGACGGAATTTTCAACCCATTCAACTGATCTGACTCATTTCTTTGTAGCTACTTTTTAGTTCCTATTTTACATTTAATCAATATAATGCAAACTGAATTGTCCCGTTCTCATGTAACCATGTTGAAATACCACCTAATCATATACTGCCTAGACATACATTGGGAAAATTATACCATATGAAACATGTAACTACAGTTTATAAAACTTGACTAAAAGCTCTCAAGGAAAAGTTCACATCACATGCAATTCTGTATGTTGAAGACATATCAAGATATCAACATAATCCACAATAACAGCCAAGAAAATTTAAATGCCCATCATGGCATTCTCTAGATGGTCATCAATCTTAAATAGGGCATCTGTAATACTTACATGTCATCTTTCTTTGACCTGTATTCTAGGTACTTCCCCAATATCTCGTCAACATTTGGAGAACACGGAAGTTTAACAAGCTGCAACAAGAAACTAGATTTCAATAGTTCAAATCTTTTTGTCATCAGTCAAAGACATCAAAGTATGTGATAGCCTTTAGTTCAAGATGGAACAAATCAGAAATTAATTACGACATTGTCCACTCATTAAAATACGGTGTATGATGAGATCGATATATGAGTAAGCTGCAAGTGAGTAAGAAAGGGAAAGAAAGACGATGGGCAATTGACAACACTAGACATTTTGAGTTTCTGCTGAAACTAAAAATTAGATTACTAGTGGGAATTCATAAGCATAACATAACATTTACTGGGAAAATAAAAGGAATTCTACAAGTCAAAGCCGATTTTCTATTCCTTCTTAATATGTGAAACACTGCTAAAATTATAATACGCATGGAGAGGGTAGCTAGCTAATACCAACCTTATCCTTCCCATTGACAAGTTCCCAATCATCCACAAGTTGCTTCTTTAGAGTTGATGGAATTTGAATGTTCATAAGATTTTCAGCGGAGGCAATCTCCTTCTGGTAGAACCAACCCAAAAAAAAAGCATATATTTATAGAATCACGTACATATAGCAATGTGAACCCTAGATCTTATATTGGCTACATTATAGAAAAATATATACAGTCTAAAATACCTCACTGCTCGAATCATTCTTTCGCTTCTTCCCTTTTGACCCTACAACGACATTCAAATAATGGGCAACGTAACATAATCAAGATATCATATATATGAAAGTAAAGCATATGCAAACAATCACCAGAGATAAATAAATTGAGAAACAGAAAGTTCGAAACAAGATGCACATTAATCTGCAGACCCTAGAATTACTTTTCCTTCATTTAGTCCTATCCAAAGTAGGAGCATCAGATTCAAGCTCACACGGATATTTATCATCTGAGTTAAAGGACAGCCACAATCAGCCTTCATCCCAGCATATGTGAAACCTCTAGAATTATTTATCCTCGACCTCTCCAAAACATCTGAATTCGTTAGCAGTAATGCCATCACCTATGATGGGGATATCACACTATTCGATCTACGACTTTGGTGATCAACCAATTACATATCCTAAAGAATCTTCCTTTAACTTTTCAGCTACAAGAATACAATGTCCATTAATGCTGGGCAACATTTAGAAAATTTCGACTCAGCACTATGTTGTTCAGAATGGAAACAACAATTTTGACTAATGGAGTTATTTTCTTCCCATTAAATTCATATTCAAGTTATTGCTAATAGTGAGAAGTAGGGAAATTTTAAAGAGTATTTGAACTTCTAGTAACTTCTAATAGTTTGTGAAGACACACACAGAACTTTTGGGGGGAAGATTGAATTAACTTAAAGCTTACTTCAATATAAAGTTATTCTAAACTTGTTCCTCGATGTTTCACATTCACCAATACAAGAATATAGTAATTACATAATGGAGTTATTTTCTTCCCATTAAATTCATTTGCAAGTTGTTAGTAGTGAGAAGTAGTGCAAATTTGGAGAGTATTTGAATTTCTATAACTTCTAATAGTATGTGCAGAAAGACAGAACTTTTGGGGAAAAATTGAATTAACTTGAGCTTACTTCAATATAAAGTTCTTCTAAACTTTTTACTTGACATTTCACATCCACCATTACAAGCATATAGTACTCACATAAAATTGCAATAGTGAAAATGCACTTTAAGTCTTCAACAACATGGATTGATTATAAAAAAAATAACTATGACTTCTGATTGCTAATTAAGTTTGCCAGTGAGTAGTAAGCATTTAGCTAGTGTTATCTTATATTTTTTTCAACTGCTCAAGTTGCATAGAGAACTTCTATTTTAACCTTTTTAAAATTTACTCATTTCTGGAGGTGCTATAATCTCCCTAAAAACCATTCCAATTATCAGACATGACTGCAATTCTGCAAAATTGCAAATAAATCGGTATCCGTGAACATATCCAATATCCAAACTTGCAAATAAATCGGCGTTCTTTTCTCCCCTAAAAAACATTTCAACTATCAGACATCACTCATTTCTGTAGGTGATATCATCTCCCAAAATATCCAATATCCAAACTTGCAAATAAATTGGTATTCGTGAACGTTTAAACAATGGCAAAAATGAATAGATAGAGTGCCACAACATCACATTTGACTGCCTGCATCTATCCCATTACCAACAAGGAGATACAACAATGAACTGTAAAAGATCTTGAAAGTATAATAACTGACTTTATCCGTAAAAAATACAACATTGGTTCAACAACTATTATTCTTTAATTTTTTAGAAGGAACTTAGCAGGGTAAAAGGCAAAATGTCACATATCCCAAACACTCAACAACTTAGCCAGCATCATCATTAAGTAGTATGCATCTACTCCTAATATTCATCTTCTTTTGATGGATAAAGACCAGTCACAAGTCAACAGAAAATATTGCAACATGATTTGTAATACAATATCCATGGTAAAAAAACTGAAAAATGAGTTTATAGGATATACCATTCCTCTTCACATCCTCCTTATCCACCTTTGAATCTGGAAGGTTGAATAACACAAAATTTACATCATATTCATCAAACAACAAAAGAAAATTGCAGAGTAAATATCAAATTTGCCACTTGAACTTCCTAAATGAAGGAGGAGGCATATATAAACTAATTGTTTCCTAAATGAGACAAGACTGCTCAAGCAATATAAAGAAAGAGTACATAACTAAACATGAACTGCATACAGAATGGACAAGTCAATCACATAGCTTCATTAATACCTCAAGCCAAGGTCCAAAAAGTTGAACTATTCCATGCCCCATAAAGGGAGGTAGACTTATTTCGCTGATAGTTACTTGTCATTAAAAACAAAAACAGATACAAACTATTGATGGAAAAATAATACGGCCAACATGATGTGTGATAAGTTGACAAGATGAGGGAATACCACTCGATATTTTCGTCTTAGTTTGATTCGAGCGTCCTGTCTTTGGATTCCTGTCGACACCCTGCTTTTTGTCTAGGGCTTGCTGTTTCAGGAGGTTATCTTCGGTGTATTTCATCAGGCGCTCAGCACTTACCCATTCATCCCAACTGTTACCAAGATAACAAATTTTCAATAACCATTTCTGCACATTCTAAAAAGTGAACAAAAAATAGACTAAAGGACTGAAGTTTTACTGTGAGTTAAGAGACTATGTAACTCATGATGCATAAAAGCACGCCCAAATGTTGCATGCCTATGCAAGTGCCGATATACATTATTCTCTCTGTCTTACTGCTTCCACTGCTAAGATCGTGTACATATTTATTTCGTGTGTGCTGGGTATGAATTACATAATGACCTATCTACCACAATTTTATACTAGTAGTATATAGTCAGATTTTTAGAAGAGTCCAAGGCGCGTTCCAGAAAGTAGATGAAAAACAAACACATTTGTAACAGAAGTACAATTATGTGCAAAAACCCAAAGTCCCTGATCCTTGTGCATAGAAATCATATAAGGGCAAGACATCACAATCTACTATTGATTATGCATGTCAACTGGCACATCTGTGTACATAACATGTGTACAAACATGTCTGTGGACGTGCCTTTCTTTGCAGTTACATAAACCTATAGAGAAAAACTAGTGTTAGTAGGACAGATGGCATATATTTAATTGAACCTTTCGGTACCACACACATGTATAAAAGCTAGACTATCATGGACCAAAAAAATTAACAATTCCAGAGGCTATCGTGTAGGCATGTCAGCATGGTGGTCCAGAAAGCAAAATACTTTAAATGAGAGATGGACTGTTATAGATGAGAGAATCTAAAACTAAAGTTACATTACAAACTCAGGAAAGTACAATGCAGCACCCGACTTGGAAGAAGAAGAAACAGCCAACAAATGAGAGGGGACTTAAGAGAGATGTGTGCTTAAGAAAAGGCAATGAGAGTAAAGAATAGTACATAGGAATAGGATCACTAACCATTTAGGGTATTCTTGTCTTTTAGAAGAAGAAGAAACAGCCAACAACGTTTTGTAACGTATTACATATATTGTCTGTGGCTCTGTGCTTTTATACATGATTTATGCCCTTAACTTAGGCATACTTAGAGATGATTATATTCAGTCTGATTTTCTTTGTTTCTTTTTGTCTCCCAAATGATATGCTCTATACAAATCAGAAGCTTTCCCCTTGTAATGAAATATCTCAACCTTACTTTCTACTTTCTACATGGACTATCTAAAAGTAATCTCTCCCATGATCCATGTGCTTTCATTAGTACTATGGATAACCATCCTATTCCCCAAAATGAGGCCCTCCAACACCTAAGGTGGTTCAAGGCTATGCAGACGGTAATGCATGCTGCATAGAAAAATGATATTTGGAGTCGTCGAAATCTCTTCCTCCTGCAGGGCGCATTGTCATATGTAATTAGGCATTCATGATAAAGCTTCCGCAGTATCGCTCCGTATGTCATCTAAAGACCTGGGTATTTGGCTAAGGGTATGCATAGGCCTGCCTGTGTACTGGATGTCAAGACGCCTTTCCAAATGAATTTCGTTGAGAGGAGATTTATGTCGAACAGCCACCTATATTATTTTTCAGGAAAAGGCTTCCTAGGTTTCAATCTCCAACAGTCTGTGTACCATGTTAAGCAATAGCAACCTTAGTTGTCGAGACCAAAATTTAATTATGTTAAAAGCATCCAACCAACATCCTTATTTATGTTTAAAATTCCTATAACCACAAAGCACACCACACCAGTACCAGACAATTCCACTTCCAGAGGACTCGAGGGAACACATTAAATTAATACGCTATGGTGCTTCTGCAATCTACTTATTTACAAACAAAATCATGAATACGATTAAAGGTAATTACATAAGATAAGTCAAATTATAATCCATATGCCCCTTCCTTCTACATTGTAGAATGTAGATGATAGTTTCCCTCTTTACCTGTATGTGTTTATTTAGGTATGTCTGTGAATAAAGCAAGCTGCTCAAAGATATGAAGTAATGTAATGTACTAATGTAGAACATGTTGCATGTACACTCAATTATATTTGAAATTTGCTTGTTTAGAATATGACTATCAGATGCCAGATTTTGATCATCCTACTCAGGCACAATTAATAGTTGGCTCGTTGCTACTCACAAGAGGAGCTTGGTGGGTCTCGACATATAGTAAAGGATTATTTAAGAATACATCCATTCTCAATTGGGTGCATGATATGACCTTCGAATTTCTATAACAGCCAGGCATATAGGAAACAAAAATGTACTCACGTTTTACTCCAACCCTGCAAAATAAAATATATATCCATTGGTTAGTATTGCAACGTAAACACACACACACACACACATATATATATATATATATATATATATATATATATATATTATACGAATGTATGAAACTAACAGCATGTGGCATCATTGTTGAAACATAAACTAGCAGTAAAGTAAGATATAATAGGAGATGTATTTAAGTAACATTTAGCCTAAAAAGAAGGCAAGTCTCAAACTTACAAGGTAATGAACAAAATACTTCCAGTCATTCCTTCGAATCTCAGATTTTTGAACCTTCAAGACAGAAGAAAGTCAGAAACATAACAAAAGCATGAAGAGATCTGATCAAAAGTACTTGTACCAATTTAGTAAATTGACAAAAGACCCAAACAAAAGAATGACACTTACATGGTCTAACTTATTGAGATAAACACTCAAAGTAGGTGGTTTTGAAAACAATCACTTTGCACCACAACCGTGAAAACGTTGATTATATATCATATGATGGAACACACTGTAAAACATGATATATGGTGTATGGTGTAACAAAGAATGCCAATTTAGTAAACAATAGTGTATGGAGTTAACGGCATGATCATGGTATACAACAGGAAACAGTTACGCCTGTCTTCAATTGCCAGCTACTCAGTTCTATGTTCTAGTTATCTTGGACTGTGCTATCCTACAGCTACCTTTTCTTCTTCTAGCTAATGCGTCTGTGGTGCCTTTACTTTTTTCTGAAAGGCGTCTTTAATGTTATAACAAATCATGGGTTTTGAAGGCACTTGTCATCATTCACTATGTTGTCCCTTATTTCCTACAACCACAATGTTCGTTGTCAAGTTTACCCTTGTATTGTCGTTCAAAAAAAGTTTACCTTTGTATTACAATCCCGAGACAATGTTTAAATAATATGGTATGTTCATTATACCTCAAAATCACAATCCAACATAGTAAATAAGAAACTCGTCATCAGGACATTTCAGAAAGGAATATGATTGGTAAGCAAAACAGGTATTTCACCCTCTGAATCCAAGGTATTACCTGTTTGAACCAGATCATATGTTGTAACATTAGTTCAAGTTTATATGTATAAGTGTATTCATCATCCCTTTATACACGCAGATAAAACATGTCTAATCCGAATCCATGGGTATAAATCCTACAATGCTGATGATTAGAGTGTGTTTAAATGAGTATTCCCACTTCACATATTAAAGAAAATCAATGCTGATTATTGAAGAGCTACCTATGTTGTTGCTTCAGAGAACCAGTTATCGTATTACCCAAATAATCACCCAAAAAAATGTACAGTTTGTATTTTCTCTGCAATAAGTTACAACTTTAACAATGATTGAAATCGTTTGATTATTTATTGGTCAATAATACGTTATAAATGGGGCATCCCAATAATCGATGGCTGTAAAACATAATCCACTTTGCCAAAAGATGAAAAGTACATTCTTCGCCAGATATGTGTCTCTTTTCGTGTGATAACCCAATGTCATCAGTCTTACAACCATGCACACTTGCGAACATCATCAATATTTACGACTACAGGGAAGTCGGTTATCTTAAGTGAACTTTTGTAACTCCCGTATTTTTGAATTGGAAACCCTAACATTCTATTCGATTCGGTTAGAAGTAAACAAGTAATCGGACACTATCCATTCTGGTTTCTTCATAAAAAAAACAAGTAAGTCTGTTCTAATATCGTCCTGGTCACCTCGATGTGCTTCAAGTCATTTAACGTCCATGCTAGCAATAAGCAATATACAAGTGAAAATCGAAGTGAACGAACGAGAGTATGAGATCGATAGCAAGGGAGTTGAAGACATGAAAATAATGCACATGCCTTGGCTTCGTAGATACGAGGACCGTGGTAGGCGAGAACCTTCTCGCCATCGGAGAAGAGTTTGGAATTGGAATTAGCGCGACGGCGATTGCCGGCGTAATGATCGGCATCGGTGGCGGAATCGTCCTTGGAGGTCCTCATCAGCGGAGTTTTGGTTCGAGATAAACCCGCCTCTTTTTGATTTCGTAGTTTCCGGTCGTGGTGTGTTTGTTTTTGCTTCATTGTCAAATGCCACGTGGGCACTCCCTTCTTTCTCTCCCTTCTTCTGTAAATCGTAAAGATTACCAAGCAATTTTTTACCGTTAGATTTATATCAAAGTGGTATAAAATTATAAATGAATTCCGATTTCACAAAATTTTTATTTAAACACAATAATAGTATAACATTCATCAAATTAGATATTTCGTTATTACAAATATATTAATTAACTTGTATATTGACGTGAATATTTTTAATAAATTTATACTAAATATAAAAATATTAATCTATAACTTCTAACATATGACTAAATATTATTCACTTGTTGATCAACTATCATGCAACTTGGTCTCTAACTTTTATAATTATTTTATATATCTTAATAAATAATTTTTAAGAATTTTTGTTTATAAAAATCAACCCATGTAATACATATGTATCTAACATGGTTATTTATAAAAGAGTTAATATTGAAAAAACTCAATCAACTTTCTTCATTTTCATGATTAAGTCCCTAAACATTTTTCCTTACTGTTTAAGTCCTTAAACTATTTTTGTTTTATTCAAAAATGTATATTTGACTTGTTTGACCGGTTACCAAACAAGTAACTTTACTTTTTTTACTTGATTAATGTTGGAAAAAACTCACAATCTTTTCATATTTTAGTGATCAAGTCCTTAAAGTTTTTTTTTATCAGTTGTGTTTACTGATAATTCGGTAGCCAATCAAAAATATATACTTTTGAATAAGACAAAAATAGTTTAGGGACTTGAAAAATTAGAAGAAAAATAAGTTTTGGACTTAATTGAGAAAATAAGAAAAGTTGATTGCGTTTTTTCAATATTAACCCTTTATAAAAATATAAGAATAATATTATCATTTTTCATAATTATTATCTTTTTAGTTTTAAAAGTAAATATGAATAGTGGCTATTTTGTAATTATGAGTTTATATATTTTTATTGATATACTTTGAAATTTATTTTATATAATGTAAATATAATTATTACAAGAAATAAATTGGTTATGAAATATATTTTTATTACAAATATTTTACTTGTTAAACATTTAATATTTTGTTCAATATATGTTTTATTTTTAAGATATTTTAATAAATTTATAACATGTAAAATAATTTTTTAATTAGATATATAGATAAATATATTACTATAAGATTCAAAATTATTATTTTTGATAAATTTAGTTTCTAAATCAATATATAGATAAGATATCATATATTTGATTTGATTAACATTATACTTTATTTTAAAAATAATAATTTATATTTTACCTTGTAGGTGAATCGTTGCATAACCTTTTATTTAAATAAATCAATTTGTCTTATATAAATAACTAATGTGAGATAAAATGACGTTATAATTAATGCTGATAACTTTGATTTTTTTTATTGATTAAAGGGAAAATGACATCAAATAGCTCTGAACTTTCGACTTTGTACACATTTATGTAGTGAACTATTTTTTGTGCACATTTGGTAGTCAAAGTTTCAAAATTGTTTCAATTTGGTAGTTGGCGTACCTTTTAACCGGTTGTTTCCGGTTTCGATGCCTACATGGACAATTTTTTGATGACGTAGCTATCCTTTTTTATATTATACCCGGTTTTATCTACGTGGCAACCCGTTTTTTTAAATCATCCGGGTTTATAACGCCGTATGAAATTAAGAAATCATCCGGGTTTATAATGTCGTTTTTTAAAAAAACCGGTTATAAACCCGGGTGACTTTAAAAAACGGGTTGCCACGTAGAAAAACCGGGTATAATATAAAAACGGGTAGCCACGTCACTAAAAAATTGTCCACGTATGCATCAAAACCGGAAGCAACCGGTTAAAAGGTACGCCAGCTATCAAATTGGAACAATTTTGAAACTTTGACTACCAAATGTGCACAAAAAATAGTTCACTACATAAATGTGTACAAACTCGAAAGTTCAGGGCTATTTGATGCCATTTTCCCTTGATTAAATTACGAAAATGGTGAGATTATTGTGGTATTACCATAACTTTTTTTATTTGACAACTTGTTAAGAAAATGTAACATAAAATATAAATTTTAATAATAAAAGTATCGTAAAATTTTTAGACTAATAAAGATAACATAAAATTCTATTTTGTCAATATATGATATGATTTTAATTTTATCTTAACAGGTTTTAGACTTTTTAACATTTTATCAAACAGACGGTAAAAAAGTGTTTAGACATCTAAAATCTTAAAAAAATAAACGAACCCTAAGGTAGCGTTTGGATTACAGAATTTTGATATACCAGGATTTAAGTATGACAAATGTTGAAAATGACAGGATTTAAATGTGACAGAATTTGAATCATGTCATGTGTTTGGTTTGCAGGATTTCAAATTCAATTATTTGTAAAATATTGTTTATTTTCAAATGTGTCAAATTATATGTGTAAAGCAGATAGGTGTACAACAAGTAAGGTAGGATATGTAAAAAAGGTGGACAATGTGTAGATAGGTAGGGGTAAGGTGTAGGGTAAGTAGGGATGGGTATGGGTGGATGGGGTGTGCTAGGATGGGATGAGATGTGAAAGAGTAATGTAAGATGAGCATGTATAGGTGAATGTGGGTAATGTAGGATGGGTAAGGGTAAGATACGATGTGTATTTGGTGTGGGATGGGATGGGTGTGGATAAGGTAGGTGGATAGGTATGGTAGGTAAGGGTGGGATGGGTAGGGTTGGGTGAGAAGAGATAGTATGTGTTGGGTATGTATATATGTAGATATAGGTGAGATAAGATGGATGAGAGTATGATACGATGTCTAGTTGGGATGGGGATGGGGAAGGGTGGGTAGGGTCAATATATGTAGGTAGGTGGTGGATAGAATAAGGATAAAAGTAATATTGTCGTTTGGTTAGAAATTTGAAATGTAAAAGATACGAGATTTTGAAATAATAAAGGGTAGAGAAGAATTTTAAAAGTTTAAAAAAGAGGATTTTGAAATGATAAAGGAAAATCCTTTTTTTTTTTTTTTTTGACCAAACATGATAAGAGAAAAATTTTCAAATAAAAATCTCATGAATTTCTCTGAAATCCCACGAACAAAAAGTATCTAAGTTTCAAATTCAGTTGACTCTAATTTAAATTGTTTTTGAAAAACAATATCACTGAATTCTTTAACACCAATGATGCTCAATATAACCATATGTTAAGCGCACACATGAATGTCCATTAGTGTTTTTTAATCCAACATAACCAAATTCAATTGTCTCTTTCTTTATTTTTAGTTTACAAACCCTAAAACTATTTATCATATTAATTATTATAATTTTAGTCATCTTTTTTGAGGTGTTATTAAAATATAAGTTAAGTTAATTCTAATTTAAAAATATTTATCTTATTAATTATTATAATTTAATTTTTATTCATATTAATTAATTAATTAATGATAATATATAATTATTTAGATATAATATTTTTAAATTAATACTTCTTAGATGTTTCATATTACGAAACAAACAATATTAAAGATCACCTCTTAGTTTCAGATTTTAAATCTTAAGACCATTTCTTAATTACAAATGTGATTTTCAGACTTCAGACATTTAATCTATTAAAAATCAAATTACACATTGGTTTATGGGCTCGGCACCCTCCCTCCCCGGTTTCAGACAACAAATTTTGTATCTTTTATTGAATAACTAGTTTATAAACCCATGTATAACATGGGTATGAATTTAAAAATTAATTTCATTAATCTTGTAAGATAATTTTTAAGTATATTTTATCAAATTTATAATATCTACTTATATAGTATAATAAACTTAAATATAAATCTATGAAAAATTGTTATTCAAGTTCAAATTTAATTCAAAATTGAGTTACATATTAGATAAGATTTAGATTTGATTAAATATTATTTAAATTATTTATTATATTGATTAACTAAAGATTTAAAAATATAAGTTCCAAATTGCAGAAGAAGGTGATGTCACTTGGCAATAGCAAATGACAACACGTGACAAAATAGTTATTCTTTTAATAATATTTATAGATTATTAGAAACAAAGAAAAAAAAAAAAAGGACGGACGGACGGACGGACGGACGGTGAAGATGAGTTTGACTTGACGGTTAAGAAAGAAAGAAATATAGGAGGGAAAAGTGAGAGGGGCAGGATTGGGAATAAGAAATGTTCACGTGGATGTTTAGAAAGACACGGACGGAGTCACGTGCATAGATCGTGGGACGAAAATAGATCTCTCAATATCTCACTTGCCAAATTCCAAGATCTTCCTTTTTCATGCGGATGATTTGGGTAAGACTTCTTTCTCAACCCTAATTTATTTAACTAAACATTCTCTTCTAATTCTCCTCCCCCCATAGGGATTAACGAAACTACTACTATTATATTACCATCTTTCATATTTAATTATTTTATAAATACACATATCATCAATCATTAAGCATGGATATTATATATGATAAACCAACTTTATAACAAATACAATTTTATTATCGGTTTGTTTCCCATCTATCGGATTTAACTTTTGTTGAATAAGACAAATCTGATTGTGAATTTTGATGAAACTAACACGTATATTAAAAGTATAATAATAACAAAAAGGGGAGTTTGGACTTGTATTTTCTTAAAAGCCTTTTACAAATATATTGTAAAAAAAAAAAAGTTCACATTCAAGCTTTTATAAAATTATGCTTTAGTTGAAAAAGATAAAACTTACAATATAAAGATGATTTTTGTTTGTCAAACATTTTTTTATTTATGTTTGTTATTGATAATTATGATCATATTGATAGTTGATTACATCCCTTTCATTTGCGATGTGTTCTTAAAGAAAGATTTGGAAAGCAAGGGAAGGGAATGAAAGGAAAGGAAGAGAATTTAGAGAAAATCAATACTTAAACGGCTTTTCAAAGCTTTTTTCAGAAAGAGAAAGAGAGAAAAACGACAGAAATTATTCTAAAATTATTTCCGTCTGATTTTGGAAAGATGGAAATCATGTTGAAAGCTTCATTTGTGTTTTTAAAACTTAGTTTACTTCCTCTTCTTTGCATTCTTTCTCCTCACAAACTCTTTATTTGTGTTTAACTAGTAAATTATCTCGCGCTTTGCGGCGGATATATGAATCATACACAAATTAATAAATTAAGCTGAAATGTAAAGTAAGAAATTTAAATTATAATTCTCAATCATTAATAAAGTTGAAATATAAAAAGTAAAAAAATATATAATTATTATTCAAAACTAATAAAATTTATTATCACATATAATTTTAATGTTATTATTATTTAGAAGTGTCGATTGTTATTTTTTTGATTTTTTTTAAACAAATTCTAAATATACTACATTCATATTGCTAAAACATAACAATAATAAAAAAAATATCAAACAATTTATACACACACATACATACATATATATGTGGTTATCGCGAGAAGCTAAATATATCTTGAGAAATTTGAAAACGATTCACAATTTTTGTACATTGATTCACGTATTTTAAACTTATGATTTGTATTTAAAAATTAAAAAGCTAATGAATTAACCTAAAACGTTAATCCGTGATTTATTATTTATTATTTATACAATAAAAAAATGATGAATCAATATGTAAAAAAATGAATCACGTTGATTTTTACATTTCTCGAAATATATTTAGTTTTCTCATTTGATTCTCAATTTATATATATAAACAATTTAACAATAATGATGATGATTAAAACAACAATTACAATAATAAAAATATATACTTATTAAATAATGCATATAAAATTATGAATTATCTATTTGATTTATGAATAATGTTATATATCAAACAGTTAAGAATAGTAACTATATTGGATAATATACAAAGATGTAAATTTAGAAGTGTTGTTTGGGGTGTGTGTTTTTCTGTTCAAAAGAATTTGATAATATACAATACATTTTATGATAATAACGATTATATATTTCTTTATATAGAAAATTTTGATAATTCATATATAAAAAGTAATTAATTTCACCATACTTTACATGTATTGAATATTATGTGTAATATTATTTATTTTTTTAAAGCTAAAAATAGAAAGAAAACAATAAAAAATAAGAAAAAATTTCAAAGAAATAATTATTAATATTAAGTAAATTTACAATCAAATTAAATAAAATAACAATATTTAAAAATACCCTTGAATTGAAGTTTGTATTAGATGTAAACTATAATAATTAAATATTTTATTAAATTTGCATTACATAAGATATACCATAGAATTATATTTTGGTTAATTAAAACAAATCAATAAATAAATCATATAAAAGACACAAGATCTTAAAACAAAAAAATCAAAAAAAAATTTGGGTGAATAGGTTATGAATAGTGGTTTGATATCTTAAATAAGATATTTCGAGAATACAACATTAACGTAAAATTATCAATAATCATCCTAATAATTATGTCAGCTATTTGTTGGTTTCATCCTATTGTCATAAACTTATCTCAGTTTAAGTTAATTAACTTAGTTATATGACAATTTAAATGTATTATAATAATACGAAAAACATGATTGATGCTTTTTAATAGACTTATCCAACCATAATAATTCAATAAATAATTGAGGTGTTATGTCAAATTCATAATAAAAAAGAAAGGTTATAAAGAAAAGGAATCCCAATTGTATTGGAGAACAGTGTGAAAGTTGACAGATGCAAATTTCATTCCCAAAACTTCCCCCACCAACTAAATTCCTTCTCAAAAACTTAGTCAAACATAGGATTTGAACGTACCAAAATTAAATACCCCCATTTTTATTTTTACCAATTAAAAAACTATATATGTGTGTGATTTTAATAAAAAGTTGAATATTATTTTTGAAATTCTATCGACCTATCATGCTACAAATATAGACAAGGTAAATCATATTATTCCTAGAGTGGACGATGATGCCTAAGCAAGAGGAACTCATGTTACTATTGTAGTGACTTAGTGACAGTTTAAAATAGGATAATACCGAGAAAGATAACATAAAATACAATAGTTGATAATAAAGGTAATGTGAAATTTTTTAGACCAAAAAATATAACATAAAATTCAAATTTGACACAAAATGGTATTGATAACCAACTAAGAAGGTAAATTTTTAATTTTATGCTTCCTTTTTAGTAAAATAATAATATTTGATTATGTTTTTTGGCCTAAAGTTTTAATAGTTAATGCCAAAAGAAATGGTATTATACTTTTCATGCAGTCCGTGTATACTTTTAGTCATATCGTAAAATAAATTTCTGAATTTTAATAATATACATACATTGTATGAAAATAAAATGCAACCTAAATAAAAATTATTATGAAAAGTCGTTGGTATTCTAGAATTAAGTATTAAGATGTTCTATTCATTATTATTATGTCCATGAGTCAATCGACTTGTAATATTTTATTTTTACGTAATTTATGAAAATTTAATTAATAGCTATTTGTTAAATATCTAATTAAGTATATTTAAATAGAGAGGACATTGGAACATATAATGGGAAAATAATCATAATCAATTTATATAAAATAAATGAGCAATTAAATAATCAAAATTAAAAATAATCATTTTAAAAAAGATTTAAGCTGCATAATATCAACGTCCTCTTTTAAATATACAAACATGCATGAGAAATAACTTTTTACACATATGGTATATGTATTTCAATTTTTCATGCCAATATGATATAATTTTACATAAAAACCGACTTTACATACCAATAGAGCCATCTTTTTTATAGAAATGTATCATATTGGTATGCATAACTGAATTACATGTATCATATATGTAAAAAAAAATTCATATATCATATCAGTACATTTAAAGAAGTACTTGTAAAGAATAATTTAATGTTTTATAGGACGTCCAAAAAAGAATATAAATGTGTTTCGGTTTAAATCGTTGATCCATTGCTTTTTGTAATTTTAAGGGTGACAAATCCCATTATAATTATCCTTCAATCCAGCATATAAATTCCACAATATCTCCTTTGTTTTTGCTCATAACACGTCTTGATAATAAACGTAAAGGCACTTTATGGTTTGTTGTTTGTCAATAAGCTATAACATGTCATCAATTAAAATTGAATTTCTTTCCTCTTTAATTACCCAGATTTCGGCAATTGAAACAACACCTAATATTATCTGAAATTATGTCGGTCTTTATAAGACATGATTAATATTATTTGAAATTATGTTACTAGAATATTAAACTTAAAAAACAATGTCGGTCACTCTATATATTTAATAACGTACAAGAAATTTTTGACAGTCTTAAATAAAGATATAAAATGTCTCTAGTTAACATCTATATAAAATAAAAGTACTATATGGTAAAAATAAATAAGTCCAATATATGAAATACATGAATACATTTAAGATTCCATAAATTATTTCATGTCAAATTTAACTTGTAAAATCGTTCATTCATTTAACAAGATATTTTAAACGTATAAAAAACAAACTTGAAGAAGAACTAAAATACGATATGCAATATCTTATAATATAAACTTTATAATTTAACTGAAATTTGGATATTTAAAATACCCTAAAATACTATAAACATAATAAAAACTTCATCGCTAAACAGGAAAAAATTATATGAATCTTATAAATATTTTTTTATATAAGTTAAAATAAAATCTCCATCATTCAAACACGAAAAAAGGAGCCCACATTCCAAAAAGCCCTTCACCGTCCTTTAGTCACCCCCCAAAGCCTTTATGGGCCTATTATATAAAGAAGCGTATCTTCAACAACAAACCACACACCATTCTTTCCCATTTCTTTTCTCCACCACCCCTTAATTCCCTCCATAATATTCTCTTAATTCACCACCAAAAACACACACAATTCTAAACACACTAAATCATACCACCAATGGCCAACACAACAAAGACCACCTTCTCATTGTGGGCATTGGTGTTCTTGATCATGGTGGCAACCGCGGTATCAAGAAACACGCTGCCACCACATCAGGCCTTGACTGCTGCTAATAACGTTGGTAATGATGACAAGGTGGTTGGAACAACGATAGCTCGTGTTCAACATGTTGCCAGAAAAGTTCAAGTATACAATACGGCTTCTACTGGTCCTAGTGCAAAAGGGCCAGGTCATAAGTAAGCATGCATTTTTTGACATCTGGTTAGAAGCTTAATCAAGTGACTGATACTTGTTTAGTATATACAAAGGTCTCACCTTGTTAGGTACATGTTACCTAGCGAAGAACCAACAAGAGTTTAGTCCATTTGATATGGTCGGTTATAACCTTTTCAAGAAAAGGCAAACACAAACTATGTTCATATGTCATAGGTTTCAGTTCGACAGTGTTCTCATAGTACATATATTGTTCTTGTAGTGAAAGTGTGAAACCAATTCCATGGTATGATTGATGTCTTTGTTATTAAGAAAATTCACATTCGTTTGTAATATGTAATTTTGTTTTCTTATTCGTGATTTTTCAATTTTAAGTATCACTTATATTGCACATAAGCTCGTAGCAGCATCGTTATTGTACAAGTCACGGTTAGATTGTTGACTTAAATATGATATAAATTATATTAAAAAATTAAAGTATATGTTAATGGTTAATTAAAATTTAAATATCTCAACAACTTGGTAGTTTTGTAATAGAACTTTTAAATTTCAAACATGGTAGCTATATAAATCATATAAATAATATGTGATATACACAAAACAACAAAAACAAATAATTCAATCATAAATGTTAAGTATGTAATCAAATGATAGATAACAATATAAACTATTTTAAAGGTGATAATTGACAGACAAATGAAGAATAAAAGGTCTAGAAATTTAAAACATAAGTGGATTTTGATATAAAATTATAAGATGAATAAAAATGGCATTACCTTTGTGATGTATAGAATCAAAACATCATTAATATTGCGTATAATTGGTGAATGTATATGTTATTTTCAAGTTTTTAATGTTTTTTATATGAAAATGTCATTTTTATATCTATAATGATTGAAATGATAAATATTTTTTCCATCAAATTGTTATGTCCAAGATTCATTAGTTCAAAGTTGATATAGTTAATTAGAGAAATATTAAAGAAACTTAACAAAGGAATATTCAAATATATAAATACAAATTATAAAAAATTAGCATTTTGGTCAAATGACCAAAAAAGGAATTGGCACCGAGAGTTCCATGGTCATGGTGGAACTTGTAACTTGTAAGTGACGCGACAAAATGGACCACTATGCTAAAAATAGAATTGATGTATTTTTAAAAAAAAATTTAATTCGTACATGATAAGCTAGTTTTAGTGTTTTATTGTTAAATAAAATTTTTAATAATTGTTAATTGTTAAATTTAATAACATGTTTTTAAAATCAGAAAATATGAAAAAAATTGTTATTTTTATAATTAATTTTTAGATAAAATGCTTAAGTTTTTTAGGGATAATTGTGTAAAAAAAACCTCTCAAGTTAAACCATTTTTGTGATTAAAACCCTTAACAATTTTTCATTGTACAAAAAACTCCAATCTGGAAAAATATTATTGAATTGAGATATTATCGCTTGTAACCATTTGAAGGTCGTAGGTCACCGTCGACAAGTCATCAGTGCATACCGGAATTTCGAAAAAAAAATAAATTCCAACATGAAAACACATATTTGAACAAAGAAATCAACAAGAAATGTGAATTTGAATCATAAAACACAGACAAATAAATTGTCTAGAATGAATATTTTTCGGAGACGAATGGTTGATTAGCATATTGCAATCGATTTAATTGGATTGCAAGTCTTTTTTTCTTAAAAAAACCTTATTTCGATAAGTTTTAGTCAGTTTGGGTTTTTTATGCAATGAAAAATAATTGCGAGTTATAATCACAAAAATGGTCCAACTTGAAGGTTTTTGCACATACATCCCAATTTTTTTTCATATAAATATCGTAAATTTGTAACAATTTGTCCTCCTAGATACCGACCAGACAAAGACTTTGCAAAGGACCACAAATACTTGATAATAGTCTTGAATTTCTCATAAAATCCGTTATATTTTGGTCTTAAAACGTGTTGTTTCATATAACATCAAAACTTAATTATGAATTTAATATCTTTTTAATTCACAACTAGCATGGGATAATGAACTTAAAAACACTAACATCAATTGTTTAAGAAATCATATTGATAAAAAAAAATCGTTTTAAGCTAAAAGTTCTATTTGATTTAATTTATTATTATTATATTATAATAAGTATGGGTTGATGCCTTGATAGTTGATGGATGTCTCGAATGTACACACACATAATTGTCATAACCCTCCACGTTTATTATCTTTATTGACAAAAATGTCCTCAACAAAGACATATGCATTGCATATATATGACTTTCTCAATTTTATTCATTATATAATTAAATTTAGTAATGTAATGGACTTAGATTATGACATGGAATAATTTTTAAGAACAATATGTTTTTTTTCCTCTTAAGGAACAATATAATCACAAGTGATATATGTGTACAAGAATGATTTATATAATTCATTGAAACTTTTATAGAAAATAAAAGTTCTTATAATTTTATAAAATAGTTATCTATCTATAACTAAAAATTGTAAGAGACACTGGTTTTAAAATTTATAAACACATGATTTTTTATTAAACCATAATTTATAATTTAAACTTATTAATTTTTTAATATTTTTAAAATTTTGATTTCTAGTTGAAGATCTCCGATGCCTGATTGAAACGTGATGAGAACAAAAATTCATTACTTGACGTGAATGAGAATGAGGTCCCACGATCATCCTCGTTTCGTTATCACGCCTGTTTATATTACAATTTACATCTTAGATAATAAGATTAACATTATAATAACATAAGGACTTCTAAATTAAACGAATATATATATAAAAACTTCATATAAATTCTAGGGTTAAAGTCGTAGAATAGTTGTGTACTTTTTAAAATGTATCGATATGGTACGTGTACTATTTTAATTATTCATATTACACGTGTACTTTCTGAATCGTTCAAATTTGATACGTGTACTACATTTTTTCATACCAATATGATAACTTTGGTAACCGGTTATTGGCTACACCTGCAAAGAGTGAGATTTCTCTTTTTATTAATGTTCAAATCTCCATAATTGAAGTATCAAATACACTTTCTCGTCCTTGTGATAACTTGGTAGGAGAAATCACACAGCACAACCAACTTCAAACACCTACAGACCTCTATAGAAATCTCCAATGACGATCTCCACCGTCCAGATCGAAGAACTATGTGTTGCGAAGCTTTTCCTCAAATTTCATGCAGATCCAACGGTGAACAAGTTCGTACTGACGATTCTCCCACAACTGCGCAAAGCTAGACGAAATAACCGGTTATAAAAAGTAAAGGTATCATATTAACAATATAAAAAGTACACGTACTATATCGATACACCTTAAAAAGTACACTGCTATTGTACAACTTTAGCCCTAAATTCTATAATAATACACATGCATGCAATAATTAACTGAAAAAGCATCATAATAAATTATAAATTATAAATATATATTCATCTTTTTTGTAAATTAATTTTTCGTCTTGCAATTTAAAATCTTTAATCATAAGATTCATCAATTATGTAATATTGTAATCTATAAACTCTTTTATAGGGATGAGCTCGATTCTGAAACCGGCCCAAACCAGACCCGAAGGACTCGAAAAACGAAAATGCACAAAATCAAAAACCGAAACCGGTTCAAATAAACGGTGCGATCTAATTATTTCTCGTTTTTTACATAGAAGAAATGAATTTGGACCGGACTGAACCTGATGGAACCGAAACCGAATTATGGGAATTATAAAAACCGAAAATCAGTCAAAAAAAAAAAACTGTACGGTCCGGTTTAGTTCATATTCAGTTCAGATTAAACGAGTTCTTTGTTTATCCTTACTCTTTAATGATAAATTACACCATATTTATATTGAAAAATTCCCATGAAAATGTAACATAAACTCAAAGCATCAAGTTTAATTTTCAAGGAAAGTTTTCTCTCACAGAAGGGAGTGTTTATTTTCACTCAAGTTAAATAATTATTTAATTTAATCATTTTGATATTTAATAAGTTTTCACAAATTGAATAACTTTTTATTTGTTTAGTATTAGTATTCTTATTTTAATATTTATTACACTTTGTTCCTGAACATTCAAAGTTTT
The DNA here is from genome assembly GCA_020465985.1 of Centrapalus pauciflorus. Lineage (NCBI taxonomy): Eukaryota > Viridiplantae > Streptophyta > Magnoliopsida > Asterales > Asteraceae > Centrapalus > Centrapalus pauciflorus. Next base: position 620,301 of record JAANYP010003248.1, on the reverse strand, counting down.
AATTGTTATTGATAATATTTAAATCTTCGTGTATTCATCACTATCTAACACCATGATTAACCATCAAAAGACAAACAAAATAAAATAGATGGTGATTTGTTTACTCATTTGTTTTCGTACATAACGACAACAATTTCATATCAACAGACTATGTTACTCTTTAATGAATGGATAAAATGCAAAGTTTGTAAAAATGATAGTAAGGGTAGAATAGTCTTTTTTATAAAATCATTGTGTATGAATAAAAAATGATGTGTACAAATCACCTCCCGAATCAAATCCTATAACATTAAACTAACAATATAACATCATATCAAAACCCAACAACTCTGATATGCATATTGGACAGACTTAACCAATTGTGAGCTCGAACTTAAAGAATCCGGTCTTAATTGATCATAAAAAATATCCAATCGTAAAAAAAAAAACCAGTTCAGGATAGTCGGTCCTAGATAAACTCTTAGCTTGTTTGAGACCAACCGGTCCTAATCGAACCCAATCCCGGTTCTTTTGGACCTACATCTTTTATATGAAAATTTAACATATGATATTTGTATTATAAATTTACATCATAGATAATAATATTAATTGATTAACTTAATAATAATCTATCTATTATATTATAAGAGTAACTAGAGTGGCACTTGGCGCTTAACTACGCTGCCACTTGGCGAAGCTTGTATTTGACATGTGTAATTTTATAATTTTTTTTGTTTAAATAATTAATTACAAGCCATTTATAGTTACCATGTTTTAGGGATTCAAATAACAACCTTGGTTTGATAGAATCATTTTTTAATGGTTGATATACGACACTTGCAAAATGAAAATTCTAATTTCTAAGGGTTGACATTAATTATTAATAAAGCTAAGGTTTATTGTATCTTAATTATGTATTGTCGTTAATTATAAATAACACTAAGGATCTTACTATGATTTTTTTCATTCATTATTTAGAGGTTTCTTAAATTATTTTAATAATTTTTTTTTTTCATTTTTATAATCTATAATGTTTAGATAAATATTTAGTCATGTTTCATTTATAATATTCATAGTTTGTATCGTTTATCGAGTTCAATAATTATTTTAAAATTTGTAATTTATTAAAAATGTTATTATTCAAAACAGATCCGTATATTATACGGGTAATAAACTAGTAGATAATAATATTAATTGATTAACTTAATAATAATATAAATGACTAATAAATTAAACAAATATAAAAATATCAAATGAATTCTATAATAACAAACTTGCATACAATAATTGACTAAAAAAAGGTCTAATGAAAATTTTCAAATTATGAATATTTACCCATGTTTGGCAGACGAAGTTTTCGTCTTAAAATTTAAAACTTTCGATAATAAGATTTATCAATTATATGATTATATCATGTTTGTTAATATCTATAGTTATTGATTTAAAATTGTATAATATTTAATACACACACATATGTATGTATGTATGATACCGTAATTTGATACTTTTTGCTAAATCTATGAAAAGTTTTCACAGTTGAAGAAATTAGTATATACATTAGAGTTGGACATTCAAAAAAGGGCCAGTGACTATGGGTGAACATGAGTCGGTTTGGGTCGGTTTCATGCCCAAACTGAACCCAAAACCGTTTATTTTGGTTTTTGTGTTTTAGAAACCGTTCGGTTTCGGTTTCTTCCGGGTTCGGGTTTTCGGTTTCCCGGATTGGTTTCTCGGTTTTTCGGGTTGAACCCATAGTTTATGGGTTTTCGGTTTTCATGGGTTCGGTTCGGTTTTTGGGTTTAAAACCATTCTTTTTGGTTGCTTTTTATCTTGAAATGGTTATTTTAACTAGTATTTACTATTTCTCATTTAGACTATATAGTAGTTTTCATTTGTAATTACTAACTAGCAACTTATTTAGAAACATAATACTTAATAATTTACTAGAAAACCAATACCTACCATCAACTTAAAAAATATTTTAAAAAATTAAATTAATCATTAATTTTCAGTTTGGTTTCGGTTTTTCGGTTCGGTTTTGAGACGCAATCCTAACCCAAACCATTTGAAAGGGTTTTTTCGGTTTTCAGTTTTTCGGTTTTTGGTTTTCCGGTTTTACGGTTTTTTCGGGTTTTCGGTTTCCGGTTCGGTTTCTACTCACCCCTACCAGTGACTAGGCTTTGAGTCTTTTTATGACTGTGGATATAATCAGTGCTAAGACCAAGCCGGGCTAGATCAAGTATAATGGATAATAAATGACCATTACAGATTACTTGGCTTAACCTGATATAAGACTGGGTTTTAAAGGATTGCGCCTAAGCAAACTTTTATTTTTCACGCTGGGCCTAGGTAGATGTTTTTAAAAATAGTGGTATTTTCTAGAGTTTATATGTATGCGTGAGTGAATGTATATATGCATGTGTGTGTATATATAAATATAAAATTATTCATTATTTATTTTTTAACTAGCTTATTAACCCAAATATTTAGTGAATATTTTTAATAAAAATGATAAACATAAAATGTGCTATAAATATTAATTTTTTAAAATATATAAAAGTATTTATAATTATCCACCTCTATATATATGTGTGTGTGGAGGGTTCAATGGAGAATTTTCATGCATCGAAGAACACCGAAGAACCATGCACCACCACAAATACATCATAATCCCCGCGTGATACATCAAATTTCTGCATGATGCATTAAGATTTTTGCATTATGGATCACCTGATCCGATAACTATAAAGTGGTTCCCTGGTTTCCCGATGCATGAGAGTTTTCCATTGTACTCACCACTGTATATATACGTGTGTGTGTATATATAGTATTTTTTATTTAGAAGTTTTTATTTTTAAATATATATAATGATTGTATATGGGATTATCTTATCTGTCAATGATTATTTTTGCTTGAATATATATAGTTGGGAAATATAAAAAAAATAAAAATAAAAGGACGTTGTTCTCTATTAATACGTTTTTGGAGGATGTGTTTGTACACGAGTGAAAAGAACACGGACTCCATTAGTAAATCAATAAATCATCACGGGGTTTCGCCGCTGTAATTCTTCTTATCAGAAAAAGGCTGAAAAGAGGTCCCGATGTTGCACCCCAAAAGTGAAGGCGCCCTCTTTTTCTGGCAGAGTAGACGACGAACTAACTGAATTTTTTTCAATCCATTTCTGAAACCTTCTTTTACACAATTCTCCCCTTATTTCATCCTCATTCGTACCAAATCTTCCCAAACAAACATGACTGCTCTCACTTCAGTCGAATTGAATTACATCGTCTTTCGTTACCTCCAGGAATCAGGTATATGTGATTGGATTATTCGCGTTTGTTTGTTCATGCATGCGTTTTACTGATTCTTGATGGTTGCAAGATGTGTAATTGCATTTTCTTGTCAGCAAATATTTGTTTATGTTATTATGTAAATTGTAGTAAGGAGCTATGGATGTTTTAGTTTCTGTAATTGATTCGTTTTGGAAATTTGTGAAAGCATAGTGTGAATTTTGTGTTTTTTGAACAAGAATTTTTTAGGGTTTATAAGTAGTTGGTTGAGGAAGAGTTCGTTGTCCCCGTTTCACTTTAATTTTGCAATCTGCATTGTAATTTGGGTTCTTTTAACGAATTGGGAACTGGGAATGGCTCTCGGCCGCTTTCGGCATTCGGGAACTAGTCATCTACTGTGCGTGAAAGCTTACCACTAGAGTTCTTTTTTCTCTTTGACATTTCCTTCAAATTGTTTTTAGATATAAGTCTTTGTGCTATTGAGCGGTGTATTGTGTTTAATCTGTCAGAATTCTGATCCATCAAGATACAGCACAAACGTGGGTCGGTGGATTTGTGGCCTCTAGACACCCCCTGATGTTCAGTAGTATAGTTCAAGATTATTAGGGAAGGTTTCCAATTGATGCCCAATAATCATAGACCCCAGCCTAAGATGTTTTAGTTACCTTTAAGGTTGCAGCGGAGACATTTGTGCCATGACAAGGGTGTTCATGAAGTTAAGGTAGGCTGACATTAACATGGGGATTGGGGAAGCAGGCAAGGAACCTTAGGAGTAAGTAAAAAGCTAGCATCAGACGTTTGTGCCATTTATTTACCAATGCCCTAGGATGGTCACCATTTAAGGATCTATGACCATGTCTCAATTTTCTGCTGCTCAGACTGTGGGATTAGATGCTTAATTTTTGTTTTTGTGTGAAACAAGTTTCATCTCTGTGCATAATGCCTAGCAAATGATACTTAATTGGAAGAGGAGCTAACATGTTAGCAAAATGGAAGAACACATGACACATTTCAGAAAGTATATAAAAACTTGAGAATAATGGAATAGGCAGCATTTCCATAAAGTGCTAGCTCAACAAACTTAGGGAACAATGAAAGGGTGGTCTAGTTATGGGGATTGGGGAAGAAAAGACAACATAATATTCCTTGTATGCAAAAGGGAAAATTTGAGAGATTTGTATGTGTTGTTTTGAACTAATAAAAGTCTAGAGAAGTGGTTATCCTGAAAAAGTGAAAAGGCTGATAATGCCTTTAGAAAGGGTTTATCTTACATACTTAAGGCTTATCTTATTCCAGTTGAGTATTATGGGTTCATTCCAACTATCTTTAAGATAGTGTCAGGTGTACTAGCATTTTCTACTAAATGCAGACCATTCTATGTAAAACCAAGGACTTGATGGGGTGCGCTTTACAATTAGGAGAATCGGAGATGGGCAAATGTGATTAGCATGGGGATAAACTGTATTTGTGATACACAAGGACTCAAATTGACAATGTTCTTTATCGTTTATGGCTATCATTAAACATATTTTTAGCGGGGCAAACTGTTTTAGGCTGAGTGTTGTAAAAGCTCATGCACTTATGATGTTTTACTCATCTTACACCAGGTTTTGTACATTCAACTTTTAATTTTGGATACGAGGCAGGCATCAACAAGTCCCCAGTTGATGGAAATATGGTTCCACCCGGAGCCCTTGTCACTCTTGTACAGAAAGGACTTCAATATCTTGAGATGGAAGCAAATATAAACAATGTCAGTACGTTAACTCATTCACCAATTTCTCCGTGCTCTATTTGCATTTACTACATTGCTGATCATGTGTTGTTTAGGATTGCCAGAGTGATACAGATGTAGACGAGGATTTCTCATTTCTACAACCATTAGATCTCCTCACTAAGGATGTATACGAACTAAGACGACTTGTAGAAGAGAGAAAGAAAAATCGACAGAAGGCTGCAGAGGAGCTTACCAAGGAACAAGAAAAACAAACCGTGCTAGCAATAGAGAGGGGCAAACAAAGCAAGGAGAAAGAAAAGGAGAAGGAGAAAGAGAGAGCCGGTAAGGATAAGCGAAGAGAAAAGAAGCATGATGATCATACTATTAGAGGAATGCTTATAGATCAACAGGACAAGGTTAACATCAAACATGCATGTGGAGGTAAGTTTCTTGGATTTCCCCTTTGCGGTTGAAAAAGTATAAGCATGTTTTGTCTAAAAATAATCCTTCCACATAAGAGTACACTTTCAATATTAGACATTTAAATAGTCTATTTTCATGTTCATAAATTGACATGGATGTTTTTAGTTTTATATCCATATCCACAGAATGGTTATATTCTAATTTATTATCATTTGTAGACTTTTTTTAACCATCCTGAGAGCATTCATTTTTCATATGAGCAGTTTGACCAATATGACATGCGTCAATCCATGACCCCAATTAATAATTCATTCATGGATGGAAACATGCCAAGTATGTGGAGTCTTTTGTCCTGAAAAGGATTTACCACATCAGTGTCATAAACAGATTCTTCTTTGTCTTATTGTCCTTATCAGTTCAATATAGTTAAGAGTTATCCCTATAATCAAAACAGATCTAAAAATGATGAAACCAAGCAACACTGGGAATTCACATGTAAACAACTTTTTGGAGGGTGGGAATATAATTTGGCAGGATATTTTTATTACATCTTATTAATTAGATTTCTTTTGGCCTTGCATGTCATGGGAATTCTACATATAAAGCTTTCCCTTGCTCAATAAAGGTTGTGCACTTTTGATTATATTGTCATTTAATCCTTTCGGATCTGTGTAAATCAGGAGTTATTAAGCTGACTTAGGGCTTGTTTTTGGGCGCTATGGTGGTGTAACTCGTATATTTCTCACCTAAGAAAGTAGAAAATAATTTAAATTAACTCTTACCCGTGTAATAATTAGGGCTTCACTTGTGATTCAAGCCTTGGATTGGGATAGAAAGAGAGACATGAACAAAAATGATTCAAAAACAGTTCGACGATACTTCTTTCCACGGCAATTGGACATTCACTGTGCGTTTCCGTCATCTTCATCTTCATTGTTTATCTATTTATTATTTAATTTCTTCCTAACCTCGCTGGTGATGCTATGGTTGCTTGCTTCTCCTTTTACTATGTAGACTACAGTAGCAATGATCCTTATCAGGTTAGGCGTGTGGATATCTGTGTATGTGTGTAAATATGTTTGATGTATTGAATAGGAATCTTGTTTCCCTTGGTTTTACACATGACCTAAACTGATTCTAGCTTGTTACTCATAAGATCCCATATGTTTGAGTTGCAAAGGTTTACTTCTACAAATTTATTTAAACATGCATACACAGATTAATAGATACACACATACATATAATATAAACTGTTTTCAACATCTGAACTTACATTTCAAAGATCTGATGAAACCCGAATCTTTTTAATATGGGGCAGGGGTCATGCACATTGTTGATCATTTGGATGATGGTGGATTTATTAGAAGTGAATATTCATATTATAAGAAATATTAATTACTAACCCTGGTGAACGATGGACATACTTAAATTTCCTTCAACACTTAAGTATGCATATAATATCTAATATCTACAAGCGTTTAGTAAGAAACAAATGCATCACAAGCTGGACTTCAACCCTGTCTAAACTATTATATAACCTACAAACACACAAATATATTTATATATATGTGTGTTTGTGCGTGTGTGTGTTTTGGGGGGGGGGGGGGAGGTTCAAGTGAGAACCTAACTTTCATGGGGAACCGGAAAACCATTTCAAAATTTCATTTTTTCATTCAAAATTTTTTATTTTAATCAATTAAAACCTTGATCGTTATTTTTAAAAAGATCACTTTTTTGTTAATGCATAAAACAGAGATGCATAAACTTAGTCTTTGTGCACGTTGTGATGCATGAGTTTATGCACGAATAAAACATCATGTTTTATGCATCAATAAAAAATCTTTTTTTTGAAAAATAAGTAAAAATGTTTAGATTGATTAAAACACATGGATGAAAATTTTAAAATTTTGATGGTTCCCTGACTCCTCATTTAAGAAGGTTTCCCATGAAACCCTCCCCTATACACACACATATACATATATATCAAGCAGTTATATAGCCCATATTGATGGTATGTATCGACTATCGAGTATCTAATCTTTCTGGGGGTATGTTGTAGGACCTGAACCAATGGATATTTCTATCTCTTCAACACCTCAGGCTTGTGGGGTTCATAGTTCAGATGTGTTGGTCTTGAAAGGACATACTTCTGAGGTTTGGACATCTTTCTCATGGTTATGACTTTGTTTTAATGCATTGCTTAACTTGATCTGTATTGTGCACAACCATATCTTTGTTTAGGTTTGCGCTTGTGCTTGGAGTCCAGCAGGTTCACTTCTTGCATCAGGGTGTGTAAATCAATAAATCTAGTTTGTTAAAACATTGTATCTGTGTTTTTTTATCTTCTTTTTTTGATGTTGTAGACTGGGAATTGATGTCAGTTGTTGAATAGAGATATGATGTTTATACATATAAAGTTATCTTGGATCTTCTATTGTTGTCAAAATCACACATCCTTCATCTCTACTTCACCATCTGAGTCGATTACTTTTTTCATTTTTTCTTCTGCTCATTGCCTAATCCTTATTCGTCATGGTGATACTTAGGTCTGGAGATTCTACAGCTAGGATTTGGACCATTCCAGATCGGACTGATAGATCTAGTTTACAAGATAGGCCTGCTAATGTGCTTGTACTGAAGCATGCTAAAAGTAGAACAAATGAGCAAAGCAAAGACGTCACAACACTTGATTGGAATGTGAGTAGCTTTGCTTATTCAGCTTATATTTCTTCAGAGTAATTGTTGTTTGGAGTTTCAAATAATCAAAATCTCAGTTATGAACACCCGATATTAATGTTTGTTACTTTGTTTCTTCATATCGAGTGAGTTCATGCTGCAGAGGTAGAAAAATTGCTTGTTGAGTCAAAGATGGAAGCGAAAGAATTAAACATATAAGAGAAGGAAAATGAAATTCAAAAACTTCAACTCACCTGTCTACCATATATGAATCTATTTCTGTTGTCCAGCAAATGCATTTTTTTCCTATAACTCTTATCTTATGCTAAACTTGCAAAAATGTTTCATATAGATGGTTCATGCTTAATTGTGTTTACCACCAATGAACATAATATTCTTTTTTTTTTTTTTTTTTGTGCAGTTGGAGGGGACTCTTCTTGCCACTGGTTCATATGATGGGCAAGCTAGAATATGGGATACTAATGGTGAGTTATATAACTTTTCTGATTGTTACTTTTGCTCAGTTCTGGAAATGTTAAACATGGTTTCACAGTGAGAGAATGAGAGATGTACACAATCTTTTGTGCGTGTGGGTGCTTCATCTTTTATGCATATTTTACCTAAAGCAAGTGACTTATCTTGGTGATATTACAATATGTTTTATGGGGTAGACCTCTTACGTTGTTTATAATCACCCTTTGATCTTGTATAAAACTTGGTTTCATCACAGTGATGTGATTATCTTTCAGAACAAGCAACGAGACTTTCTTTTTTGTCTTCCAGTTATTGTTTTTGTTCTGGGCTGTGTTAATGCTTTTGAACTGTTTTTTACATCTTCCTAGCATACACTTAGGTTAGCTTTCGGTGTTTTGTCTGTCCAGGTGAACTAAGGAGTACTCTAAGCAGACACACGGGGCCCATATTTTCTATCAAGTGGAATAAGAAGGGTGATTACCTTCTTACCGGAAGCTTTGATGCAACTGCCATTGTATGGGATGTAAAAGCGGATGAATGGAAGCAACAATTCAAATTTCATTCAGGTGTTATTTGACTGGAGTTACATTTGTAATTCGAATATTGAGTGCCTTTGTTGATGATCTAAACTAGACTCTGTGTCTCAATCTGATTTAGGTCCTACTCTTGATGTTGATTGGCGGAATAATCACACATTTGCCTCAAGCTCAACTGATAATATGATCTATGTTTGCAAGATTGGAGAAAATCAGCCCTTCAGAATCTTTTCTGGGCATAAGGTTTGTAAGATCCTTTGATGAGTATCTGCATGCTTGTCCATTCTTCTACTCTAGGTTCTGGCAAAATGTGGTATTTTCATGTTCACAAACAGGAATTGGTAGCGTAAATCCTGAATATACCAACATGAATTGAGTTAAGCTCTATTGGAATGTGTCAATATACACTGCATGCTCTCTTTGAAAACATGTCATATATGATTGCTTCAATTCAAGTTTCCTGAGCTTCCTAGTTTTAAAGGAAGTGCTACAACACTGGCATACAATAGAATACAAACAAAGAAAATAAAGTGAAATTGGTTAGGCTATGAAGAGAAGTGCTAGAAAAATCAACATTTGAACCATGTTTTTGGACATTTGAAAGGCTATTCATCTGGGTCATATGATATTGCAACAACCATTGATGTTTCAAACTTTCTTTGGTTTCAGGGTGAAGTTAATTGTGTCAAATGGGACCCAACAGGTTCACTATTGGCTTCTTGCTCTGATGATATCACTGCAAAGGTTACGTTCGCTACTTTACCAGCTGTATCATGTAGAACTAATCATCACAAAATTTTACTTATCTTTTGCTTCATCTTACCCATAAATTGAAATCTATCTTGTGATATGCAACTCAACGTAAACTCATAAATTTTCAGATTTGGAGTATGAAGCAGGAGAAGCACATTCATGATTTAAAAGAGCATGCTAAGGTGATCTTTATTGTTTTTTTATTGGAGGCTATCACTCACTATTGAAATCGTCATACAAAAGAGTGAAATTCTTTCATTGACATTGCTAGTTTAGCACTACCATATTAAGATCACCATGGTACCAACATTGAAAATTTTAGCATTAGTTACTTGTACTGGAAGCATAAATTTATCCAGAAAAGTGTGGTTGGAAATCTCAGTTTTTGCCACCAAAGTTGTACATCTTTGAATAGGCAATCTTTAATTTCTTGTTGTTGACACAAATTATTTGCAGGAGATATACACAATCAGATGGAGTCCAACTGGACATGGCACAAGCAATCCTAATAAGCAGTTATGGCTGGCAAGGTATGATGCTCGTGTAACCCTTGCTGACAATTCATTTATTTTCCATGCTACCTCCATTAGGCCTATTAAGCTCCAATCTTCAGGTTTGATTGTTCTGATGCTTACACATAACACTCTAGTTGGCTGTCGGCAGATAATTGGTGAAGAATTGGAAAGGGTGCTATCCTGTCAAATTGATGGGGGTATTGCATCATAACCAACTTTATTTCGGACTTGAATATCTTATATTCCTATTTTAGTTTCAAGGATAAAGATGTAAAACTAAATGAAATTCGCCAGAATGGCGAATCACTAAATCCCACTAGTAGCAGGTTGAGATTGACGTATGCCTTGATGCCTACCATCCAGCAATGTTGAAATTTAAGCTCCATGCTTCTCTTATTGTCTTTGAGATCACTTTCTATGCTATTATTTGTTTGATTTACCATTGTCACTTCTCCTAAATTATGGTGGCCATATGTTTTTGCAGTGCATCATTTGACTCAACAGTAAAGCTATGGGATGTTGAACATGGAAGACTACTCCGCAGCTTGAATGGCCATAGGTGTGGAACTATGTTCTTCTCATAGAACACAAATTAAAATTAAGATGATGTGATTGAGGACAAATTGAGACTAATAACAAATGTTCCCTGAATTTCTCCATTAGCATATTAATCAAACTGATCACTTCAAACTTGAAGATTTATTATATTTTAAAGGATAAGGTCCTTGTTCACCCGTTTACAGTAATTAGATGGTAACATATTAATGGTTTATAATCTACTGAATTGCAGGGATGCTGTATATGCTCTTTCCTTTAGTCCAGATGGTGAGTATTTGGCGAGCGGTTCTCTGGACAGGTCTATGCACGTATGGTCGCTAAAAGATGGCAAGATCATCAAAACGTATTGTGGTAATGGAAGCATATTTGATGTGTGCTGGAACAAGGAAGGTGACAAGATTGCTGCTTGTACTAACAACAACACAGTGTGTGTTTTAGATCTCAGAAAGTAAACACCTCTTTTAACCTTTTTAACTTTAGGGGTAATTCCTGGGATGTTGTGACAGTAGCAGAGGTGAATGGTTAGTTGTTTGTTGTTAGTTTTGTACAGCATACAACATCAACTCAAACTGATAAACCATGAACTTGTTAGATTGTTTTTGTTGAATATATGTTAGGTTTGATTTTCTGAGGTCTAAAGCAGGTTTGTTATTGTGGCTATGATGGCTTCTGTTTGTGTGCTCTTTTGTGGTCAGGGTGGAGCCATTTTGATTGGTATTACTTTATGCAAAGCTTTAATGCCTTTTGTTGTTGTTGTGTTGATTGGGTTCTTTTTTGTGCCCATTAATACATTCTTAATTTGTGTGCCTGCCTGTTTATGAACCATTGCAGGGTAGATCTAGAAACTTATTTTACCCGAGTTATGGCATGTTTGTTTACCTCTTAATGGAATCATTAAGAGATTATTTTACCTTTGAATGACTTCTTAATGATTCTATTAAAAAGTAAACAAACACCCTCTTAGTTTGACAAAAAACAGAACTTTTGGGCGTAATTTATATATACTATGTTGATTTTATGAAAATCATGTAATATATAGCATGTCATTGATATATATATATATATATATATATATATATATATATATATATATATATATATATTGAGGTTCGATTGAGAACTTTTGTGCATCGAGGCACCATTGAGAACTTTTGTGCATCGGACTATCTACCAAGGGTGCACAAAGGGCATTTAGGGAATATTAAATGTATGGAAATTATTTTTGAATTTAAATGTTTTTAAGATAATTAATAGTTAAATTTGGTATGAAAATCACCATTAACTTCTTTCCTAAAACTACTCCCTCTTTCTCTCTATCTCTCTTCTCTCTCTTAGCCCCCTCTTGATTTTGGAAGAGATGAACGATATGCATGATTTATGTTTGTATGAATGATTCATGTTTGTATTTTGATGTATTTTATTTTGGAAGAGATGAACGACATGCATGATTTATTTTTGAAAGAGATGAACGATATGCATGTATTTTTGATTTATTTTGAATTTGTATTATTTTTGTTAATTTTGGAAGTGTAATAATAAAATAAGGATTGCATAATTCCTGTTTTACCCCTCCGTGAATTTCATTATGTGCACTTGATGCATAAAACTTTCTATTTAATTACCCTTTTGCCATTTGATCTAACCCACACATTCTTTTCATCCAAGGGTCAGTGGAGGTTCTTTTGTGCCTCGATGCACAAAAGTTCTCAATGGAACCTCCCTATATATATATATATATATATATATATATATATATATATATATATATATATATATATATATATATATATATATATATATATATATATATATATATATGGACCGAATTAGTGGTGGCTGGTGAGGCGCTGTAGAATTAGGACGATTCTAAACACCTTAACAACGTTTTTCACCATACACAATCTCTTATGTTGTCTCGCTATTCTAAATTTTCTTGCTTTGTATCTTTCTCTTGCCTACATAGTTATACTCTTATGCATTTAGCAACATCCTTTGATTATTGTTGGCTATCTATTTTAGACTTTGTTTACTTAAATTTAACTTGCATTTGTGAATATGGAGGATGGTATGAAGGAAGCAATAATAGTGATTGACAAATGACACACCCGACCCAAAAAATTGAGCCGGACATATGGGTAAAGAAGGGACTTAAAGTGATTGTCTAATTACACTTTATAAACTCAAAAAAGCAATCGTTAATTGCGCTCAAATCTCAATGGTGAAAAAAAGCTAAAAAGTATTTACAAGAATATGACAAAGACTAGGGGAATAGAAAATCCCAATTTATGCATAGAGTTGAACAAATATATATATCAATATTTTGAATTGATTTCTATTAGTCATTTATTTACTTCAACCGTGAACATCAACTTAAAATCTTGATTCATTGTTAATCATTGTTATCTTAATTATACAATTGTTTATCAGAATGGATGAATATAAGGTTAATTAACATAATATATTAAATATGTAACATACAACATGTAAATTACTTTACATAAACAATAGCATTAAAAAGATCTCATACATTAAAGCAGAGAATTCTGGTCCAGTTCTTTCCAAGGGTTAACCCAAAATCCATACTATTTTTTATAATATTAGTGAACTTTTTATATATATATATATATATATATATATATATATATATATATATATATATATATATATATATATATATATATATATATATATATATATATATATGTATATATGTATATATGTATGTATATATATAGCTTTTTTAATGATCATTGCCTCCAAAATCTAAGTGACGGCCTAGTGAACTTTATAAATATATATATAAATGACATTTTTTATGATTATTGCCTAGGGTCTTTAAAATCTAAGTGACGCCTGAGAGAGATGACTTTCTTTTGACTTCTATATGCTACAAATACTTCAATACATTGTATGCTCATATTTAAACAATAACTTATGATACATAATCATCACTTTCAGTACTCTTGTTTTCTTTACATATCGGTTAGTTGAGGACTTTTTACGATATAATATTAAAATGTATTACTATATTGCGTGACTAAAATTTTAGGATGCGTTTCGGTATAACTAGATAAGATTGAAGTTTAATATACTTGTAATTTGAATTTTTAAGAACATTAGTGATATTATTAGTGGTAAAAAAAAAGCGTTGGGATATGAAATCTAATATATGTAGTCTAAGTTGTATGATTAAATCCAAATATACATATTTTTTAATTATGAGTTATGTGATTTACTTTATTCCTGTTATCCATACGACGGATGGACATTGAAAAGAAAATTGATATCAATAGTAACTAAAGACCATATTTAACATCAAAAAATGTCGGTTGTAAATTTATTGGAAGGAGAGGATCATGGCCATTGTTCTAACTTCTAAATCATCCCGGATTTCATCTTGTTGATCTTCAAGAAATCCAAAACTTTCCAACCAATGATCAATATTGTTAACTCCATGCACTCTCAAATTACTTCCCACCCACGAATTTCCCTTCTCATCGTCTCCCTATTCCTCATCCAAATCCTGATATTATGCTCCCGCTCCTCGCCGCCGGCAACTCTCCCACCATCGGCTGATCACAAATGCAACGACGGCAAGGTTTATGTATACCAACTCCCAACCATGTTCAACTACGATTTAGTTGGTACCTGCGAAGATTTAGACCCCTGGCATTGGCAGTGCGGCGTCGCCACAAACGGCGGTTACGGAATGACTGCCACGGAGCTCACCGGGATAATACCGGAAAGTTTAATTCAGGTGTGGCACCGGACAAATCAGTTTTCATCGGAAATTATTTTTCATAACCGGATTCTAAAACATGAATGTAGGACGATGGAGCCTGAATCAGCTACGGTTTTCTATATACCGTTTTACGCTGGACTCGCGGTCGGAAAATATCTCTTCTCCGACAGTACTAACGAAGAACGTGATTTTCATGCCGTGAAGTTAATAGAGTGGGTCCAGTCCCAACCGTACTGGTGGAGATCCAATGGCTCCGATCATGTTATAGTTCTAGGACGGATCACGTGGGATTTCCGTCGGTTAACCGACCCGGAAAGACGTTGGGGCTCCACGTTCTTAAACATGAAGGAAATGCAAAACGTCACGCGCCTCACGATCGAGAGAGCGCCGGGGGATTACCATGACATCGGAATTCCTTACCCTACAGCTTTCCACCCTCGTTCAATCACCGATATCCAAACCTGGCAAAACTTCGTAAGAACATACAATCGCACCAGCCTTTTCACTTTCGTTGGGGCGGCGCGTGAAGACGTCGGTGACGACATCAGAGGACTGTTATTACAAACCTGCCGGAACCAGTCTCTGTCTGGTACTTGCCGAGTGGTGGACTGCGCCGTGACTCCCTGCGCAAACGG